>SJYQ01096369.1:2089472-2333561 GCA_006410935.1 Redunca redunca
CAAAGTGATGTCTCTGCTTTTTAATATGCTGTCTAGGTTTGTCATAGCTTTTCTTCGAAGTCTTTTATTTTCTAGATGTCTGTGCCTTGATGCCTTCCTTACTATTTCACAACAAACGTGAATAGAGGCGCCCCACCTTCAAGCCCCCAGCCCCACCCACCCACACTGACTTCTCTAGAGAATCTGGGTTGAGGAATAGCGGGAAATGACAGCCTGCGGCAGGAAACAAGTTAAAAATGGACACCAGATATTGCTGTTCCTAAAATTTATTGGCTAGCTCTCGCCACAGGAAGTCCCTTAAAAGCTATATTTTTCCTCGGTTTTGGCTGAATGTTATTTCATGGAGGCCCAATCCTCCTTAGAGCAAAGACCTAGTAATATCTTTTGCAGCTGCCTCAGCCCCCAGTAAAACTCTTTGAGCCTGCCAAGTGAAAACTTTAAGTCTCTCAACAGGAAAAATATATAATGGAAAAAACTTAGCCAAAATGCCTTCATCAAAGCAGACGCCTTTCACTAAGGAAGAGAGATTTAAACTCTTTGTTTCTGCCCCTTCCATTTAGATTTTCCCTTGCACAACCAAAGGCTCTTTTGAAGGGTACTGGGGCTAAGTCTACGTGCCTTGATGGGCTGCCAACCATCTATTAGGAGCTGTGTGGCCTCCTGTGGGGCAGAGCAGCAGAAAAAACATGCATGGTCTTTATTGTATCCAGGCTTAGGCCTTCTAATCGTGTCCTCTCTCCCATTATTCTCTCTCTTGAGCAAAGCTTGGGTGCAGTGATCATTAGCTAAGGCCAACCTTCACCTCTACTTGAGGGATCTAAAACATCTCCCTTGACTGAGAAGAAAGTAGATTTTCAGGACCATGGCTACCTGCCTTGGAGTGGCCATCTGCAGCCATTTCTACCAGGCCTGTGCTCCACCTGCATATGGAGCCAGCTGCCCAGAACTGCCCTCACGTCCCTCCACCGCCTGTGCCCTGCTTCTGTGGCTCCACCTGATGGGCGCTTCCGCCCTTGCAGTGGGTCTGGAGCTGCCTCATCTTCCCTGTAACCTTCCCTTACATCCCCTGGCAGGAGGATGACCTCCTTGTCAAGCTCCTGCAGAGCTTCACAGGTTCTCATTTGCGTACGTGTCCATCTGGTCGCGGTGAGCTCCATGGCTGGTAGTTACATCGCTGTGTCCCAGGCTCACAGCATCGTGCCTGCTGCAGTGGGCGCTCAGCAGACAAGCACTTGGAAATAAACTGGACTCTCACATTTTTTATTTATTTTTATTGAAGTGCAGTTGATTTACACTGTTGTGCCAATCTCTGCTGTACAGCAAAGTGACTCAGTTATATATCTATAGACATTCTTTTTTTTTTAAAGCATTATTTCCCATTGTTTATCCCAGGGTATTGAATATAGTTCCCTGTGTTATACAGTAAGACGTTGTTGTTTATCCATTCTGTATATAATAGTTTACATCTGCTAATCCCAAACACCCAGTCCTTCCCTACCCCATCCCTCTCCCCTTTGGCAGCTGGGCTTTTCATCCTCAGTCTTTGTGTTGTCAGCTGACTTCTACAGGGTCTGTAAGACCCTCTTGTTTGTTGCCCTTCCCCATGGTATAATGTATGAGGTGTCAGGGATTTTAAAGACAGCATCCTGATCTGATCTGCAACTCGGGACAGTGAGTAGGCTGGGCTTGAATAGAGTGACAGCCTTATCTCAAGTCATTGTGTGTATGGGTGTGTGCATGCTAAGCTGCTTCAGTCGTGTCCAACTCTGTGCAACCCTATGGACTGTAGCCAGTCAGGCTCCTCTGCCCATGGGATTCTCCAGGCAAGAATACTGGAGTGAGTTGCCATTTCCTCCTCCAGGGGATCTTCCTGACCCAGGGATAGAACGTGCATATCCCACACTGCAGGTGGATTCTTTCCCACTGAGCCACCAGGGAAGCCCTGTTGGGTGTATATTTTTAAAAATTAATTCACAATAAATCGACCAGCACTGATTGACCTTAGCTGCCTAGGTTGGTTAAATGCCATGTAGGCTACAGAAGAAGGCTATTGCAATGAAGCCCAGCCTCCAAGAGGGGTGGCCTGGCTGGGAGAGCAAGGCTCTGACTTCTTAGGTATGGAGACACCTTGGAGTGTCACAAGGCTTTAACTGTCAGAGGCAGCTCTGAGCCTCTACCCACTTCTGTTCGCAGCCCTGACAGATTTTATAAGTTTCTCTCTTTTCTAAATGTAAACAGTTAAAAAAATTTTTCCCTCTTACTGAAAATGTCAGAGCTATGAATTTTTGTTTAAGAAAGGTCCAATTCTCACACAAAATTTAATTCTGGAACTTCACTGGTATGTTGCTTGTTTTATAGGAATGCACATTTTCTTTTCATGGAAAGGTAAAATAAATATAATTTTTTACTTCATTGTTACTTTGTTTTGCTAACTTACCAGTCTTGTTTAATAATATTGTTTTATCATTGCCAAAACAGATGATCCTAGATGCTTCTCATAATGGTGGGAACCATAAATTGACCCCATAAGCCTAAACCATGCAGAGTGATCTTAATAATCAATGGGAAAATTATGAGTGTTCAACGACCTTTAATTTTTTTGTCAAAACATTAAGAAAATTCTTGCTGTCAGTTACAAATGTGTAGGAAAATTAAAACATAGGAAAAACGATGTTTCTTTGGTAAAGTAATTGAAAGCATTTGAAACACTGAGCATAAAGACATCTTACTTCTTTGTAAAAAATTTATCAAGAGTAGTCTGAACAGTGATTGACTTCTCTTTGTTTAATTTATGATACACAGTGAGCATTTTGGTGAACTGTCATACCCCTTTCTGAGTCTGAATCAGCTTTTCAACATTTCATTCTGTGTGCTTTCAAAATCATCAAATATCTGAGTGTGCCTTTCATGTGAAGTCCCTTGCAAGCATCACTTCCTCTGGGACGTATCTCCTTTTTCAAAAATCCTTCCTCATTGATGTCAATACATTTGCCTTCACTAACTTCTTCTGGCTGCAACAAACTAACGTGACTGCAGGAGTGTCCACATTCCCATGATCTTCTGTGACTCCACTAACATTAGAATCTGGAGAAGGCGATGGCACCCCACTCCAGGACTCTTGCCTGGAAAATCCCCCATGGACAGAGCAGCCTGGTAGGCTGCAGTCCATGGGGTCGCGAAGAGTCGGACACGACTGAGTGACTTCACTTTCACTTTTTACTTTCATGCATTGGAGAAGGAAATGGCAACCCACTCCAGTGTTCTTTCCTGGAGAATCCCAGGGATGGGGGAGCCTGTTGGGCTGCCGTCTATGGGGTCGCACAGAGTCGGACACAACTGAAGTGACTTAGCAGCAGCAGCAGCAGCAGCAGCAGCATTAGAATCAGGTTCCACCTCCGGAAGTATCTCTTTTTGTTTCCTGCTGCACTGTGATCTTTTTTAGCCAGTTCCCACTTCCACTTACCCATTTTTATAACGTGTCACAGGAGATAAAGAAGCAACACAAGTGCACATGTTGCTGTCTGCGTGTCATCTGAATCATAGACTGTTATTCATTGTTATCCAGATTGTACAGTGACCAGTCACCAACAGACTTTGGAAGAAGGGATGTGATCATTCACTGATCATGAGGTTTGTGGACCGAAGAGCTGGCACTAACGTTTGTGCTTTATGCCTTTACTCATAGTTAATATACTGCAGTCACAAGATGCATTCTGTTTATTATTGTTTTTTTGTGGACTGGGAGTCATGAGTCATTAAGCATAGTCAAAGACCTTTAGTTCTTTCTCAAGGGCTATAGAGAATTGCTTAATCCCTAAGTCGTGTTTGATTCTTTTTGTGACCACATGGACTGTATCCCATCAGGCTCCTCTGTCCATGGCATTCTCTAGACAAGAACACTGGAGTGGGTTGCCAGTTCTTTCTCTAGGGGATCTTCCTGACCCATGGATCTAACCTATGTCTCTTATGTCTTCTGCGTTGGCAGGTGGGTTCTGTACCACTAGCAGCCACCTGGGAAGCCTGTGGACTGGGAACTTAGCACTATTGAGAAAACCTTATCTTTATTTTTAAAGAATGAGTTCTTATTTTGATAGATATACTATCTATTTTGTAGGTACATTCTTGCCCACCCTCCCCCCGTAAGTCTGGAGGCAGTATCCTGAGCTTTAACTTTTCCCCAGATTGTTTGCTCATCTGAAATATGAATGATTGAAGAATTATAAGTAATCTTTGTCTGGTCTTGCTTGTCTTAGTCCTGAGTTACCTTACTGATGAAGCACCACCTATTGGGTTTAGAATATTAACTTTACATTTATTCATTCAGTTATTTATCAAAGATATACCAGGCACCTTCACTGGGGTAAGCACTGTTGGACAAACAGAAATGAATTTAACATGGGTACTGCCCATTACAATTCAGTAGAAAGTTTCACAATTGTAAATTACCATCGATCTGCATTGTTTGCAGATTCTATGTGAATTTGCTAATTTGCTAACATTTATTTATAACCCTCACATAGATATTTCCTGTGTTTTCTGGTCATTCACAGGCATGCACAGAACAGTGAGAATTTAAAATCATCCAGCAGGCAACTTCTTAGCAGAGGTCAAGCAAGGCTACTCTCCACCTTCTTGTTTCAGCCAGTGCAGGAAACATAGGAGACACAGGTTCAGTCCCTGGGTCAGAAAGATCCCCAGGAGGAGGCCATGGTGACCCAATCCAGTATTCTTGCCTGCAGAATCTCATGGAGCTTGGCAGGCTACAGTCCATGGGGTTGCAAAGAGCTGGACATGACTGAGAGACAGAGCAGGCATGCACAGAGAGATGACCAGGTGATGGAGAGGGTAGGGGCAGCACAGAGCAGTGTAAGAAACCCACTCTGGGGCCAGCTGGGTAGGAGTTTGAATCCCAGTTCTAGCACTTGTATGTGGAATGGACTCAGATTTAACACTCTGAACCTTTTTAACACTCTGAACCTCATTTTCTCTTCGGAAAAATAAGGACAAGGACAATAGAATCTAGAGAATGTGTTGTTTAGTGGATTTAAGAATATAATTCATGTCAGATATGTATCTATACATATATCCACATTTCCTCCAGGAGTAATGATTCAACATTTGTTAAGTTAGTGTTCCTGGCAACATTATAGAACTTAGCAACCAGGGAGAAGGAGAACTGACTGTATGACTTAGCATGAAAATTACATGTTGTTATAAGACTATTAACTTTGTAGTGTTTTTCTCTACTTTTGTCAGGCTATTTGGAAATGGGTTTCTATAATATTAATAAAAGTATCTAAATCTGTATTGCCATAACAAAGAAGGTTTAAAGCATTCAAATATATTTGCATAAATACTAGTTTATTCACTTGAACAATATTTAAATCTAAAAAGGCTCCTAGTTTAAATGCAGTTCTTTGCACGTATGTGGCTCCAAAATTACCAGGGCTTCCCAATGGCACTAGTGGCAAAGATCCCGCCTGCTAATGCAGGAGATGTGGGTTCTATCTCGGGGTCAGGAAGATCCCCTGGAAAAGGAAATGGCACCCACTCCAGTGTTCTTGCCTGGAGAATTCCATGGACAGAGGTGCCTGGCAGGCTACAGGCCATAGGGTCGCAAAGAACTGGATACGACTGAAGCAACTTACCATGCGCACATGCACGACTCTAAAATTGTACGTATGGTTGATGTAAGAAAGGAAAATTCATAGGCCAGTGGAAATAGTTCTACAGTCATTCCTTGTCCGTTTGTAGATTATTTTTCTTTCATTTTAGAGTCTAATATTGTCATTTCAATCTCCTTTCATCTTTTTATTATGAAAACTTTAAAATATAAAGAAACATTGAGTGAATCATATGGTGAATACCTGTACACCCACCACTTAGATTCAATGATGGTTAGCATTTTGTCATATTTGCTTATTTATGTATGAGTGTAATATATACATATAACATTTTCTGAATCATTTTTAAATTATAGAGATAAGTCATTGTGCCCCAAATTATTTCATCATACATGTCCAAGGAATAAGAACGCACATGCATGTGTGTGTTAAGTTGCTTTAATCGTGTCTGGCTCTTTGCGACCCTGTGGGCTGTAGCCCACCAGGATCCTCCATCCATGGGATTCTCCAGGCAAGAATACTGGACTGGGTCACCATGCCCTCCTCCAGAAGATCTTCCCGACCCAGGGATTGAACCTAAGTCTCCTGTGACTCCTGCCCTGCAGGCAGACTTTACCCACTGAAACACCAGGGAAGCCCAGGAATAAGAATATTCCCCCTACAAATGATGATGTCATGAGCAAATCTGTGAATTTTATAATACTTCTTTGATATCGAATATCCAATCCATACTCAAATTTCTTCAATTTTATCCTATATATATATTTTATGATTGTTTCTTTGGACTGAGATCCAATCGAAAGTTATGATTATCACTTTGTTATTTTGTCTTTTCAGTCTCCTTAATTTAGAACAGACCCTAACTTTTCCCCCAAGGACATTAATTTTTTCAAAAGGTAGAGTCTATATATGTTGTAAATTACAGTTAAATAATTATCTAAGTTTGAGTCCTAGCTCTAGATGATCAAATTTGAGGTCAAATAATCATTAAGAGCTTTAGTGTATGTATCTATATTAAAGAAATTAGAAAAGATTAAAAAAGATAATGCATATGAAATTGCTTTCTAAATTATAAGGGCTGTATTATCTCACTTATTTTTAATACCATTATTTAAAAGTTATTTGGAAAGCTGTTAACATTATCATTCTATTACATGATGGTTATAATGAATTAAGTTTAAATTATAATTTTTAAAAAATTGGGTCAATGAACTGTTTTCAATTTTTTAAAAATGAACAAACTCGATAGTCAATAAAACTCATTTTGAACTCTTCTATGTTAGCCACTATGGGCACAGAGAAGAGGGTGATGTACATTTTCATGTACTGGGATTAAAAATGGCTGATAAATCTGCTGATCATGGGCTCCCAAGAGTTTTCTAGAGACTACATTCCTGCTGGATGCTGTGTGATAGATTCCCAGCTGTGGGAAGATCCCTGTGACTGGACTCAACCCCCAGTTTAAACTCCTATAAAGACTTTTGCTCACCCAAGGAAGAGTGACCGGCATGGACTTTATCACCGTGCACTGTAGCCCGCCAGATTCCTCTGTCCATGGGGATTCTCCAGGCAAGAATACTGGAGTGGGTTGCCATGCCCTCCTCCAGGGGATCTTCCCAACCCAGGGATAGACCCCAGGTCTTCTGCATTGCAGGCCGATTCTTTACTGTCTGAGTGACCAGGGAAGCCCATCACCTTGCCAGAAACAATAAAAAAAAATCCAGACAAAATATATAAAAATTATGTGTGTGTGTGATGTGTTTTAAAGAAAACTCACTGTCTTGAGTTTCCAGGCTGTGCCACAGAGAGTGAGACCTCGGGAGGAGCCCAGCAGTCTCCTTGAGTTGACAATGTGGGGCTGGAGTCCAGGGAGATCAAGGTAGCTAAGTTCATAGGGCAGAGCACAGAAAGGGAGAGAGCTGCATGAAGAGATAACCCTGGAGATTTGCAGGCATCCCCTTCAAGTGTTAGCAGAGTGCTGAGAAGTGGGGTAGGGAAGTCTCCAACAATAATGGAGAATTAGTCTAATTCTCTGTTCAGCTCTATCTGTTTTGATTCACACATTTTAAGATTACGTTGTTTGGTGTGTCCATGTTAGGGTTGTTGTGACTTCTTGGTGGATTGGTCTCTATCATTACGTAATCATGTGTGTATCTCTCAATGGATAATGGAGCATGAATGTCTTATTGCTGGCTTCTGTGTTACTTGTTAATGATCCTCACTCCTGGACTTTGACCCTGATCTGGTCAGGGTACTCTAAAGTTTGCCATTGGCTTGTAGAACTGTACACCATTGTTTAAGTTCCTTAAGCTGAAGATTTCTCATGTGTCCATCAAGGGAATCCAATGGATGACTTTTAAGGTGTTTTCCCCTCTAAAAACCTTTGCATTGTAAAGATTATGGGTGTGGTTTAGTTGCTAAGTCATGTCTGACTCTTTGTAACCCCATGGACTATAGCCTGCCAGGCTCCTCTGTCCATAGGATTTTCCAGGCAAGAATACTAGAGTGGGTTGCTATTTCCTTCTCCAGGGGATCTTCCCCAACCAGGGATTGAACCTAAGTCTCTTGCATGGCAGGCAGATTCCTTACTAGACTGAGCCACCAGAGAAACAGATGATTATGGGGAGAGAGAAAGAAGGATGAGAGGTAAATCCCGTTGCCTGAAGTGCTGTACCTCACTCCCAAATACACTGGACTCTCCTCCCAAACCCGAAACAGATTTTATCAGTTTCCTTCCCCTGCCTTGATTTTCAGAGTTGTGTGTATTTTTAGAAAAATATAATCTATTTTTAAATTAATTTACACCCAACATGACAAAATATGGTTTTCTCAGAGCTTGCTGATGTCTTGCAAACCTTTTCTGCCTTCTTCGTAAGCTTTCTTCTTTAGCACACAGTTGTATTTGCCCCAGTAAACCCCTGAAATCCCACATCTAGGGAAAAAAAGAAAAGTCCTTGGATTCATTTGAACTCCTAAACCTGCAAGGCTGGACTGATCCATCAGCTCCTGTCTTTCCAGTGTCTCCTCACAGAAGTGTCTGACGCTTTTTCTGTCCAAGTGAGGCTCACCAGCTGCTGACCCAGCCCTAACTGGGACAGGATGCACAGTCTGGGTGCTGGGTAGAAGACTTCCATCTTCCTCTGTGTCCTGTCCTGGGGCTGGACTGCCGTCTCTGCTACCCTGCCTGGCATTTCCGATGCTTGGAGCCCTGTCCCAGGCACCCGGAAAGGGTGCTGCCCAATGTCTCCTGTAAGTGCCTGGGTGCACTCATCTCCGGCAGACTGCCAGGTGCGTGATGGCCCAGCCAAGAATGTTCCATGCCGAATCACACCTGGGCTTTTAACCGAGCAGCTCTTAGATTCCCTCACATGGCTGCTTCCCCAGGAGGCTCACCTGTTTCCAGGGTTGCCAGATAAGAGGTGATTTTAGTTGCTTCCCCATTACGACCTCCAGTTCCCTCCTCTTTTGGAAGCTGTGACTCACTCTGGGAAGGGGTTAGTCCATTAAATCCTTGTCTTCTGATTCTTCTGTTCCACGTTTGTGGAACTTTTATTAAAGCGTTGACTCTGTTTTCCAAAATCCACAAGCTCCTCCCGGCTAGAAATGCCCCTCCTGGGGTGACAGTGGTGAGATGACTCTCCTCTTCCCTCCCTCTGCTGGTTGAATGTCCTTGGGTTGGATGCAGATAAGGCTCGAAAGATAAGCAAAGCTGCTATTAGAGAAATGGTTCTCACACTTTGTATCAGAATCCTCTGGAAAACTTGTCAAAACTCAGATTGCTGGATCCCATCCCAGAGTGTCTGATCCCAGGTCTGGGATGAGGCCTTGCTGCTGTTCAGTTGCTAGGTCACGTCCAACTCTTTGCAATGTGATGAAGGCTGGGAGTTTGCAAGTTCCCAGGTAATGCTGATACTTCTCGTCTTGGGACCACACTTTCAGAACCACCATATGTAAGCAAGGTAAGTGGTGAGCAGGAGTAAGGGAAAGGATTTGGAAGGACTGAAGCCATGAATTTTGAGCCTACTCTGGACTTCCTGGGTGGCACAGTGGTAAAGACCAATGCAGGAAATGCAAGAGACGCAGGTTCGATCCCTGGATCAGGAAGATCCCCTGGAGTAGGAAGTGGCAACCCACTCCAGTATTCTTGCCCAGAAAATTCTATGGACAGTGGAGCCTGGTGGGTTACAGTCCATGAGGTCACAAAGAGTCGGACACCACTGGGCCTTAAATGGGTCCTGCCGAGCTGACTTCCCTTGCCCTTCTGACTTTGCTCTTAGCTGAAGTGAGAGCAGAGCAGCGTTATATAATCTCCACTGTTGCCACCCCCTATCACCAAGCATCCTCATTGTCCTTCTCTCAGGTTCCCCTAAGGCAGCCGAGGAATGCATGGAACTGAGTGATGGGGATGATGGCCTACTCAGGGGAATTTATAAAAGGAAATCCAAGAGCTGACCACATGGCAAGTTTTCATCTCTTCTCCCCCCCCTCCTTCCTTCCTTCTCTCTCCCTCCCTCCTTTTGTAGTAGTATTTTCATTTATTTTATTTTTCAAGCACTCTTAGAGATTTTATGCAGGTGCATTTGCAATGTATGCCATGCTCCCCATTGTAATGAACACATTCTCTCACTTAACACACGTCCTTTTTCACATGTACACCTATATTCTTAGCATCATCATTTATACACAAGTTTGGCTTCCCTGGTGGCTCAGAGGTTAAACTGTCTGCCTCCAATGCGGGAGACCCGGGTTCAATCCCTGGGTTGGGAAGATCCCCTGGAGAAGGAAATGGCAATCCACTCCAGTATGCTTGCCTGGAGAATCCCATAGACGGAGAAGCCTAGTAGGTTACAGTCCACGGGGTCACAAATAGTTGGACACGACTGAGCGACTTCACCTTTACCTTCCTTGTTTTTCTTAATGGCTTTATTGAGATATAATTGATATACAAAAAGTAGTACATTAGTTGCTAAGTGAGGATGCATGATTTCATAATCTCATAATCATGAAACCTGTACCACTATCAAGATAATAAATGTATCTTATCTACTCCAAAAATTTCTTCATGCCTCTGTGTGTGTATCTATTATAAGGACACAAAGTTAAACGTATAGAAAATGGACTGGGGAAGAGGGTGATGGGGAGTTTCTGTTTGGTGGGTATAGAGTTGCAGGTATGTGAGATGAATACCATCTAGAGAGCTCCTGTTCATGGAGGTGTAGTTAACATATGGTATTGTATACTTAAAAATTTGTTGAGTGCATTTTTGGGTTGGTCAAAAAGTTCGTTTGGGTTTTTCCATAAGATGTTACGGAAAACCCTGAACAAAACTTTTTAGCCAAACCAACATGTGGCCTCTAGAAAAATGGTACAGATGAACCTACTTGCAGGGCAGGAATAGAGACACAGATGTAGGGAAGGGACATGTGGACACGGGGGTGGGCAGGATGAATTGGGAGGTTGGGACTGACGTACGTGTACTGTCAGGTCTAAAACAGCTAGCGGAAACCTGCTGTGTAGCAAGAGTTCAGCTCGGTGCTCTGTGGTGACTTAGAGGGGTGATCCCACCCCTAAGGGAGGGAGGGGATATATGGGTACATATAGCCGATTCACGTGTCCCACAGCAGAAACCAATACAAGCTTGTAAAGCAACTATATCCCCAGTTTTAAAAAAAAGAACCCAAACAAAATGATAAGCAGCAACAGAGATGAAAACAAAAATTTGCTAAAGAAAGTAGATCCTTTTTTCTTTGAACTTCATGTTGCCTCTTTTGTGCTTCCAATGGCCTGTGGGCTCAGCTCCTCTCCCTGCCCTGGGAGGTGATCGCATTGGCGTCCTTGCTGGCCGAGTGGCTCTCCGAGCATACACATGTGGCCTCCTGCACCTGGGTGGAAGGCTTGCCATGCTAATAAAGAATTAAAATTTACATGAGAATGACAAGGCGAAACGTGAAGAGACTGATAGGGTTTGCCCACAGCCAAATCCTTTCTGCCTGAGTACATTCGATTTGAATTCCTCTAGAAACACGGGCGCCGCAGCGCGTGGGCAATATTGAAAAGGTCAGCGGAGGCGATGTCAGACACGGTCCACGGTTGCTCTACAAGGGCTCGCTGGCGATGCATCACAATGCATTACAGTCACCACCGCCGCCTGTCAGCCCCGGGCTTTCTCCATTTATCTGGTGGCTACAGATTTTTTTTCTCTTTTTCTTTCCCGCCTTTTCCCCTGCTCCTCCCGAATATGGTATACAGTCAGCTAATAAGTTTTTCTAAGACACTGTGAGGATAAATGCTTTGATCTGGCTTCCGGGTGCAGGCCTCCTTGGAGCATTTGCACATTAAATATAAATCGAGGTAACTCCGGGGGCTTAGATGTCTGTACGCAGTGCTCACCTTGGAGAGATTTTGGCTTAACACAAACCTTCTGATCCGCTGCCCTGTTTGCCTCAGGCGTTGCTGTGCTGAGGGGCTGTTCTTTAAAGAAGCATTATCTGTGATTCTTATGAAAGTAAACAGCGGATCTGTAGTCAAGAGACTGGGGTGTCGCAGGTCGGGCACTGTGGGAGGAGATGCTGGGACAGAGCTAGCTGTTCAGTCATGTCTGACTCTTTGTGACCTCATGAATTGTAGCATGCCAGGCTACCCTGTCCTTCACTACAGCTTGGGGTATGAGACATTTATTAGGGATCCCTTGTGAAGGGAAGGGGCTGGGAAAGAAGTGGAGTCAAGGAGCAGCCCCTATAAATCTTTGGCCAGCGTGGCCACTGCTCTGGAATCTGTCCGCCAGAATCCTATGTCAGATGGAAATGTCCCAGCCTTTCTGCTCTCGTTGGATCAGGGTGTGAGCTGCCTTCGTGGTGTAACCAGGAGCTCATGGCTCTCTGCGACCTGAAGTACTGACAGCTGGAGGCTGTTTTCTGCCCAGTTCTCCCTGCTGCAGGACTGCAAGCGGAACCCGGGCAACGCACAACAGTATCCACTACAGGGGATCAGACACTATATTTCTGGACCAGCTACTGTGTGAACTTGAAGGGCTTTGACCTCATGATCTAATCACTGCCCAAAAGGCCCCCCCCCACCTCCCAATACCATCACACCATTTGGGATCAGGTTTCCACAGTAGAGGGGCACAAGCATTCAGTCTATGGCACTCCCCTTACTCAGCCTGGGTTTTTTAGGTGGCCAGTCTTCAAACTGGCTGGTAAGCACAGTTGGTTAGAGCATGGTGCTAACAACACTAAGGATGTGGGTTTGAGCTTGTAAGAGTCACCACGAGCCTCTTTTTTCTGGCTTCCCTGGTGACTCAGATGGTAAAGAGTCTGCCTGCAGTGCAGGAGACCTGGGTTCGATCCCGGAGTTGGGAAGATACCCTGGAGAAGGAAATGACAACCTACTCCAGTATTCTTGCCTGGAGAATTCCATGGACAGAGGAGCCTGTGGGCTATTATAGCCCTTAGGGTTGTAAAATGGCAACCCACTCCAGGCAAGATGGGGAGCCTGGTGGGCTGCCGTCTATGGGGTCGCACAGAGTCGGACACGACTGAGGCGACTTAGCAGCAGCAGCAGCAGGGTTGTAAAGAGTCGGACACAACTGAGTGACTGATACTTTCACTTTACTTTCACTTTGAGAACAAAAAGAACAGCGACAACAAAAAAGACTGATTTTTGTCCATCTCAGTTCCCTTAAATTATCTCAATCCATCTGTGCAATGAGATCTACAAAAATGCACCAAGAATCAAATTGGGTTAAATTGGCACTGTTTATTTCAGAGCTCAGAGTAGGGGGAAAAAGAAGTTCTTCAAATGTGATGGCCACTCCACCAAAACTGGCCGGTGGAACTAATTCAGCATTACTACATAGACCCAGGCTGCCAAAAATAACCACTTGACATTAGTCCTGACCACTCGCAGTTTCTTCTGGATGCTGAGGGTCAGCAGATTAAATGCTCTGCCCTTCACATGTCAGGCATCAGGAGTTGCATGCAGGTTTGGCCTTTAGTGGTTTTGTGTATATCCCCCTTAAATTTTGTTGCCTTCTCAGCTGTGGATTTGAGTGATGAGTTTCTCTTATGAAGTCAGGGCATATACCTTATTACAAGGACTTCAGACCTAGTATTCAATTTGTCAACCCAAATGATACAGCCCCTGAACTTGTTTAGAAAACATTTTGCAGAAATTAAATTACACTCTTGCTATGTTCTTCCCAGTCTCTAGGGGAAATAAAACCAACCTGGTTTAGCAGTCTTTGTGTGTTCATTTTTGGTTGCACTCTTCAATGCTGAAATAGGCTCCAGCTGGGAAACTGCACTCATTGCAATGAAAATTTATTGTTTATTTTGCTTTATTATTTTTTTTGCTGTCTCTATTATTGTATAGTAAACATTCTTCTCCCAGCATTGCTCCAAGCCTGAAGAATGCACCATTGAAGTTTCAGTCACACCTGTTTCCTATCAGTTCTTGTCCATTATTTTAATTCTCCGCCTATTGTGTGTGTTCTGAAAATGTAAGTAAATCAATGTCTTCATTCAAAAAGGAGACCCTGAGTAGCATTTCACGAGTAAAATTTGTATTATCCGTATCAAACGTAATGAAGACTTCCAATGAATAACTCTTGATTATCAGGTGCACACATCCTAGGAATCTAAGAAGTGGAATAATTAGGAGCAACAAGAAGGTTTCCAAACCACAGATTTCGCAGAGCAACCATGCTAAGTGATTGAGTTAAAGAATAAAAATGCTTCCAAAGTGCTCTCTGGAGAGTGAATGTGAATGACGCATTTAATGGGAAATAATCAGAGAACGTGCTTTTGACCGAAAAAGAGGAAAGGCAAGGCAAGAAGAAAGGAAGAGGGGGATCACACGACCCTGGTTTCAGTCCATCTCTGTGAGTAACCGGTGTGATGAGGTTAGCCACTGCCCCTTCTGGGACACTTCCCCTCCCTATTCTTTTTCAGTAAAAATGAGAGTCCCATTTGCCCATATCAGATAAAAGAAAACATCTGCAAGAAATGTCAAACCATTGAGGAGAGTAAGAGCATTCATGCGATTCCCCCCATACATCTATATTGGTGCGGTGTTTATTTTGTTAAATTAGATATTTGAACTAAGTGGTGTCTGTTTGACAAACAGCTAGTTTTTCTTTTCCCCTAAAGAATGTTAGAATCCATTGACGTAAACAGCAATCAATCATGTAGTTATTCTCCATCGGGCTCTTCACTGGAACCACAGAGCACAGAAACTGATTTGACTGATCATTGTTTGGATCAATTCTTCCAAGAGCAGAATATGACTCGTACTTTTCTAGAGCGCAGAGAGAGTTTGATTTGCTGTGCGCAGTGGATGCCTGAGGGTAGGGATCTCCACCCTCCGGGATCTAATAATGTCTGATGATCTGAGGTGAAGCTGATGTAGTAACAATAGAGATAAAGTGCATAGTCAATGCAATGTGCTTGAGTAATCCTGAAACCATCCCCTCTCTGCTGATCTGTGGGAAAATTGTCTTCCATGAAACTGGTCCCTGGTGTCAGAAAGGTTGGGGACCTCTGCCTTAGGTATTAGGGATTAATTCTCTCATGGAACCGTGCTTGAGAATTCTGCTAGTTCTTCATCCAATGTTAGAATATACCTTTGAAGTTCTTAACCTCCCCCCTTTAAAATAATGTGTTTTTTTAGATAAGAGTGAAATTGGTCATCACTTAGTCGTGTCAGACTCTTTGCAACCCTATGTACTGTAGCCCTCCAGGCTCCTTTGCCCATGGAATTCTCCTCTGAGGGATCTTCCTGACCCAGGGATTGAACCCAAGTGTCTTACATCTTCTCTACTGGCAAGTGGATTCTTTACCACTGAACCAGTGGGGAAGCTGTAACTTCCTTTTTTATTTTCTACTGCCATTGATTTCGTGATTCTTTGTCAGTTTGGGGTCATAGTTATCTTTGAGTTTCTGATGAAATCTATGGATTCCTTCTATATAAAAAGCTTCATATTGACAAATAAAAACTTGAATGCTTTTTCAGAGAAAGTCAGTTCATAGTTAAGAATCCTTTTGATTTTCTATGACAACTAACAACTGCCTAAATTTGTTCTTTATCTCTGTCATGGTCTCCCTCCCATGCCTATGCTAAATATGGCTTTTTTTTTTTTTTTCTTCAGGGATCAGACCATTTCCATCTTCTATCATATCATAAACTACCTGTGGAATTCCCTCCTCCACTCTCAGCTTCTGTATGTTGAAAATGCCCCAATCTACATTTGTTTTAATTTCTTAAATGGTGGCCAGTCATCTCCTTGGTATCTCTCTGTAATATAGTGATTTATACTAGGAAATACATACCTGGTCTTCATCCATTGTTTCTGGCATAGAGCTCCTAAAATTCTTGGAATTTCCTATGAAAAGAGAAATAAAGGTATTTTTTGTTATATTAAGGAGGTGACACTTGGACCACATCTGAGGATAGGGGCTGGTTGCCAGGGCAACCAACAAAGCATTTAGAAGGTTAGAGCTTTTAGTCCCACTCCCTGACTTCTGGGGAGAGGAGAGGAATTGGAGGTTGAATTGATCACCAATGGCCAAGGATTTAATCAATGGTGCCTATATAATGGAGTCTCCATAAAAACCTAAAAAGATGGGAGTTCAGTGAGCTTCCTGGTTGGTGAACACATGAAATTTCTAGGAGAGTAGTGTGCTCAAAAAGCAAGGAAACCCTATCTCCCTTTTGCAGACTTTGCCCTGTGCATCTCTTCTATCTGGCTGTTTCTGAGTTATATCCTTTCATAATAAACCTATAATCTAATGAATTATGTTACTCTGAATTCTGTGAGCTTCTCTAGCAAATTGACCAAACATAAGAAGAAGGCGGGCTTCTCCAGTGGCTCATTGGTAAAGAATCTGCCTGCAGTGCAGGAGCCTCAGAAGATGAAGGTTTGATCCCTGAGTTGGGAAGATTCCCTGGAGGAGGGCAGGGCGACCCACTCCGGTATTCTTGCCTGGAAAATCCCATGGACAGAGGAGCCTGGTGGGCTACACTCCATGGGTTTGCAAAGAGTCAGACACGACTGAAGTGACTTAGCATGCACGCATGGAGGAAGTCATGGGAAACTTCAATCTATAGCTGGTTGGTCAGAAGCACTGGTGAGCCCTGAGCTTGTAACTGGCATCTGAAGTAGGAGAGGGTGGGGGAACAGTCTTAGAGCACTGAGACCTTAACCTGTAGAATCTGATGCTGTCTCTGGGTAGATAGTGTTGAGTTGAGTTGAACAGTAAGACACCCATCTGTTGTTAGAGACTTGTTTGAATGTATGGGGAAAACCCCACACACGTTGAAATTGGGACCAGAATCTTAATCTCCATCCTGTGTGAATCTCCTCTGTTATCTGAGGCTACATATGTCTTGGTCTTTTTTTTTTTTTTTTTATAACACTTATATATTTGTTTATTTGGTTGCACTGGGTCTTAGTTGCCTCAGGTGAGATCTTCAGACTTTGTTGCAGCTTATGGAATCTTTAGTTACCACATGTGAACTCTTGGCTGCGGCATGTGGGATCTAGTTCCCTGCATGCATGCTAAATCACTTCACGCAACTCTTTGTGACCCTGTAGACTGTAGCCTGCCAGACTCCTCTGTCCATGGGATTCTCCAGGCAAGGATACTGGGATGGGTTGCCATGCCATCCTCCAGGGCATCTTCCTAACCCAAGGATTGAACCTGAGTCTCTTAAGTCTCCTGCATTGGCAGGTGGGTTCTTTACTACTAGCGCCACCTGGGAAGCCCTCTAACTCCCTGACCAGGAAGCAAATCTAGGTCCCCTGCATTGGTGCATGGAGTCTTAGCCACTGGACCACCTGGGAAGTCTCTGCTTCTTGGTCTTTCCCTTCCCTTTCTGTATTACTCTCTGTGAGCACTGAACGGTCAGTGATCCTCTACCATGACACACAAATAGAATCTCTTTGTGTTTGTGTGTCCTCTTCCACGTCGCCTCCAAGACTAATTTTAGCTAGTTCTTTAAGGATTCAGACATACCGCCTAACCCCTCTAAGGAGGAAAACTGAGTGCTATGCCCAGTCTGGGGATGTTCCTCCTTCTGTGGCCTCAGGTATTCTATGCATCCCTCTCATTATGCATGCGTAATGAGCTGAAAAGTAGGTGGTGAGGGGGGCAGACGCAGCACGCACAGATATTCTGTCTCCCTCAATGGGCAGGGAGTTTTTTTCATCTTCCTAACCTCAGTTTTTAACCAAGTGAAACTGATTCATGGATGTACCATTGATTCTACTGGAGCAGTCCTCAGCTGATGCCAGCCCTCCCGGTGGACTTTGCAATTGCAAGAGCTGACGAGCATTCTCTTTATTGTTTGAGCAGTGTTCTGTGTGAACTGCAGTTTTGAGCATCCTGCCCGATGTGGAATTTCAGCACCATCCTCCGTCCATCTAAACCCCAGCCTTTCTAGCCTGAGTTTGACCTGGTCTCCCTTATCTTAACAGTGAGAGGTTTAGGGTTATGGTTTTTAAGGGCTGGTGGCTAGAAAGACCTCATTCCATACCTGAAAGTGGAAGTTCTCTAAATGTATGGCTTTTTTCTTTTTTCCTGACTGATGCTATAAATTACCTTATTCCTTCCTCTCCTCCTCCTCACCCCAAGTTTAAGCAAAACATTGAAGCAGATGTTCCTTTCGAGGAAAACAATATAACTATTAATTAAAGAACACGTAAAAGTTTTAAATAGGCATGTAAGGCAAGAAAAAATTGGGATATTTATCTTAAAGTTATTTAGAAAGAAAGAGAATAATAAAGTCATTTTGACAACTGAGGGCTCATTCTGACAAGCAGTGCACAAGTCCATGGAAGAGACAGGGACCCTGTCTAGTATGTTCCTAGTCCTCATGTTCCTTTAGCCTGGGTGGTTTAGACAACGCTACATCCCCTGCTGGGCTTTATTTTCTTCTTCTGTGAAATGAAGGAAGAGAAGCTGATGATCTCCCAGGTCCTGTCTGGCTCTAAGCATCCATGATGTATGGTGGTTTGAATTCAATTGATTATTTTCCAGACTCTTCTGTGTATGCCCGCTCAGCCCCAGCTCTCACCGCTCTCAGCCTTTCTGACAGTGATAAGTTGCAAAGTCATATAGAAGGGAGTTTTCTGTCTTCAATTCAGGAGACATATCTACCTCTATTACTTGGGTTAACTCAATTCAATTCACATTTGATTCAATGTTGACTGAATAGTTACTTCAGCCAAATTACAAAGGAGGCTCCTGGTTTCCCTTGTGAACCTTGGGAAGCCTGATGATTTTCCACTCTCTTTCCTTCAATCAACAAATGTTTATTGATTGCCTACTGTAGGCTAGATATTGAGCAGTAGATATAAATCAAATGGGACCTCAGTCTTTTGAGGGTGTACCAAATACTGCTTTAAAGAAAACAGTCTTAACCTGGGTGAGATTTCTTTCTCTCCTATTTGCTAACTGGAGACCTGGGTACAGTAATTCCACTTATCTAAGTTTGTTCTATTGCATTATACAAGTAAGGATTATAGTACTATCTATTTTAGATGGTGTGTGTAAAAACAATATATAAAGCCCAGCACATAGTAGGTGCTCAGTTGCTCGTGAAATCCAATAATTGATTTAAATTTTATGTAAAAATGCTTAGCTTTTAAAATAAGTCCCCTACATATAAGTTCTGTCTCTAGAGCACGTTCATAAGCCCAATTTGTTTGTAAGTCCAACAAAGTTAGCCTAGGTACCCAGCTAACACAATGGGCTATCTAGTACTATGCAGTAATAGGTTTGTAATACTGTTCACACAAATAATATACAAAAAAATAAAGAATATATTTTTAATCTTACAGTACAGTACCTTGAAAAGTACAGTAGTAGCAGCTACGCCACCACTGCTTTTTACACTTGCTTCTGGACATCCAGGGCTTGAAATAAAGGTATTGTACTCTATATAATATTGCACAATAAAGTACACAAAAGCACAACCACTTGTAGAGGTTGCACAAAATGTGACAGTGTACACCAGATGTGTGAATATCACTAAACATGCGGACACATTTGCATCTTTGAAAGTTCACAATGTGAAGGTTTGTATGTAGGGGACTTACTGTCCTTAATTTATAGGAAAATGACGTTTACTTAATTTATGTGAAGATTACTGGGCTTGGTTATGATTTGGGGTCTTGCAGAGAGGAAAGGGGTTGAAATTGAATTCTAGACTGATGATGTGGTTAAGACAAAGGTTGGCAGCATGCATGTCACTGGGGGAGGATACGGTACCTGTGAAAATGGAGAGAGAAAGAGAATCTCTGGTATCCCTTGGAGATAAGATAGGAGACATAGGATAGAGTCAGAATCGCAACAGCTCTGAATACCATGGGAAATAATTCTTCAGTCAATGGGGAGCCATGGAAAGATTTTAATAGAAATGACCTCACATTTCTTTTTTAGAGTTTGGGTCTTGGCAGGAGATCTAGTCTGGAGCAGGGACCAGCCAGGAAGTTCATGTAGTTTAAAGCCTGGAGATGAGATGGGACATCATGAAACCTTTATCCAAGTTACTAAGAAGAAGTGATGGAGATGAGGAGGGAATCCGAGGTATGTTTTAGAGGTAGAGATGATAACTTTTGGTGGTCTACTGGATGGCAGAGATGAATGAACTGATGAAATGATTTTGAGATGTTTAACCTGGGCAGCATAGTGACTAATGATGCCATTGATGAGATAGGGAATCTGGGATATATGGTGGGTTGTATTATGATGGGGAAAGACAAACTTTTTATCTGGTCTAAAAGTACTTGTGGAAGTCATTTCCTTCCTTTCTTCCATTCTTCTTTCCAGACTTTCCTTCTTCTTTCATTTGCTTCAAAAACTCTTTAACACAGCCTGTAAGTTATGCCAGGAGTTTGGTGTACATTGTAGAATAAAACAGACTTAGAAACTATGATTGGGGCATTTATCATTTAGTGAAGAAGAGAGTTATGTGGTACCAAGAAGAAATGGAGCTAGACAACAAATAAGAATAAAAACAAAATAATCACTGAATGTGATAAATGATGAAAGAGAATAAGCATGGGAAGCTGTGTATCCCCTTTTAGCAAGGAAAGACTTTCAAGGAGATGATGCTTGAGGACAGGATTATAAGAGGAGGGAACTCAAACTTGAAAAGCCAGGAGCTGGGGAAGGGCTTGGCACGCTCAAGGAACTCCAAGAAGTCCTTGCAGCTGGATCAGTAGAGCTGAAGGAGAGTGAGCAGCCCTAAGCTGAACACTGGCTGCTTCCAACATTTAACTTCCAACAGTTAGAAGGGGAGGTTGATCAGATAGCTAGATGATACCAGCTAGCTGGTACCTGGTGGGCAACTCCAAGCCTGGAAACTGGGAATCAGGTTTGTGTCAGAGATGAAGATTTGGGAGTCAGACTTCCCTGGTAGCTCAGATGGTAAAGAGTCTGCCTGCAATGCAGGAGACCTGGGTTTGATCCCTGGGTCAGGAAGATTCCCTGGAAAAGGAAATAGCAGTCCACTCCAATATTCTTGCCTGGGAAATCCCATGGACAGAGGAACCTGGTGGGCTACGGTCCATGGGGTCACAGAGTTGGAAGGACTTGGCGATTAAACAACAACAAATGCAAATGGGGCACTGACATCCACGGGGAAACAGAGAGGCTTGCCCTGAGAGAGCACGAAGCAGAGAGGGAGCAGCGAACCAAGCAAGCACAGTGCTTGCGGAGAGAATGAACAAGCCCCAGAGGGGACCTAGCAGCAGTCTCAGCGGAAAGAAGGAGGCAGGTTGTAGGAAGTGCCCGCATCATGAAGGACACGGTGGTCCGCATCTCAGGGGCAGCTCAGGGGTCGAGTGTGAGGGAGCAGGGGAGAAGAAGTAGTTAGAAATGCGCTGGAAAGACTGGATGAAAGTGAGATTGCAGGGGCTGGCGCGAGCTTGGGAGGTGAGGACGTGGACTTAGAAAGCAGGCACTGTCGTTTTAAAACAATCACGGAGGAAGAAAAGAGGGACTGGGTAATTGTTTGACAAGGAGAAAGGATTATGGGGAGTTTCTTTGTTTTTGAGAATTTGTTTCTTTCCTTCGAATAGGCTCAGGACCCAAATCTGGGCCTTTGTGCTGGGGCAGCAGGTTTTCTTGACTTTCTGGAACATCAGGCTGCAGGGGCTGAGGCAGCCACCTCCCCTCTGGCCCCAAAACCCTTGCTTTTGGCTCCTGTGAAGAACAAAGAAGTCAGGGGGGCAAGCAAGTCTGGTGCTTTGATCCAGCTCATTCTCCAAGCTTTAAACCACATTTGCTCCAAGCCGGCTGGTAGTTTCCATCACACCCTGTCTGACTTCCTATTCTCATGCCATCTCCCTCGTCTGAACGTCTTACTCATAGTAGGTGCACAATAAATAGTTGTGCTTTGCTTGGATGGGTGTGACGTACAGAGAACCTTGCGGCTCCCATAGACGAGCAAGCGCAGTCTCATCACGTGATGTGAAATGTGGACTAACCGTTCATGTCATACGTGTGGGTATGTGGTATCCCCACCAGAGAGACTCCACCTAGGACTGATAACGTCACTGATGGTTCTTATCAAGTTCGAGGAATTTCCTTTGCCAATGCCTCAACCTGCTAATTGCATTTAGGCTCAGATAATGCTTTAAAAAGTCGAATAGTATTAAGTGGCAGCTACCGGGAAGTAGAAACCCAGCATAGCCAGCGTGGGCCTGCCTCCTCTGAGATTCAAGATGTCAAACTGTGTTACTTTGGTTATTGCTTTACAGTATTTCAAATCGTGTTACATTATATCACGCCACTCTGGAATATGAAGTGAGCTCCAAACTGTCGGATAATGGGCAAACACAAGGGTTGCCTGACAGTATGAATTATCCTTGAGTGGCTTGGCATAAAGTAATCACACCACTCTTTAGGGGGAGGGAAAAAAATAGAGCTAGACACTGCGGACAGAGCAGCAGTGTAATCAGATTCACTGACCCACTCCAGCAGCTGCCTGCAGGCTGGCAGGCCCCAGAGCCCTTGCCGCGCTCCACAAGCCATGCCGGGCACACCTGAGGCTGAAGACAGAGAAGCTGCACCAATCAAGGTCTCTCCTGATTAACAGAGCTGTTGCTCACCCAGCAAGGGAAATTAGTGACAGGTAGAAATGACCATTTAATTCATCCCGCAAGGCTGCACTCTCTCAACAGGCTTGTAGCAGCCTGATTCAGGGGCCCTGTCACGCCGTCACAGAAAATGGCATCACTTTCTGGGGACGGTATGATTCACAGCCTGGAGGATGCGGCTTTATTTTGCAAACAGGCATTTCACAAACCCTCTGTGTGTGCATGCGACGCTTTCTTCTACGGGCAAAGGCATTCTATTTTTAAAAGTGCTTTTTATAATCTGGATTTGCATCTCTATTAAAACTGCAAATGATCCACCGTTGGTGGTGGAGGCGTGGAGTAAAACGTCCAGTGGAGAAGTCAGCCAAACCGCCCCTGGCGTCTGCCCCTCACTCATGGGTGGACTGAGGGGTCCTGGTTGTGGGTCAGGTCGAACCAGGAGGGGCATTTTGAAAGCAGATGGAGGCCAGCTAGCAGCATGAAGAACCATGGTTTTCATGGAGAGCAGCCGAGGTTGGGCGGGGATAATATTCCAAACATCAGAGGGAGGCTGCAGCCAGCGCAGAGTCAGCAAGATCACTCTGAGAGTGACCAGAATCCGGCCTAAGTGAGGGTCAGGGAGGGAGGTTCAGGGTGAGGTGGTGATGGCAGATGAGTGAAAAGCTGAGACAGAGCTGTCACTCGTCCCACATTTTTTTCTGACAACGTCCTGACTTGCATTCTATGACCTAGCAGGTGGGTCTTCTCTCTGCCCTATCTTTCCCTACAAGCTGCCGTTCGCCTCTTTAACAGACGTCCGTGATCCCATTCTTCGGCTGCTCCAGTTGAAGCCTTTCTGCAAGGCGTGACTTGGGAAGACTTGCTTCACTTCTCAGCCAGCCCTGATTTCTCCATCTTGCGGGCTCTTCTAGTAAATAGCTCTTGACTTCATACAGCAGTTCTGGGAAGCTGAGTCAGCTCCCGAGTGTCCTGGGAGACGCTGCTGAGGATCTGGAGCCATTTAAGCCTCTTTTAAGGAGTCAAGATTCTGAAACCAGGACCATCCAGCGACACAGGCAGACTCGAATCAAACAAGCATCCCGTTTTGGAGGGATGATGAGAGCCTAGCAGAGGATCATGGGGGACCCACCCAGAGGCTGGCAGAACTGCGTGTTTCAGATTCCCTCTGGGGCCAGAGGGTAGCAGAAGGCATGCATGAAAAGTCAGAGAGACCACCTCCCTGCAGTGAGATGTGTTTCCTTGCTCCACATGTGAACTGTGTGACTTCTCTTCCTTCTCTCCACCGCCCTTTCCCTGGCTCCTAAGTGCTCTCGCTCACTGGAGTTCTGAGTCCCTGAAGCTCCCTCAGTCCTTTGAACAAGGGAAGCTCTCCGGGGAGCTGCCTCTGCGCGCCTTCCCAGGGGTGATGGCACTTAGCAACGCATCTTTGGGTCTCTGAGAGGCCTGCCTCAGGGGACTTCCTGCTCTTTAAGAGAGGCCTAGTCACGTTGCCTGAGCAGTAAAACTCCCTTGGTGTTTGTGCAGCCACTCACAGAGGGCCTGACACCTGACACTGGGGTTCTTCACCTGCCCCCAACTGTCCTTCATAGTGTGGTTGTTGCTGCTGGTCTTGAATTAGCTCTGTCAAAACCCACTCACCCCAGAGCTTTGTGATTTAGAAGGTGTATTAGTCAGGTCTCTTCAGAGAACCAGAGGGGATATCTATCTATCTATCTATTTTTAATCTATTAATCATCTGTCTCTGTCATATATCTTTACCTATCAGTCCATCAGTCTATTGATCACCTTTATCTGTCATCTATCATTCGATAACCTCAGATATGTAGATGACACCCTTATGGCAGAAAGTGAAGAGGAGCTGAAAAGCCTCTTGATGAAAGTGAAAGTGGAGAGTGAAAAAGTTAGCTTAAAGCTCAACATTCAGAAAATGAAGATCATGGCATCTGGTCCCATCACTTCATGGGAAATAGATGGGGAAACAGTGGAAACAGTGTCAGACTTTATTTTTGGGGGGCTCAAAAATCACTGCAGATGGTGACTGCAGCCATGAAATTAAAAGATGCTTACTCCTTGGAAGAAAAGTTATGACCAACCTAGATAGCATATTCAAAAGCAGAGATATTACTTTGCCAACAAAGGTCCATCTAGTCAAGGCTATGGTTTTTCCAGCAGTCATGTATGGATGGTCAAATTTGTACCATAAAGAAAGCTGAGTGCCGAAGAACTGATGCTTTTGAACTGTGGTGGTGAGAAGACTCTTGAGAGTCCCTTGGACTGTAAGGAGACCAACCAGTCCATTCTGAAGGAGATCAGCCCTGGAATTTCTTTGGAAGGGATGATGCTAAAGCTGAAGCTCCAGTACTTTGGCCACCTCATGTGAAGAGTTGACTCATTGGAAAAGACTCTGATGCTGGGAGGGATTGGGGGCAGGAGGAGAAGGGGACGACTGAGGATGAGATGGCTGGATGGCATCACTGACTTGATGAACATGAATTTGAGTGAACTCCGGGAGTTGTTGATGGACAGGGAGGCCTGGCGTGCTGCAATTCATGGGGTCGCAAAGAGTTGGACACGACTGAGCAACTGAACTGAAATGAACTGAACCGATCATTCTGTATCTATCTCTGTCTCATCTCTCTCTTTATCCATAGTATCTATCTATTATAAAATTTAAATCAATAGACTTTCAGTAAAGCCCTCCATAAAGTGAGTGGGCCTCATCCACTCAGTTTGTCTTAACAGAAAAGAGTTAAGTAGAATGGATTCTGCTTCAAGATTGTGACATAGAAACCACACCTGAGTTTCCAGACCTGTTGTCCTCTGGAATACACAGTCAAGATAGTGACATCAACTCTTACCAAGTTTCCAGGCTGCTGGCCTGCCCTGCGGATTTTGTACCTGCCACCCCTACAATTACGTGAGCTAATTCTTTAAGATAGATAGACTTTTTGCATTATGGTTTTCTCAGGATATACACCCAGTGTGAAGTGAATCAGAAAAAGAGAAACAAATATTGTGTATTAATGCATATATGTGGTATCTAGAAAAATGGCACCGATGAACCCATTCAGGGCAGGAATAGAGATACAGATGTAAAGATCCGCCATGTGGACACAGAGGGGATGGGGAAGATGGGACACTGGAGGAGAGGCACTGACATATACATACTGTCGTGTGTCAAACAGACAGCTGGTGGGAAGCTGCTGTTCAGCACAGGGAGCTCAGCTCGGCACTCTGCGATGACCTAGAGGAGTGGGATGGGACTGGGGTGGGAGGGAGATGCAAGAGGGAGGGGATATATGTATACTTATAGCTGATTCACCTGGTAGTATAGCAGAAACTAACACAAAGCGATTTTATTAATAAAGCAATTTTTGTTTTTTAGTTGGTAAGTCACGTCTGACTTTTGCAACCCCAAGGACTATAGCCTGCCAGGTTCCTCTATCCACGGGATTTCCCAGGCAAGAATACTGGAGTGGGTTTCTATTTTCTTCCCCAGGGGATCTTCTGACTGAGGGATTGAAGTCGTGTCTCCTGCTTGGCAGGCAGAATTTTCATCACTGAACCACCTGGGAAGCCCAAAACAATTATAAAAAAGAATTGGAAATGACCAGTTCAAAAAAGAAAAGGAAATGATCTTTTAAAGAGGAAGTAAAAAGACTTCCTACTGTCCTATCTTTGTCTCATGGCCTTTTGTGTATATTGACACCTCAAAAATGGGTGGTGATTCTTGTATCTTCACCCCCATATTTATCTGTGTTGAAGTTAGGATTTCTAGAATTCTTGTGATGGTGTTGAAATAAAGATAGAAGAAAGGAGGGAAGGACAGAGTGGGGAGGGGAGCAGACGGACAAGTAGCGGTGGGCAATTATGGGGCTGAACTTAACCGGAAAGCCTCGGAAAACTGGAAACAGGACTCCTTGTTAGCATTCTCGCCTTGAGTTCTATCACGTTGACTTCCTTAGACTTTGAAGCCACAAAGAGACGTAGTCTACTTTTCCTAACAGGAGTTTTGCATGTCAGTTAGGGACTGCAAGTGATCTTATCTTTTTTATTGATTGATCAGAAAACTGTATCCTTCTCTTCCTGTGCTGCCGTTTATAACCTCGGCCTGCCCTGCGTGAGTTAAAGAATTATGAATTCTCAGTCATTTCTCTGATATCTCACCTCCGGATAATGTCAGGACTGAAGATGTGGCTGAGCAGGGCTTACATGCATGTACGTGTGGCAGCCCAGGTAGGTCAGAATCTAGATGTACATCCACCTACTGGGTGGTAACCAATCGATGAACTAATCCAATGACTGTATATGGAATACCTGCTCTGTACTGGCTTGAGAGCTGCAAGAGCTGGGAAGAATTCCAGGTCAGCAATCAGAACAAGGTAAGGGTAAGATGGTGGTCAGCTGGAGGCAAGCCAGGGACAGGTCTGTATCTGTGCCAGGACTGCCCTCATCAGGAAGATAGGCAGAACTTGTCCAGAGGCTGAGGATGGACAGAAGTCAAGACAGAGAATAAGCAGAAGAGAAATCTACAAGAAGGTAGTAGGCTCTTGGGCACTGTTATGGGTTGAACTATGTCCCCCTCAAATTCCTGTGCTGAAATCCTTAGGAATAGTGTTGTGAAAATGTTGTTAAGATGGGTTTGTATTACTGTAGGCTGAGCTCCCCCAATCGAGTAAGACTGGTGTTCTTACAAAAAGGGAAAATTTGGCCACATGAAGATGAAGGCAGAGATCTTTAAGACAAGGGAGCCAAAGATTGCCAGCAAACCCTTGGAAGTTAGCGTAGGGGCATGAAACAGATTCTCATAGTCTTTGGAAGGAACCAGCCCCCATCACACCTTGATCTTGGACTTCCAGCCTCCAGAACCATGTGTCAATAAGTTTCTGTTGTTTCAGCCACCCAGAACTTTGTTATGGTAACCCTAGCAAACCAATACAGGTGGCAGCCCAGCCAATTTCTGCCCCTGAAACAGGGCAGTCTGGAGAGACGGTTAGAGGCTGGCTCTCCTAAATGCCATCAAAATTGTCTTTACAAGAAGGAGGCAGAGGGAGAGGAAAAGATGGGGTCAGCATCAGGGTCTTTTCCAGTGAGTTGGCTCTCAGGTACAAAACCAGGCCCCCTACGTAGGGAGCCCAGAGCCTTCCTTAGCCATATGATCTAAGGATGTGTATCCTTTCTTCATAAACTTGCTTTTGGTTTTAGTAGAGGCTGGTAAAAGGTTTCATTATTTTTTTAATATTTATTTTTGTTTATTTATTTAGCTGCACTGGGTTTTAGGTGTGGCCTCTGGGATCTAGTTCTCTGACCAGGGTTCAAACCCAGGCTGTCTGCTTAGGGAGCAGAGACTTAGCCACTTTTGACCACCAAGGGAGTCCTCTTTCTCTGGTTTTAGATTTGCTTATTCACTAATGAGTAAAATGACGGCAGAAGTCATGGGATGACTTCCTGTCTAATGTCGCTCAGCACACAGTGGGTCTGGTTCTTGCCACAATGTCTTGTCAACAGGGAAGCCAGGCAGCACAAGTGGGAAATACATTGATGCCCGTTAGTAGACAGCCACTTGGCCTAATAAGCGGCAAAACTGTTGTTAAGTGCTTTTAGAGAATTGCACTAAAGAGAATGTTGTGAATCAACAGAACTGAATCTTTTTTTTGCAATTAAGGAAGAGAGTGTTCCCATATTGAGGCCCATGCTGACAATCCCTGTGTGTGAGTGATGGAAAAGATGAAAGAATACAAAGTAGTTAGCCCAGGGCTCAAGATAAAAATGCAGTCGGAAGGGTTCACTTAGTAGTTCATTAACTACATCCAGTCCACAATGTACCTGACTTAATGTTCAGTTTTGTTCTTAAGCAAATGTATTAAGGCTTCAATATAGTAATAAATGCTCCTTTTGCAACTGCCCTGTTTTTAAATGTCTGACAGTTTGTTGAAACCACTACCGAACCAGAAACTCTTTTTAGGGAGGGAAGAAGATCCCAAACTTGATATAAATATTGACCTGGTTAATCAGAGGAGTTTGGAGTAAGACACTGACATCAATGCTTGCCTTGTCCAGACAAGAAAACTGGGTCTAATTCACCTTTTCTCTCCTCAGGGCACATGGCCCGACACTCAGAAAGTTCTCAACAAACATTTGGCTCCGCTTGTGGGTTCATTTCAGTCCAGTAAACAGAGAGGAGCCCAAAGATCCTGGTGTTGTCACAGTGGAAAATGGTTCAGGGGTGGGTGATACCATCTATCTCTGGTCACTAGTGGTTTTGCATAAATTAGATTTGCAAATGAATGAGAGTCTGCTTTGTGAGTTAGATCATTGTTTATTTACCACTCAGTGAAACTTTCCACTCTTGTCAAACTTCTTAGCAGTATCTGATGTTCTGGGTCCAGTATACCCATCCTGTCTGGATTACTTGGGACCTGAAGCCTGCCTAGAGACAAGGGCAGTGGAGGGAGAGGGGTAGGGAAGAATGCTTCTTATGAGGACTCTATTCTCTTCACTTCTCTGAACCCAGGATTTTTGTCGCCAAGCCCATTTCTTCCCATTGGTTGAATGTGACCCAGAAGGACACTGTCCATTCCTGTCTGGCTCCGTTGAGTGACATTGTAGNTCTTGAGCCTAATCTGATTGAGACCAGAAGCACTCAGATGCTCCATCTCTCCAACCAAGGACTTGCCTTTGACTTATTCTTTGGGCACCTCTGATCCTTAGATGGATGTCCAGTGGCTGCCTTTTGGACTTGGAGTCACACCACCTCCCATTCGCTAATGGAGTCCCTGTGCTTGATTCCCCTGTGCCCTCTCCTAGAAATCGAGCTTCCATTGGCTTCTCAGTCTCAATCCTTTGAGAAATCCCAGTCCCTCATTGAGAATGGGGACATTCCTTGTTCTTGACCAGACCCTACCCTAGATGAAAACTGGTGATTCTTGGATTTCTCTATCCATGTTCTGTTTTTTGTGACCCTAAGTCATTCTTGATTTTTGAATTTTTTTTTTTTTTTTTGCTGTGCTGAGTCTTTGTGGCTGCACATGGGCTTTCTCTAGTCGTGGCGAGTGGGGACTCCTCTTGGTTGTGGTGCCTGGGCTTCTTATTACAGTAGCTTCTCTTGTTGGGGAGCATAGACTCTAGGCTCGTGGGCCTCAGTAGTTGCAACATACAGGTTCAGTAGTTGTGGGCTTAGTTGCCCTGTGACATGTGGAATCTTCCTGGACCAGGGATTAAATCCATGTCCCCTACATTGGCAGATGGGTTCTTATTGTCTGTACTACCAGAGAAGTCCCCTGAAGTCATTCTTATTCATCTACTGGGAACCTCCAGTTACATCAAAGACCCATGGTGTCAACAGTTTCCCTGAATTTTGGTGAAAAAATGCCAAGCCCTTTGAGTATTGGGCTGTGACTGGTTTGTTGCCCTTTCATTATGGACCTGGCTAATTCCCTGGCCCCTGTGCCTGGTGGATAGATGGTTCTAACCCCATTCTTCTCACTGTTTCATCTTACTCTGGAAAGCTATTATGCTTTACCAACAAATCCAGAGATAGGACTTTTTGTTTGTTTGTTTCAAGAGCATGGGATTTTAAGTAGCCCAGACAGCAAAACACAAGCAAGAGCACACATTGAAACACAGAGGAAAACAATTCCATGCCAGATGGGTGATGATACTGAAACTCATTCAGAAATATATTTAATGCCTCAGATGCTCTTGAGTGTTATTTTAAACACTTATACTCGACTGAAATGACTTTGTGCCCTTGTATTGCTGTATTCTCTGGCTGTTGTCTATAGCTACATGAGTCCTGACTTATAAAGCAACACAACAATGTCTTAAATTTTCCGCAGTGACTATTACTAACTTGTCTTACGCTTTATAATTTTCAAAGCTCTTCCTTAGACCGTAGTATATCACATTAGAACACATCTAGTGCTTTGAAGCTGTCAGTGGGAGTTTCTGTATTTGTTTCAATGTTCAGTCGCTGCACAAACATTTCAGAAATTTTAATTTGGGTTCCAAGGCATGCAAACGGAGGGCATCATTGCATCAGAGTAGAACAGTACTGCTTACATGTTAGCAAGCATCAGAATCTTGTTACAAACTGGGAAGTTTGTTAAAATACAGATCACCGTCTGCCCCTCGTTTCTGATTCAGTCAGTCTGGGGTGAGGCCTGGTAATCTGCACCTCTGACAAGTTTCCGGGTGATGTGAAGGCTGCTGGTCCAGGGACCACGTTTTGAGAACTCCTGCACTGGAGCATCAGTTCTTGATCTGGGTGGACAAGAAGAACACCTGTTAAATTCTTAAAATATATAGATGGGATAAGGAAATACAAAAATGGTCATAGCTGATATATATAATGACCTATTAGAAACAAACTGAATGTCCAACAGCAGGAGAAGAGATTAAATAAAATATATTCATACAGTGGATCACCAAATGAAAGTGAAAAATCAATGAACTACAGCTGTATCTATCAACATGATTAAATCTTACAAATATAAGATTGAAAAAAGGAAGTTGTGCATGGATGAGTATAGTATATCATTTGCTTAAGGCTCAAGAATCTACCAAACAATGGTTTGTATCATTTCAATATGTATCTAGTAAAAGTATAAAGACGTATAAAGACACCCTGGGGAAACAGACTTCAGGTGATGAACACTGGTAACTCTGGGCAAGGGTGGAGGGGTGGGGTGACCCTGCCACTGCAGAGTGGCTCTGGGGGGCTTCAAATGTATGTATAAGGCTTCGTTTCTTAAACTGTGTGATGGGTTCATAAGTATATGTTATAGCATCCTTCAAACCTTTTTCACAATGTGAAAGATGATAACTGTATCATAACATATCCTCAAATTTCCACCTGGGGTGCTTATTTTTACAAAGCTCCACCTGGGATTCTTGTACATAGATTACTTGTGTGCCCCTCCCGAAATACACCCTGTATTTTGACCCAGTGTGATAGTGCTCTGATTATCCACTTTACTCACCAGACTTGGTAATGGATATCTTTGAAAACAGATTTGATTTTTGGGAAAAGGCCTAATACCAAAGATTTGTCACAATGAAGAAAATCAGAAGATGGTATTGTGGCTTATAAACAGGAACATAGTTGAGGTGCAAACATAGACTCTTAATGGAACCACCCCAAGGGGCAATACAGGCATATATATGCTAGGAAATTTGCTACCAGATATTTGCATTTTTTAATTAAATTTTTTGTAGTTGATTTACAAAGTATTAATTTCTACTGTATAGCAAAGTGATTCAGTTACACATATGTATACATTCTTTTTTGAAAATTATCACAGGATATTGAATATAGCTCCCTGTGCTATACAATGGAAACTTGTTGTTTATCCATCCTATATATATTAGTTTGCATTTGCTAATCCCAAGCTCCCAATCTTTCCCAATGTTTGCATGTGTTTTTAATCAGTCCTTGAATGCATATGAAAGGGTCAAAACATAGACTAGGAGAAAGAATACAGTTTCCTAGCTTCTTTGTCTCTAACAAGTTAATACAAAAACACTCTATAAAACTTTAAACTTAGGCTGCCAAATACACAGAGCATTTCTAGAATGACTTCCTGCTGATACTGGCTTAGAACATTTTCAGAATTCTGAGAGGAAAAGGATGTGTTCCCAGCTTCAGGTCCTCCCCAAGGAGGGGTCCTAACATTAGGAAAAACCTGAAATATATACTGTAGACTTTGTGTGTGGGTGGTGAGGTGAGAACATGGATATCAGGGGCTGAACAGGTCCAGACTCAAACATTATGCAGTGGACAAGCTAGAGAGCATTGTCTGTCGTTACCCAGAAGGCAGACTCTGCCTCTCGGGCTATAGCTGTGGTGTAAAAAATTAGAAAACAGAATGTTGCCGGTGAATGCTGGATCTCTCTTCAGCAGAGAGAATGGGAAGTTTATTCCTTTTTTTGGTGATCCTCTGGTCCCTGCTTTATCACCACTATGTAGGTTGAGTGTGTGTGATGGCATGCATGCCCAGTCATTAAGTTGAAGCCGACTCTTTAGTGACCCCATGAGCAGTAGCCCGCCAGGCTCCTCCAGCCAGAGAATTTTCCAGGCAAGAATACTGGAGTAGGTTGCCAGTGCCTCCTCCAGGGAATCTTCCCGTTTCAGGGATTGAATCCATGTCTCCTCTGTCTCCTGCGTCGGCAGGTGGATCCTGTACCACTGAGCTACCTGCAAGGTGTTGTGTGTATGCTGGGTAGATAACTCTTTTCAGTGAGGTGGGGGAGGGGATGGTTCCATGAGGAACTTTGTAAAAAGTGATTGGAGATGACTTTTCATTCTGAGTTCCTGTGCTTTGCACTAGATATAGTACTGAGGTGGCACCCAAGCAGGGAGCCAGTATATGCATGTGTGGAGGAGGTGGGGGCAAATGATTGATGGGCAAAAGAAATGGCAGTGGAAAGATGACTCACCACCCACCCAACTCTGCTTTTCCAGGGATGAGAGTTTTACTAGGAAGTGGCCACCAGCCCGCAAAGGCTTCATGACTGGTTCCTGCCATGTTTTGTTATTGTTCATTCTCTGAGTTGTGTCTGACTCTTTGCGACCCCGTGGATCATGGACACTAGGCTTCCTTGTCCTTTACCAACTCGTGGAGTTTGCTCAAACTCATGACCACTGAGTCAGTGATGCCATCCAACCATCTCATCCTCTGTTGTCCCCTTCTCCTCCTGCCCTCAATCTTTCCCAGCATCAGGGTCCTTTCTAATGAGTCGGCTCTTTGCATCAGGCGGCCAAAGAATTGGAGCTTCAGTGCCAGTCCTTCCAATGAATATTAAGGGCTGATTTCCTTTAGGATTGACAGGTTTGATCTCCTTGCAGTCCAAGGGACTCTCAAGTGTCTTCTTCAGCACCACAGTGTTCCTGCCATGAATTGTGTCTAAAGTACCTTTTATCTGCTAAAGATGTTAAAAGTAGTTGTATCTCTTCCCCATCCACTGGCTGGATTCAAGGGATTCTGAGGCTGGAGAGGTTGGGCAACCACAGATAGAATAAGCCTGGATCCTTGAATCACTCTGTGAAAGGTTGCTGGCCAGTCAGGAACTCCTGCATTGGACTGATGCTTGGATAAGAACTACATTTGTTTGTGTTAAGGCAGTGATAATTTGAGTTATTTGTTCCAGCCACTAGTATTGCTATAAGCAGGCACTCATGTGGAATTTCAATAGGATTGTTTCTATTTCAATAGGATTGACTACCATAGGAAGGGCAGATTCAACCGAGTTATGTGTATTAGTGTAAGCCGCTTGTTGTGACTGACTCTTTGCGACCCCATGACCCACCAGGCTCCTCTGTCCATGGGATTCTCCAGGCAAGAATACTGGAGTGGGTTGCCATGCCCTTCTTCTGGGTATCTTCCTGACACAGGGATTGAACCCATGTCTCTTACATCTCCTGCATTGGCAGGTGGGTTCTTTACCATCTGAGCCACCAGGGAAGCCCATATTTGGTACCCGAATGAAAGACAGGAAGAGAATATTCTATAAGGTGCCTGTATAGGGCACTCTGGAGTCCTTATTCTTGGCTCTGGGTCGACTGCTTTCAGCTTTGCTGGAAGGCTATGGGCTGTCACCTACACCTTTGATTGTCCTGCCATGCAGGTTTTACCCAGCACTTGAGTGAACCAGAAGAGCTTTGTGTCTTGCACTGGGAGCTCTCTCTCTATTTTCTTTCTTTCTTTTTTTTTTCTGGAAGAAATGAGCAAATGCATTCCATTTGCCCCCGGTCATGCTGTGATGACAGATAATTAGAAACTTTAATCAATCTTGTTTTGCCAGCATATGACTTTCATAGCAAAACGGGACCGTGTTTAAAAAAAGCCACAAATAAATACAAAATTTACGACTGTGAAGCATCAATAATGAAGTGTAATGATGTTAAGGAACGATATCTCACAACCCTGTCACCAAACCTCTTGTGTGTGTCAAATGCTCGTCTTCCACACCTCCCTGTGCTTACATTTGCACATAATTTTCATTTATCTATTTACCCTTCCTGTCTCACAGATCACTGCCCCAGATTTCATGGACATGGATGGACGGGGACTCTGCGATGTAACTTACTCCTTCTCAGGCCTTATGATCTGTTTTGGCATTTAGCATATTCAGAATAGGCTTTTTATTTATTTATCTATTTATTTATTTATTGAAGTAAAGATGACCTACAATGTCATGTTCATTTCTGCTGTACAGCAAAAGTGACTCGGTTTTTATACATTCTTTTTGATTACAGTTTATCCTAGAACTCTGATCCTATTTCCCTGTGCTATACAGTAGGATCTTGTTTCCATCCATTCTATATGTAACAGTTTGCATCTGCTAACCCCAAACTCTCAGTCCATCCCTCACTTCCCCTCCCCGCACCCCCTTGGCAACCAACAGGCGTTTAAGTTAGACAAGCCCACTCAAATTCCGATTTTCCCATTTTCCAGCTTTGTGATGTCATCTCTCTAGGGGCTATCAGTTTCACTACCTGTAAATTATGAACATTTACCAACCTCCTAAAGTCGTAATGGCCAAAGGAGGTAACACACACCGAGTACCTAGGCATGCTGTCTGTTATAGAATGTTGAGGCTGTGCTCTTGAAAATATGAAATCTTTTCTGCTTCGTTTTCTAACACAGAGCATTTTTCGATTCCACAGGAAATAGGTTCTCTAGCTTGATGACTAGAATTTATCAAGAGGTTGGTTGACGGCCTCTCCTTTCCCCATTGCAAAGGGCTTGCTGGGGCACATAAACAAACCATTACACCCAAGGTGCTAATGGAGGTGTTATCTGGGTGCTCCAGGGCAGTTTGCCTCCATTGGCTAGCCTGAAGAGTTGTGTGTATTGATCTTATCCGTTTCGAAGAGGAGAAAGCAATCTTTCCTCTGGAGTGTATTAGAGACAGAGGCCTGAGAAGACTTGCAGTCTAGGAAGATGCTGAGCACATGGATGCCTGCTGACTGTGTCTTGAGGCTGATTCTTCTGCCAGAAATCCTGGAGAGATTCTGGCAGAGAGGCTGAAGCTGGGAGTTGTGAATACGTGTCATCCCTGGTGTGATGAGCCGTGGGGCTTAGTTAAAGGTACCTCTAGAGGCCAAGTAGTGCTTGAGTTTCACACACTGCTTTAATTTTGTTTGGTTCCACTTCTGGTGGCATGTGAAGGCTTGCATATGGATGCTGGCTGCCGCATGCTCCCTCTTGCTCTGTTTCTGTCTTTATTCTTGGTTGTTTTACTGCTGGCTGCTTTGTCTCCACATATTCAAACTGTGCCCATTTTTCAGATCCTATCCAAGTCTTCTTCCTTTCTAAAAGTGTTTCTTGGTCAAACTTGCCAAGTGCTACCTTTTTAACTTTATTCCACTTATCACTATGCAGTTTGTATTACAGCCAGTGCATAATGTAAGGTTATTTCCTCATTGTTTGATTTAGATTTTTCTTGGTTTTCCAACTGGATATTAAGCTGATCGATGCAAGCCTTCATCCATGTAACCATGTGACCAGCTGATATTGACCAAGGACCCTCCATGTACAGACACTGTGCTAAATTGCTTTCACACAAGTGATTTTATTTGATTCTTCCCCAAACATCCTGAGGGGATTATCACCCAGTTTCACAGATTTTCCTTTGAGCTTTAGATTTCTTAATAACTTGTCCTCAAATCTAGAACCTGAGTCACACAGCACGTGAGCACAAGCTATGAGTTTTAAGCACTGGCCCCAAGTCTGTGTGTGTGTTGCACAGTTGTGTCCCACTGTTTGGGACCCCATGGACGGTAGCCCGCCAGGCTCCTCTGTCCGTGGAATTCTCCAGGCAAGAATACTGGAGTGGGTAGCCACTCTCTTCTGCAGGCGATCTTCCCAACCCAGGGAATTGAAACCAGGTCTCCTGCATTGAGGGCAGATTCTTTACCATCTGAACCACCAGGGAAGCCCCACGTCTGTCTTCATACCAGAGTGAATGCTCTTAAAGTTGACCATGCTTGTTGCTTCTTTATCCATCAGAGGAACCGGTTATCTGCTTCACAGGTAATTGAAACTTAATAAATTTTGATCAAGTCTTTAAAAAGAACACCGTAGGGATGCTTTTAAAGAATGCTTCTTCACTTTTTAGCTTAATTTCTTCCTGTACTTCAGAGAAGCTGAATGGAATTTAAGATAGTTTATTTAAAATCATGCTTTAGAGTTTTGTTGATGATTTTATGACAGCCATTGGGATGAAAGTGATGTGGGGGACTTTCCTGGTGGTTCAGTGGTTAGGACTCTGCACTGCCACTGCAGCGGCATGGGTTCGACCCCTGGTGGGGGAGCTAAGACCCTGCACGTCACATGGCCAGTAAATAAATGATTTCGAGTTCTTTGAGCTGTTTGTGGTTTGCTTGTATGATTTGGTTTAGGGTTTGGCTCAATCTGGTAAGAAGGAGGAGACAGCAGGGGTGGGGGTGGGTGAAGAGTCAAAGACCCAGGGCCTTGATCTAGGCTTTGCTACTGCGTTCAGAAGACTAATGTTATCATGACATCAATATTTATAGGCTCAGTGACCAGAAAGCCTGCTACATGGATGGACTAAACTGCGGGAGCTCCTGAGACATTTTCAGTTGAACTGTCCTCTAACTCCACAAGCTTGAATTTTAATTAAGCCAAGGGGCCTGTTACCTGGCTGCTTTGATGTGTGGAGTGACCCAGATTATGGCCCCTCTTGGGAGACTATGGAGTCTTCATGGTGGCCTCTTGATCATTGGCTGCAACACAGCTCTGCCTAAGTCTAGAATGATGGCTAGGGGCTCAACATCGGAATCCCTGAAAGTTTTGCCTACCACAGCCTCCCCTAACCCTACCCTATGAGATGCCTGAAAAAAATATATCCAGAGTGGAGGGCCAGGCAAACGCACACTCTTTTCATACCAAGAAGTTTTGCTCCAAACCACAGTGCATTTTCCTATAAGAAATCTCTAAGACCAGAAGGTTTCACTGGATAATACTACCAAAAATGTAAAGAAATAAAAATCCATCCTGTATAATGTCTTCTAAAAGCAGAGAGGGAGGAACATTTGCCAACTCATTTTATAAGGCCGGGAATACCTTTGTACAAAACCAGACAAAGCAAGTACTGAAAAATGAAAACAGGAATATAAATGTAAAAATGAAAGGGAATAGAATATAGAAATAAACCTACACAAATTTGGCCAGTTGATTTTGGATAACTGTTTGGAGGAATTCAGTGAGAAGAGAGAGGTTTTTTTTTTTTATTTCAATAAATGAATTTGGGACAATTGGACATCTGTAAACAAAGTCAAGCAAATGAGTCTTGACTTAAACTTTACACCTTCAGTTCAGTTGCTCAGTCGTGTCCGACTCTTTGCGACCCCATGAATCGCAGCATGCCAGGCCTCCCTGTCCATCACCAGCTCCCAGAGTTCACTCAGACTCCCATCCATCGAGTCAGTGATGCCATCCAGCCATCTTATCCTCGGTCGTCCCCTTACCCTCCTGCCCCCAATCCCTCCCAGCATCAGAGTCTTTTCCAATGAGTCAACTCTCCACATGAGGCCAAAGTACTGGAGTCTCAGCTTCAGCATCATTCCTTCCAAAGAAATCCCAGGGCTGATCTCCTTCAGAATGGGCTGGTTGGATCTCCTTGCAGTCCAAGGGACTCTCAAGAGTTTTCTCCAACACCACACCACAGTTCAAAAGCATCAATTCTTCAGCACTCAGCCTTCTTCACAGTCCAACTCTCACATCCATACATGACTACTGGAAAAACCATAGCCTTGACTAGATGGACCTTAGTCGGCAAAGTAATTTCTCTGCTTTTGAATATGGTATCTAGGTTGGTCATAACTTTTCTTCCAAGGAGTAAGTGTCTTTTAATTTCATGGCTGCAATCACCATCTGCAGTGATTTTTGAGCCCCCCAAAATAAAGTCTGACACTGTTTCCACTGTTTCCCCATCTATTTCCCATGAAGTGATGGGACCAGATGCCATGATCTTCGTTTTCTGAATGTTGAGCTTTAAGCCAACTTTTTCACTCTCCACTTTCACTTTCATCAAGAGGCTTTTGAGTTCCTCTTCACTTTCTGCCATAAGGGTGGTGTCATCTGCATATCTGAGGTTATTGATATTTCTCCCAGCAATCTTGATTCCAGCTTGTGTTTCTTCCCGTCCAGCGTTTCTCATGAGTATGTACTCTGCATAGAAGTTAAATAAGCAGGGTGACAATATACAGCCTTGACGTACTCCTTTTCCTATTTGGAACCAGTCTGTTGTTCCATGTCCAGTTCTAACTGTTGCTTCCTGGCCTGCATATAGATTTCTCAAGAGGCAGGTCAGGTGGTCTGATATTCCCATCTCTTTCAGAATTTTCCACAGTTTATTGTGATCCACACAGTCAAAGGTTTTGGCATAGTCAATAAAGCAGAAATAGATGTTTTTCTAGAACTCTCTTGCTTTTTCCATGATCCAGCAGATGCTGGCAATTTGATCTCTGGTTCCTCTGCCTTTTCTAAAACCAGCTTGAACATCAGGAAGTTCACGGTTCACGTATTGCTGAAGCCTGGCTTGGAGAATTTTGAGCACCTTACTTTACACCTTATACAAAAGTTAACTCAGAGGGGAGAGAGAATCTATTTAAAGTAAACTGTAAAACTGTAATGTTTAGAAGAAAATGTAAGAGAATATCCTTGTTACCTGGGTTGGATAAGAGTTTTTAGTCCTGACACCAAAACATGATTCAAAAAAAGAAAAATACTGGTAAATGTGGTTTCAGTAAAATTAGGACTTTTACTCTGTGAAAAATAAAGTTGAAAAAGACAAACTACAGATTGGCAGAAGATATTTGCAAATCACATATCTGACAAATGGTTTGTATCCAGAACATATAAAGAATTTTCAACACTCGGGGGTATAAAAAACCCAAACCCAGTTAGAAAATTTGTAAAAGACTTGATCGGAGATTTCACCAAAGGGGATATATGGAAGTCAATAAGCATTGAAGAAATGTCTAAGATCACTAGCTATTAGGGAAATGCAAATTAAAACCATGATGAGATATCACTGTATACCTATTAGAATGATTAAGGAAAAAAATAAAGCAAATTACTGACGATACCAGTACCTCAGACGGGAAATAATTAGAACTTTAATGCACTGCTGGTAAGACTGCAAAATGGCATAGGCATTCTGGAAAACACTTTGGCAGCTCCTTATGAAATATGCTTATCACATGACTTAGCGATCCCACCATCAGGCTATCATGAAGAAATTAAAATTTATGCTCATACAGAAATCTATACATACAAATCTATTCATAATTGTCCCAAATGGGAAATAACACAAATATCCTTCCATGAGTAAATGAAGAGAAAAACGATTCATTTTGTGCCATGGCTGCACAATGAATACCACTATGCAGTGAAAAGGAATGAACCATAGATACACTGAACAGATTGGATGGATCTCAGATTCATTACATAGAGTGAAATCATTCTCAAAAGTGTACATGCTATCTGATTCCATTTAGACAATCACAGTAATTAATTCTATGCATCAGCTTGACTGGGCCACAGGGTGTCCAGATATTTGGTCAAACGCTGATGGTGGTGGTGTAGTGGCTAAGTCATGTCTGACTCTTGCGATCCCATGGACTGTAACCTGCCAGGCTCCTCTGTCCATGGGATTCTCTAGGCAAGAATACTGGAGTGGGTTGCCATTTCCTTCTCCATGGGATCTTCCTGACCCAGGAATTGAACCCAGATCTTCTACATTGCAGGCAGGTTCTTTTCTGACTGAGCTATGAGGGAAGCCCAAACATTATCCTGGGTGTTTCTGTGATGGTGTTTTTGAATGAGATTAAATGGTGGCTCAGTGGTAAAGAATCTGCCTGCCAAGGCCAGAGATACGGATTTGATCCCTGGGTCAGGAAGATCCCCTGGAGAAGGAAATGGCAACCCACTCTAGTATTCTTGCCTGTGAAAGCCCATGGACAGAGGAGCCTGGCAGGCTACAGTCCTAAGGATCGCATAAGAGTCCGATACAACTTAGCAATTAAACAGCGACAACACATTTAAGTTGGTGGACTGAGTAAAGCAGATTATTCTCCCTGCTGTGGGTGGGCCTCATCCAATCAGTTGAAGGCCTGAATAGAACAGAAGGGCTGACCCTCCTCTAAGCAGAAGAGAGTTCCTCCTGCCTGATTGCTTTTGGACTAAGATGTGGGCCTTTCCTGCTTTGAACTTGAACTGAAATAACAGCTCGTTCCTGGGTCTTGAGCCTGCTGGTCTTTGGATGAGATGAACACCAGCAGCTCTCTTGGGATGCCAGCTGGCTGACAGTTCCTACAGACTTAGGGACTCGCTGTTTTCCATAATCACGTGAGCCAATTCCTTATAATAAATCTGTTTCTCTATATACATACTTAATCTCTGAGTCAGGAAGTTTCCCTGGAAAAAGGAATGGCTACCCACTCCGGTATTCTTGCTTGAAGAATTCCATGGACAGAGGAGCCTGGCAGGCTGCAGTCCATGGTGTCACAAGAGTCGGACACGACTGAGCAGCTAACACTTTCACTTCCACTACTTCCACATGTATGAAGAAACACATATACATGTATACATGGCTGTAAAGGGATAGCATGAGGGGTTTTGTGGGTGATGGAGCTGTTTGTGAATCTACATGTGTTAAGAATAGAACTGTATTTACCCAAGGGAGACAATCTGAAAATGTGTCTTTACTTGTTGTTCGGCCGTGCTGGGCCTTTGTTGCCACGTGGGTTTTCCTCGGTTGCAGGGCGCAGGTCTGCTCCCCAGTGCTCGTGCCTGGGCTTCTCATCACAGTGGCTGCTCTTGCTGCAGAGCGTGTGGGCTTCAGTGGCTGCAGTGCCAAGGCTCAGCAGCTGTGGTTCCCGTGCTCTAGAGCGGCAGACCTGGGGTGGCGGGGCGTGGGCTTAGTTTGCTCCGTGGCTTGTGGGATCTTCCTGGATCAGAGACTGAACCTGTGTCTCCTGCATTGGCAGGCAGATTCTTTACCACTGAGCCATGAGAGAAGCCCAAAGCCAGTTTTAGTCAGTGTTACTTAAAAATAAAATAAAGATGCTTCAGGAGCCCAGAGGAGACAGAGAACAAGAGACGGATGGATTAAAGCCCAGAAATAGTAGAGAATTAGGCAAGACTGGGAGGGAGATTTGAACTGGGCTTCAAGGAATGGCTAGGACTCCAATAACAGGAGAAATGGGAGGCAAGTGATGTTTGGAGGGGACAGAATATGCCAGCCGAAGGAACCAGAGTGAACCAAGGGGAGAGGCAGTTATCTAGGGACTGTGATCTGAGAGGGGCAGACTGGGAGGAAAGAATCAAGCCAGTGAGGTGGGTCAGTAAGTGCCTAATTATAATGGGTCCTGAATAGCTGAGTGAGACATTTGTACTTAGTTTTTTGCGGGTGAGTTTTTGCAGTTACTAAGTAAATTTGAACAGTGATTCCCTCCTAGAATTAGAGGGATCAAATTCCAGGGGATTTTTGAAATTTCCTGAAAGCCTTCTAGGGGGAAAAAAATACCAAAAGATTTCTTAGATATTCATTTTCAAAATTCTTTCTTAAGTTTACCAATGAGACCTTCCATAAAACATTGGATCCACCAGGGAAATAACTCTGGGATTGATCTAAATCCTTTAGTCTCAAAGTATTTATGTCAACATCTGTTTCAGGCAAGGTCCCGGCAGGAAACAGATGGTACACTCCAAAGAAGAGGCTAGGAAGACTGGAGTGACAAGGCCATTTACACAGACGTGGGCTGGGCTAAGGGGACTGATGGGAGGTGGTCAGGTACACTGGGCTGGTGATGGCAGGAAGAAGGCTCAGGGGTAAGGGTGGTCCCAGAAGTCTGCGTGAGCTGGTGCAACAGGAGTGTGGTCCTGGGTGAAGAAGGGGGCGACAGAGGATGAGATGGCTGGATGACATCAGTGGCTCAATGGACATGAGCCTGAGCAAGCTCTGGGAGATGGTGAGGGACAGGGAGGTCTGGTGTGCTGCACTTCATAGGGTCACAAAGAAGTGGACACGACTGAGCGACTGAACAACAACCTGGGTGGAGGAACCAGCGCTGACAACCATCGCCAGCATGGAGGGAGCTGGGGAGGCACACAGCTGGGGAGGGAGCTGGTCAGGGGAGCTGACCTCTCCCTCCTCCTGCCCTGCAGGCTCCTGATTTACTTCGAGGGGGCCAGAGAACCCCATCAACGGAGTCCATGGTGGCCGGTCTCCTGGGAAAGGCGGTGGGGTGGGGAGAAATGTGGAGCGCGGATCTAGGGGAGGAGTGGTCAGTTACCATTGTCCAGTTGCCAGGTTGTGTCTGACTCTCCTCGACTCCACGGACTGCAGCACTCTGTTTACCATCACACTGTCATTACCTGCTTGGGCTCTGGTCCCAGGTGTGGCAGAACCTCAGTTTACAAGGGCTGCAGGGAGAGGGAGAAGGAGAAAGTTGGTATGTAGACCGGGGAGACTGAGTCAGACCAGGTGAAGCTGGCCTTCAGCAAGTCCTCAGATAGCCTGTTCAGCCCTGATCAGAAATTGCCTCCTCTCGACCTTCTCCAGGCTTCCCAGGTGGCACTAGTGGTAAAGAACCCATTTGCCAATGCAGGAGATGTGAGAGGCTCAGGTTTGATCCCTGGGTCAGGAAGTTCCCTTGGAGGAGGGCATGGCAACCCCCTCCAGTATTCTTTCCTGGAGAATCCCATGGACAGAGGGACCTGGTGGGCTACCATCCATGGGGTTGCAAAGAGTCAGAGAGGACGAAAGGACTTGGCATGCATGCACGCAATCTTCTCCTGTAGAGCAAGGAGCTTTCAACACCCTTCTGTCCAGTTATGAAAGCACTTATTATGCTGCGCTAATTGCTTGTTTGTAAGTTTGGTGCCTAGTTACACAAGCCTGGCATGTAGAGAGGCCCTCAACGAATACTGAGGGAATGAAGATGGGTCAAGTTCAGGTTCCCCAGTGAGCATCTAGCATCTACTGGGAGATTTCTGGTGATAAGGGCTCACCTTTGGGGAAGGGCACTCGAGGCGTTGCCCAGGGACCCAGGCTCCCTGGCTCCTCCCGCTGTCTTGGTTCTACTTTATTCCCACCAATCAGAAAGAAGGAGAGCAGCCTGCGCTAACGGGATGGAGCGTCAACCACAAAGGAGCAGGAGTCATGAGAAATCATGACAAGGGGCCCTGGGGGCCCCAGCGCCTCTCTCTGCATCTTTCCTAATTAGCAGCAGAGGTCCTTGGGGGCCGCTCGGAGACCAGCTAACGACCATTAACTCCGCAGAAGAACACTGCCATCACTGTCACCATCCGTGACGTTGCTTCTTCAGTCCCCTTGGGGGTTTGTTTCCTTGGCAGGTTTTGATTTGGGCAGAGCCTTGATTGGGTGACAACGGAGGATGCCCCAAAGCTATCCCCCAAACTCTGCTGTGACTGATGAAAATCATAGACATTTAGAATGGGAAAAACCTTAGAAAGCATCCGGTCCAATTTAATTTACTGACAGGAAACCAAGGCTGAGACAGGCTAAGCCATCTTCATCGAGCACTTACTAGGAGCCGGGCTCTGCGAAGTGTTCTGCAGAGTGTACCTCGAGTACTGGGTACCACACACCATGGTTAAAAGGAGACCTCCAACTTCCATCCACTCTCTGCTACTGAGACAACTGCCCTCCAAGTGGCCGCGTCACTGCATCAGAGGCATGGGCACCGGGACAGTGCGACGCATCACTTGAAATTCAGGACAGGGGGACATATTTTACTTCTTTTACACGTTTTCATAATGGCTGGCACAAAGTAGAAACTGAATCTTACTGTTGACAGACTAGCTGACTTACGGAAAAATCGTTGCCGAGTTCAGGTAAACAGTTTCTGAGGTCTCCAGAGAAGGTGCTTTTGTTTTTCAGTTGCTAAGTCCTGTCTGACTCTTTGTGACCCCATGGACTACAGCATACCAGGCTTCCCTGTCCTCCACTATCCCTTGAAGTTTATTCAAACTCATGTCCATTGAGTTGGGGATGCCATCCAACCATCTCCTCCTCAGTCACCGCCTTCTCCTCCTTCCTTCAATCTTTCCCAGCATCAGCATATTTTCCAATGAGTTGGTTCTTTGCATACTGGAGCTTCAGCTTCAGCATCAGTCCTTCCAGTGAATATTCAGGGTTGATTTTCTTTAGGATTGACTGATGTGAATCTCCTTACAGTCCAAGGGACTCTCCAGAGTCTTCTCTAGTACCACATTTTGAAAGCATCAATTCTTTGGCACTCAGCCTTCTTTAGGATGAATGGAATGAAAGTGTCTGTTTCTAAATGTAACTCTTGATTATTTTTTTTTTAAAAAAAGGAAGAAGGAAATTCAGGACAGAATTCCGTGTAGGGCCCTGTACTCTCACTTGGGGTTTGCTGGTTTAGGGCTGCATTTGGGGCGCTGCTAGCCAGCAGCATGGCTGACTTTAAGACGTCCGATGGGACTGGAACTTGTTTCTCAGTCCGGTCCTCCCACACATGCATGGACTGCCCTCGTTGTGATATTTACTGTGAGCCTCTCTCTGCGGGTCTCTTAAGACCAGTATCGCTGTCTTGTCACAGAGCTGTCTTCCAGTGTCTCTCAATGTCCTGCTCTGTAAGTGACCGGCACCGCCGCCCTCACTCACCTGCGCACGCATCCATTCATCTGCTCTTTCACTCTGTTCTGGATATTATCTATTTCATGTCAGGCACTTTGGATGCAGAGATGAAAAAGATAGCCTGTCTTTTTCAAATGAACTTAACAGAAAAGAGAAGCTTCCTTTAGAATATTGGGGTGTCTCACCCATGCAAGGTGGGTGATGCAAATGGCAGGCCTTGGAACTGCCTTTCCTCTTTGTTCCTCTCTGGGCATGAGCTTTGTTCTTCTCTGTTACTCACAAATTGGTGGGAGATGATATTGCAGACCCAGCCACCCAAATGTAGCCTGGGCTTTTTGTTGTTGTTGTTCAAAATCCAAATTCCTGGAGAGGAGACTAAGAGGGGGGCTGAGCAGATGGCTCTTTGGGGTCCCCTCCATAGATGCTGTCTTTGAGGAGCTGACTTGAAGGGAAGCCTTTAAGTCAATGCTGTGAAGAACTCTGGAAAGTCAAAGTGTTAGTCGCTCTGCTGCTGCTGCTGCTAAGTCGCTTCAGTTGTATCCGACTCTGTATGACCCCATAGATGGCAGCCCACCAGGCTCCCCCATCCCTGAGATTCTCCAGGCAAGAACACTGGAGTGGGTTGCCATTTCCTTCTCCAATGCACGAAAGTGAAAAGTGAAAGTGAAGTCGTTCAGTCGTGTCTGACCCTCAGCGACCCCATGGACTGTAGCCTGCCAGGTTCCTCTGTCCATGGGATTCTCCAGGCAAGAATATTGGTGTGGGTAGCCATTCCCTTCCCCAGGGGATCTTCCCGACCCAGAGATCAAATCTGGGTCTCCTGCATTGCAGGCAGTTTCTTTACCACAGAGCCAGCAGGAATCCCCTAAGAGCTCTGCAAAGGTGCCTTTTCTAGATTTTAGAGCTTTAACAGGGGTGCAGAGGGCTCCGTGGGACACACAACTGGAATCCCTGAATCTTGAACAAAAAAGTATGTGTGTGAGTGTGTGTAGGGGCTATGGAAGGTTGGGGCTTGCCATTTTGAGTAGAGTGATTAGAAAAGGCCACACTAGTAAGGGGACTTGTGTCCGGATCTAAAAGAGGTGAAGGAATAAATCACATTGCAACCTGGGGAAGAGCATTCCCTGCAGAAGGCAAACAGAATGGGCAGTGAGGATGTTTTAGGAAATGCAAGGTGGAGGTATAGGGGGAGAGAGAAAGTGAGAGAGAAAGAGAGAGATGAGGTGGGAATAAGACTGGGTGGCCACAGATGTCTGAGCCAGGACTTTGGATTTTACTTTGACAGATAAAGAGACATCTTTGGCTGATTTCTGAGCACAGAGTGACGTGAGCTGTCCCATTTTAAAAGGCTCACTCTGGCTGCCAGCTTGAAGCAAGCCTGCTGGGAGGCAAGGCCAGAGGCAGTGGACAAGTAGATGGGGGAGTTAGCTTTCTAAACAGTTCAGAGTCAGGACCTTGAACCACACTGCATTCGGAAGTGCCTTTTGAAACACCAGCACACAATTAAACGAGGTGAAAAAAGGTTTGTGTGTGTGGTCAGTGCATTTTTAAAAGAGGCAAATTGACCATCAGTGTATGGCACGCGTCCTCTCTTGAAGACCAGAACATCAACAGCCGTTTCTAATCCCCAACCATGTTTATGATAGCCACACTCCCCTCTCCTTATTTTAAACCCAGCTCTGTACTCCATGATCACAAACTTTGTTCAAGCCTAAGGTCAAAAGCCTGGTTTAATTAGTCGTCAAACATTCTATTCTCGTGAAGAAACAAATGCTTTCAGTCCAGTCGGCTTCAAAGGGACGCAGGAAAGAAGCTGCAAACCCAAGTGGAGTTGCTACACTGTTGTCCCGTTTATCACCTTTCCACCTGTTCCCTCTGGAAAGCCTTTCCGTCTCCTTATTTGAAAAGACTGCTCCCTTCTTATCTTTAGAAAAAAACAAAAAAACAATAGTTTTCTCATTATTAGTGGCACTGAGACCACTAAGGTGGTTAGGCCTTAACCTCTCATTTTGCTGAAAAGAAAGAATGGAAGCAGGGAAATAAAAAAGAACCGAAATGAGCAGTCTTTTAAATTAGAGAAGAGGTTAGAGTATGAACTGGTAATTAGACCTGGCAGTTTAACAGGGTCATCTACCTATATCTGAGGTGAGACAGAGGCTGGAAGCCTCTGAGGATTTGGGGGACACATCGCTGGGAGGAAGCTTTTAATAACACAATTAATAACATGATAGAATGCTCTAGATCTTTGGATCTGCCTCCGAGTGTCTGGGGCTCCCCAGGTGGCACAGTGGTAAAAGAATCCACCTGCCAGCGCAGGAGGCACAGGTTTGATCTCTGGTTTGGGAAGATCCCCTGGAGTAGGAAATAGCAACCCACTCCAGTATTCTTGCCTGGGAAATCCCACGGACAGAGGAGACTCGTGAACTGCAGTCAACGGGGTCGCAAAGAGTCCGATGCTGCAAAGTGTCTGACCTCAGGATTGCGTCTGAGAGTGAATTAAAAAGAAGCATCTGAATAAGGTCCTGGGGATGACACCACATCACATTAAGTGGGAAGGATGTTAGTGGTGGAAGAAAAAGATACTGAGTTGAATCTTGACCATCCCAAGGGGTACGAGTTCAAAAGAGGCTCAAATTTGTTGTCTACAATCCCAGCATCTGGAGCGTCCAGGGAGGGAATTTTGAAGGACACAGAACCCCTTCCCTTCTACGGACAGTGCCGTTTTTGCTGGCTGTTCAGTGCTGCAGAGGCAACTGAGGCTGTTTGTGGGTGTGATGGGCCAACTGAATATCAGGCCTCTTGCTTCATTCCAATCCTTATGGCCTCTCTTCCTCTATCACATGGTCATCACCCGGCATGCCTCCTGTCTTGCTCCTTGCAGTTTGCTGATTTGACCTCTGCTTTGCCCTTCAAGCCTGCCCCTGCCGCCATCAGTCAGTTACTGGTGGTAACCGTCCATCCCATTGTGGAAATGGTCTTCCCTCCTTATCCAGTGGGTCTCTCGGGCTCTGGGACTTTGGTTCATACTCCAAGTGGTCAATGTGTGAATGCTTCAAGAACTAAGAACTTCAGGTGCTGGTTAAGCAACTCAGAGAGGCAGCTGCATTTAACAGGTGGCTTGAGCTTGAACAGTTCCTTGAGTGACAGCTCTATGGATTCTCAAGGATGTGAGCTTAGGTGAGGTGCTTTCTGAACCTCTGTCCTGGTGTTTGTACCTCAGGGTGGTTATAAGAATCTCATGCAGGAGGAACTATGAAAGAGCCGCTGCCCAATATGTGTGTTTTCTGTGCCTGTGATTAGAGCTTGCTACCACGGACAACTGGGCTGGCTGACTCATCCACTAATGATCCAGACCCTGGACCCTGCCTGCCTACTGGGATCTGGACCATTTGCCTTTGTTGACCTTGTGGACATATCCTTTTCCCTGCAAATTTTGGCCAGACTCTCCCACTCAGTGACCATCCTTCACTTTTCCTGCCCATTCGCATTCACTCCTAACTGATCTCTCCACTTTTTATCTCCTTTCCTGCATCATTTACCCTCACTTTCCTCAAATGTAAAATGGAAGCAACAGTAGTAACTACTATGCAGGGAAGTTGAAATTCACATGGGATGAATTTGAGAGGAGGCAATCAGCAGGTAACGTGTGTAGAGCACCTAACTCAGTGCTTGGCTCACGGAGAGCACTCAGTGGGTGTTAGCTGTTATTACCATTATTGTTATTGGGATTCCCTGGAGAAGGGAATGGCAGTCCACTCCAGTAATATTGCCTGGAGAATCCCATGGACAGAGGAGCCTGGTAGGCTACAGTCCATGGGGTTGCAAAGAGTCAGACATGATTGTGATCATCATCCCTGGTTAGCTCACTCTCCTCCAGGCAAAGAGTGCTACGGTGAACCCAGTGAAGGATTCTCCTGTATCTCCCACCTTTTCTGGACTAACTCTGTGTTTCCTTTTACTTGCTTTCTCACTGGGATCCCGCCTTCTTGTGGGATGGTTGGAGCAATCACATACTTGGAGCCTACAGGAGTGAAATAAAAGCAAGAAGCAATGTCTTTCCTCTCTGAGTTTATAATCCACATGCAGCCTTTATAAAACCAGCCCTTATGTCAGAGGCTTTATTCATGCCAGTGAGTGAAAATCTGGAATGTTTTGACACATGTCTGATGATTTTTACTTAACAACCTGCTGTGTGGGGTTTGACCCAGGCCAAGCATATCTGCACCAGGGCTGGCACTATCCTCTGACCTTTATACCTTCATACCTGTCTGTGTGGAGGCTGATGACAGGACTTGTTCTAAGAAATCCTTTTGTCTCCTTCTTGAGAAAGTGACACCAGTTAAGAGCACATGTGTTTATTGCTTTCCGTGGGTTCCTTCTCCATCTTACCAACAACCTCAAACACAGATCCCATGTGTTAAATTTTGCATTTTAGAACTTATGCATTCCATCAGCACGATTCTTAGCATATTAAGGATCTTTACTCACTAACTCAAAACAGATACTATTCTTGAGTGTTTCTTTGCTATGAGCAGAATATCAATGTGCTGAAAGAAATTTTAAAAGGAAGCTTTTGCAGAAGATGTACTCTCTTCTACCTCCCCTAAAACTTGGACAGGATAGAAGAATATACTATAATGAACTGGGTGCATGCTTAGTCTGTCTGTTTGCATAAAAATGATGGCTTCATACAGCCACACTCAATCCCTACACTTTTCTGCTTCCCCTTGTGATAGTGAGACTTCAGAGCTTCTCCCAGGAATGAGACTTGCCTCGCAGTCGCTCATGTGCAATTCTCTGTCGACATCATTGGGAATTGCCTGCCATATGGCTGAAAGCACACTTTGGCCCTTTGCTGGTTAGCTGCTCCTCACAGTAATGATTCCATTTTCCTGAGTGAATTTAATTGCAAAACAGTAAGTAATTGCTCAAGTCGGTGATACACACAGGTTTTGGTGGCTCTCTAGGGAGATTTTCCCCCATTGAGGGCTGTTGTGTGTGTGATTAGGAGGTTATGGCCCCTCTCTTCTGTGGAATGGTCTACGCCTTATTTAGAGGGACTTCCCTGGTGGTCCAGTGGTCAAGACTTCATCTTTCAATGCAGAGGGTGCTGGGTTGATCCTGGGGAGCCAAGATCCCACATGCCTGGAGGCCAAAAAACTGAAACATAAAACAGAAGCAATGTTGTAACAAATTTACAGTGTTGTACAAAAGGTCCACATTAAAAAACAACAACAAGGTCTCATTGGACGCACCGGCAGCATACCAGATTGCTGCCTTCTCCAGCTGAGCCGGGCCTACATTTTTGCAACCATGTCTAAGGGACCTGCAGTTGGCATTGATCTTGGCACCACCTATTCTTGTGTGGGTGTCTTCCAGCATGGAAAGGTGGAAATAATTGCCAGTGATCAGGGGAACCGAACCACCCTAAGCTATGAATTAAAAAAAAAAACAAAACAAAAAAACAACAACAACAACCAAAAAACCTATTAGAAGTCCCATCAGACAGCCCCTGATCTAGAACTCTCACTGGGAGTGTGTGGGGAACAGGTGATGAGGGACAGGAGCCCACGATCTGCATATTCCTGATAGTTTCATTTGCAGAAGGAGCAGAGTACAGATTTTTTAAGGTTCACAAAGAACTCAAGAGGAGCATGGAGACCAGGAGTATGTGGATTGGAGTCCTCAAGTCTCCCAGGAGGAATGCACGAGTCTAAAATACAAAATTTACCACGTCGGATCTGTGTTTGAGGTTGCTGGTAAGATGGAGAAGGACACAACTGAAAGCGTTAAAGACAGAGCATGCATCCTATTAATTGTTGTCACTTTCCCAACAAGGAGACAAGGATTCAGGTACTGTTAGTCCCCCAGTAGAAATAGTAGTTGGGGTCCAGAACTATCTCTGGTTAATGAGACTTATTTTTTAATGATCTAGTGTTTTATTTTTATCATTTGTATTTGTTAGATCATTATGTATTATAAAATTAGATCGTATCTTTACCATGATGGATATTATGACGACTATATTTATGCTCTGTGTGTGGTCAGTTACTTCATTTGTGTTCGACTCCTTTCAACTCTGTGGACTGTAGCCTGTCAGGCACCTCTGTCCATGGGTTTCTCCAGGCAAGAGTATTGCTGCTGCTGCTGCTGCTAAGTCGCTTCAGTCGTGTCTGACTCTGTGCGACCCCACAGACGGCAGCCCATCAGGCTCTTCCATCCCTGGGATTCTCCAGGCAAGAACACTGGAGTGGGTTGCCATTTCCTTCTCCAATGCATGAAAGTTTAAAGTGAAAGGGAAGTCACTCAGTCGTGTCTGACTCTTAGTGACCCCACGGACTGTAGCCCACCAGGCTCCTCCGTCCATGGGAGTTTCCAGGCAAGAGTACTGGAGTGGGTTGCCAGTGCCTTCTCTGAGGCAAGAATACTAGTTCCAGCTAAATGCCCACCCACTGAGGGGACCAAGGACCAACTTCTAAGATTTTCTTTTGCTATGGGGTGTTTGTCTTGCAATGATTACTCCCTAAGTCTTCCTATTAATAATGTGTGATACAGACTGTGCTTCTCCCAGTCATTGTACACCATGGGGAAATGACATGGGCTATGTGAGAAAGTATTATACTTATTGTGCAAAGCTGTTACCCCAAAACCCCTGGCTATGGGCAAGAAACTAGACAAGACATGCAGCTTTAGTTTTAGACTAAGGGAACATTTCAACATCCAATAGGAAATTAATGGATCAAGGTGGGATGCAATGAGGTGGGAGAGGAGCTGAGAGAGTGAGTGAAAGGTCAAACCCAGAGTTTCTTTTTTATGTACCTGAGCGTGTCTTTGCAGACACGGGTGTCTGGGGGTGGGGGGTGGTGGGTGCCAAGCCCTGGGATAGAGTGATGGATGGTGACAAACAAGTAATGTGTGAGAACCTGGGTGATGTTAGGACCCTCCAGCGATGCCAGAACTTGCTTTCTGCTTTCTCTTCCTGCAGTGCTTAGCTCGGCCAGCTTGGCTTTGCACCCATCAGCCTGGATGTGGGAGCCACGGTAAAGTAATTAACATTCAGATGTCTGACACTAAAATATTTGGAATCCCACAGCGTGCTGGGGTGGACAGATTTCAGGGGTTGGTTGCTGCTTCTTAGGAATGAGCAGCTGTTCCCTCTCCTCCTAGAAAACAGAGCAAGATGAGGGCTTAGAGAAGAGAAAGAGGGATTTGTTTCAATCTGATGAGGGATTTCCCGGCTGTGAAAACACAAAGGGAAATGAAGTCTTTGGGATGGACGCCTACCAGAGAGCTGAAATCGTCCTTCCTTCCTGTAATTCTAGCAAGGAGGAGAGCAGATCTCCTGCCTTAACCGTGCTGTTGCTGGAGACAGGAATCTAGTCCAAATACTCACCCCATGACCATCTCGATCTCCTGATTAAATGAAGAATGTTGATACTGAAGAGAGTCTAGGGTCATTTCCTCACCTTCATTGCATGTGTTGTACATAAGGCCAGTCGTTTGAATATTTCATTCTATCATTCAAAGCAATGCAGAAACACTTCTGTTGGAGAACACTTTTGTTAGAAATTGATTCTAGCTAGATGAAGGAAAAGTGGCATGCTGCCTTTTATAAGAGATTACAGAACAGCATTTGCCAAATTGGCTGAATTATTGTGAATATATTATCCCCAGATGAGTCCACTGATAGACAGCATGTTATATAGAAGGTTACAAGCCAGGAGACCTTAGCTCAAGTTGTGTCTCAATGTTTTACAGCCTCATTTTTATCATCTGAAAAATGGGAATAATTGTTTCCATTTTCTTTTGCTTCAAGGAATTTTATAAAATTCAAATATTATAGCATATGTGGAGATGTTTGGAAAACTAAAATTGAGAAGTGAAATAAGGTATACTCTTGCTTTGATTCAAACAATGAGTGTAATCCTTGTCTTAGGCAGTATTTGTGAAATTGTAGATGAGGAAAAACATTAAAATCAGTTAGTATATAAATACTTGTTGAATTTGAGTTTAGCCCCTGATGCTCTTTCAACACTGGATTCAATGACACATTTCTTTAGTTCTGTTAAAATGTTGTGTAAATTGTGATCACTATTCAGATTTAAAGTATTAGTAGGGTAGCAATGTTAATGGTGTTTGAGGTGTTGAAAGACAGTCCAGTGTTGTGGGTAAGAACAGGTTTTGGAGTCAGGGTTCATTTCCTTCTGATGTGTCCTGGCTCTGTTATTTGGGACTTATAACCCTACTGGCTCCAAGTTTCCTCATCTCTAACATACAGATAATAACAGCCCTGGACACACAGTCAGTCCTCAATACATGTTAACCGTTGTTACAAGAAAACATAGGAAGGCCAGTGGAGCAGACGGAGACCATGCTGACTTGGGACAGAGGCCCAGGTTTAGAAGGCAGACTCTGGGGCCAAATAGATGCCATCTCCAGGACTCACAGATGCATCAGATCACTCTCATCTGACAAAGCACGGAGGAAGGAAGGACAGGTCCATGCTCAGGGAGAACTCTGAGCATTTAGTGACACACATCTGGCTGCAGACAATGATAAAGGCAACATGTAAGCAACAGCCACAGCACAGAGTGAGAAGGTGCAGGGGTCTCATGAGACCCCCCCCAAGGAGGAAGTAGACTTGGCAGGACTCAGCCAGCACAGCGTGGAGATGAGGCCAGGGTGGACCGGAGCAGGAGAGTCCCAGGTAGCAAGTGTTATCACAATGTCACTGTGCTTGGTCGCTCAGTTGTGTCCGACTCTTGCAACCACATAGACCGTGGCCTGCCAGGCTCCTCTGTCCATGGAATTCTCCATGCAAGAATACTGCAGCGGGTTGCCATTTCCTTCTCCAACAAAGTCTCTCACAACGTCTCTAGCAAGGAGTTAATAGGCAGTGAGCTTGCCAAGTAGGTTGCTGTGGCATGCTTATGTTTGCTAGAACATGCTATGCTGTATATAGTTCTCACTCCAGGGTAAAAGTTTGGTGTCTTCAACAAACAATCTAATTACCTTCTAATATCCCCATGGCATCTTCATTATCTATAGCTCCAGGTACTTTTGAAGGTGCATGGATTGGGTGGGCATTGCCCACGACCATCAAAGTAGTGATATCTGGAAGAGACTAAATTAGGGCCCATGAAGAATTTATTCTCTCGCTCTCTCTTTTTCTTTTTTAAATTGGAAATCCCTTAAATGTTTAGGCTGCAGTCTACTCTTTAAAAAAAATTATTTATTTTTTAGTTGGAGTACAACTCATTTACATATAATATTGCACTGGTTTCTGCTGTGCAGAAACATGAGTCAGCTATAGGTATAAGTATATTCCCTTTCCCTTGAGCCTCCCTCCCACCCCTATCCCACACCTCTAGGTCAACACAGAGCCCCGAGCAGAGCTCCGTGTGCCATACAGCGGCTTCCCACTGGCTAGCTGTTTTACAAACGATAGTGTATATGCATGCCTGCTAAGTCACTTCAGTCACGTCCGACTCTTTGCAACCCCCTCGACTGTAGCCCACCAGGCTCCTCTCTCTGCCCATGGAGTTCTCCAGGCAAGAATACTTGAGTGGGTGGTCGTGCCCTCCCCCAACGGATCTTCCCAACCCAGGGATTGCATCCCTGTCTCTTAAATCTCCTGCATTGGCAGAGGGATTCTTTACCATTAGCATCACCTGGGAACCCCGGTAGGTAGTATATATATGTAAATCCTAATCTCCCAATTCATCTCACCCTCTTCCTCCCTGACTGTGTCCACAAGTCTGTTTCTCCATGTCTTTGTCTCTGTTTCTGCCCTGCAAAGAATTAATTCTTGATAGGGGTTTTTATGCTACACCTGACCTTGAGATAACGGGCCACTGACTTTCATAATAATGATCATAATAATTGGTTACTCTTCTCCCATATTTTTAATGAGGTGAAATTCATATAATATAAAATTAACTGTTGTTCAGGGTTTAATTGTTCCCCTTTCCACTAAGTTCCTATATTGAAGTCCCCAGAGTCTCAGAACTGACCTCATTTGTAAACAGGGTTATTGCAGATTAGTGAAGTTATAATGCGGTCCTACTGTGGTAGCTGGGGCCTTGGATCCAACATGACTGATACCCTTCTACAAAGGGGGAATTTGGACATAAAGACACACAGAAGTTGACCATCTCCAAGGCAAGGAGAGATGCCTGGCACTAACCATGAAACACCGTGACCTTGGACTTCCGGCCTCCAGAAAGAAAGTGAAAGTGAAAGTGAAAGTCAGTTAGTCACATCTGAGTCTTTGCAACCCCATGGACTGTAGTCCATGGAAATCTCTAGGCCAGAATACTGGAGTGGATAGTCTTTCCCTTCTCCAGGGGATCTTCCCAACCCAGGGATCGAACCCAGGTCTCCCGAATTGCAGGTGGATTCTTTACCAGCTGAGTCACAAGGGAAGCCCAAGAATACTGGAGTGGGTACCTATCCCTTCTCCAGCAGATCTTCCTACCCAGGAATAGTGAAACAATACATTTCAGTTACTTAAGGGACTCGAGGTTGTGGTACTTGTTATGGCGGCCCTAGCAAATTAGTATCAAATATAATCATTTCAAAGTGAGTGATTCATTGGCATTTAGTATATTCACGATGTTGTCCAACCACCATAGCTGTCTAGTTCCAACACAGGTTCACTGTCCCCCTCTAAGCACCCTCCAAATGCAATCAACCCCTTAAGCAGTCACTCCCCAGTTTCCCTTCCCCCCAGCCTGAGGCAGGCACCAATCTGCTGTTTCTATGGATTTAGCTCTTCTGGATATTTCATATGAATGCAATACGTGACTTTCCGTGACTTTTGGCTTCTTTCATTTGGCATGAAAAGTGCTACTTTTTCTTGAGCATCTTGTGTTTACCAGCAATATGACAGGTAATTTGTCGTCTTCCCAACCAACCTGCAATGCAGAGATAACCTTCCCATTTTACAGATAACTGAGGTGCAGATACCTTGTGGAACTTCTCTGAGATCTACTAATCTCTGCAGTCGTATTTCTGACCAGTGAGTCTTCCTAAAGCCCCCTTGGCCTGCCTTTCCTGCTGGGCAGGCAGGTCTGCACGTCTGAAAGAAGCAAGTGCAATAGACTCCTGTCTCCCTGTCACTAGCCATTGTCTTTTCCATCACTATGCTCGTCCTTTGTGCCACCTGTCTTGGAGCCTGGCCTCTACCATAGGGACTGCCTGGTTCCTTTGCCTCTGGCTTCCAGCTGGGTTTGGCCAATGGGAAGAAGAGGCAGATGAGAGGAAGGAGGAAAGGTTGAGCTGTTTTCTCACGCTCCTTTGCTCCAGAACTCTGTCTTGGCTCTTTCCAGGTCACTTCTCCAGAGCTCCAGCTGCACTATTTCCTTCCCTTGTCCCTTCAGCCTTGGGGTGGGGGTGACTTCCTCCACCCATTGACTGATTCCCAGATGCCTCAGCATCGCCTTCAGTTCCCTTAACACTGCCCACAGCTCCCTAAGAATTTCCTTCATTGAAGATTCTCCATTTGAACCATCTGGAGGGGGGTGAATTCTCTTTCCTTCCAGCAGCCTATTGGGGATGATTACCTAATCCCCAAACTTTGTGTATCACTTTCATGATTTATGGCATATCTGCACAACACCTGGGCTATTGCTTATTTACAGATGTTTTCTGAAATCATTTCAGTTTTGTTTTTGACTCACTAGTTGGTTTAGCTTTACTCTGAGCAATAATAAGGGCTTCCCTGATGGCTCAAGGGGTAAAGAATCCACCTGCAATGCAGGAGATGCAGGTTCGATCCCTGGGTCAGAAAGATCCCCCAGAGAAGGAAATGGCTACCCATTCCAGTATTCTTGCCTGGAGAATCCCATGGATAGAGGAGCCTGGTGGGCTCCTCCATGGGGTCGCAAAGAGCTGGACATGACTGCACACATGAGCACAAAGGAGAAGGAAGTGCCTCACCACCACAAGCAATAATATCCGTGAAATTGTGGGTATGATATGAAAGTTACATTTTTTTCCCTGATACATATTAAAATATATACATAATTCTTTAACAGAAACTGCTCTGGGTACCACTGTATATCATCTTGCAGGGACTAGATAGATGATCTCGTAGGCTGTTTTCATCTCAAGACAAGCTGTGATGCTAGATAAATGCTGAAACTTTGGTGCTTGTCTTAAGTCAAAAACATCTCTGCGGTTGATAGATTTAAATTGTTTTCTTTCAGCTGTATCGCTGCCGTAAACAGAAATGAGGAAAATAGTTGTACTCCTTATTCTTGTGCTGATGAAAAGCTTCTAAGTGCTGCCAAATGTGGAGAAATCATTTGGGCTTTCATTGTATTGTTGTGCAAAGAACAGAGATAAATCTGGTTTTGTGCAAGATGAAATTTTCTTTCCTCAGGTGGCCCTCACTGCAGGGAATTTGGGAGGAAGAAAGAAAAATGGAAACTTGACTAATTGTATTCATTGCAGGGAAGGGACTGGGATTCTGTGCACATTGCTGGTGGCGAGGTGAGGTGTGGGCAAGACAGCTGTGAGCAGATCCTGGCACATTGTGGTTTGAGGGCATACAGCTCTTCTGAGAATGAGGACGAGGGAGACTCCAGCAGAGATCAGTCCAGAACTGGGATGTTACTATCCTAGCTCTTTGACACTTGCTCCTCCGTGTCTCTGAGGGCTCTGAAGAACCTGGATACACACCGTCTCACCTGAATACACTTCATTCATTGCTCACTGAACACCAGTCTTCTTACACACTTTTGTGTGCACCACCATCTCCTTGTTCTTATTGTCGAGTTGTGAAGTCACATCCGACTCTTTGCAAACCCATGGACTGCAGCACGCCAGGCCTCCCTGTCCTTCACTGTCTCCCAGAGTGTGCTCAAACTCATGTCCATTGAGTCAGTGATGCCCTCCAACCATCTCATCATCTGTTGCCCCCTTCTCCTCTTGTCTTCAATCTTTCCCAGCATCAGTCTTTCTAATGAATTGGCTCTTTGCATCAGGTGATCAAAATATTGGAGCATCAGCATCAGTCCTTCCAATGAATATTCAGGGTTGATTTCCTTTAGGACTGACTGATTTGATCACAGTCCAAGGGACTCTCAAGAGTCTTCTCTAGCACCACAATTCAAAAACATCAGTTCTTTGATGCTCAGCCTTCTTTATGGTCCAGCCTTCACATCTGTATGTGACTACTGGAAAAACCATAGCTTTGACTATTCAGACCTCTGTTCAATCTCCTGGAAGTGAAGTGAAGTGAAGTCACTCAGTCATGTCTGACTTTTTGCGACCCCACGGACTGTAGCCTACCAGGCTTCTCAGTCCATGGGATTTTCCATGTAAGAGTACTGGAGTGGGTTGCCATTTCTTTCTCCAGGGGATCTTCCCAACCCAGGGATCGAACCAGGGTCTCCTGCATTGGAGGCAGACTCTTTATCCATTGAGCCACCAGGGAAGCCCCTCAATCTCCTGGAGGGCTTGTTAAAATGTAGGCTGCCCTGTACTGGGTGTGTCTGAGTCAGGAAGTCTGGGGTGGAGCCTGGGAGTTTGCATTTCTAAAAAGTTTCCAGGCGATGCTGCTGCTACTGGTCTGGGGACCATGCTTTGAGAACCCTTGAAATAATAATGCTGAGTGTCTGCCACATTTTAGACCCTTGAGATGGAAAGATGAATAAGGTAGAATCCTTCCTTCAAATTGCTTACTTTGCAAATAATTCAGACCCTCAGAGGGTCAGTTGCCTCATCTATAAAAAGAATAATTATCTTTATCTCACAGGGCTATGGTGAGAATTAAGTGATATTGAGTCACAGACCTTTGCTATTTTAAAAGGACACATCTCGAGACCTTAACAAGTCCCTGATTCTATGAATACTATTAAAACATGTAATTTTCTCTATAAAACTTAGTTAAGCATAAGTGAAAATTTTAAGTGACCCTTTCAGGCCCCTAATGATTCCCTAAATATAGGATTAAAGCAATTTATAAAGCAATTAAAATAAATTCTTGCTGGAACACTCGCTCAACAGTTTCAGAAATTACTTTTTCTTGATTCCTTATAGAGTACTGGCTGCCTTGAAGCAACTACCAAGTTCAAATTTTATCCTTGAATTTATTCAGCATCTCCTTTCGATTCCTCTCTATTTCCATTATTGATATTTGCAACTGGCTTAAAAGTGTCATCCTTTTTCCCCCTCCCGCGTTGTTGTTCAGTCGCTCAGCCGTGTCCGAGTCTTTGAGACCCCGTGGACTGCAGTGAGCCAGGCTTCCCTGTCCTTCACTATCTCCCAGAGCTTGCTCAAACTCATGTCCATCGAGTCGATGATGCCATCCAACCATCTCATCCTCTGTCATCTCCCTTTCCTCCTGCCTTCAATCCCTCCCAGCATCAGGGTCTTTCCCAATGAGTCCACTATTCACATCAGGTGGCCAAAGTATTGGAGTTTCAGCTTTAGCATCAGTTCTTTCAATGAATATTCAGGATTGATTTCCTTTAGGATTGACTGATTGGATCTCCTTGGTTTCCAAGGGACTCGCAAGAGTCTTCTCCAGCACCACAGTTCAAAGGCAACAATTCTTTGGCACTCAGCCTTCTTTAGGATCTAACTCTGACATCCATACCTGACTACCGGAGAAAACACAGTTTTGACTTACGGACTTTTGTCAGTGAAGTGATTATGCTGTATAGGTTTGTCATAGCTTTTCTTCCAAAGAGCAAGAGTCTTTTAATTTCGTGGCTGCAGTCACTGTCTGCAGTGATTTTGAAGCACAAGAAAATGAAGTCTGTCACTTTACACTGAAGAGAAAGCAAAAAGGCCACACCAAGGTACACATGCTGGGCAGTGAGTTAGGCTTGGTCACTAGCTCAGACACTGTTAAAATATCAACTGTGCTATAGGCCTGCCATGTTGCACAACTCTAGAAGACATGTTCCATATTGTAAATCGTGTCTCTCAGAGTTGTGCAAAATGGTAGTATTACCTTTCCCTGAGGAGGTCTAGTTTGTGATCATGTAAGATTTTCCAATTGCTCACAGGATTTCAAACCTAAGATTTGGAAACTCAGGTTAACTTTGCAAATGCTGAGTCTCTGCTCAGTATGAGAGCACCTCTTAGAATATCTGGAACATGACTGATTTTCAAAAGAGCCTCTTTCTCATCTTCCACTTCAATTCTGGCATTTATGGTCTTGGCTCCACTCTTTCAAATGTTGGGGCTTAACATGGCACCTTTCCAGTTTATTCTGTTGCCTTGCATTAGCCTAGGTTAGGTTGGCATTGTGGCCACACTGCCCAATAGCCCTCTCCAGGGTCTCCGGCTTCTTCAGTCTATAACGTACCAGTAGGAGAAGCAGGTTTGAGTTTTGGTGCCAATTTTGCCATTTCCATTGCACTTTCCAGAGCAATGAATGTAAACCTTTATGCCCCTTTGTCTTCCTCCTTAGATGGCTCTCTCATTGATGTTGTCCTTTGGGCTGCTAAAACAAGATACCCTATAATATGCATGCCTGTATACTCAATTACTTTAGTCATCTCCAACTCTTTGGGACCCAGTGGACTGTAGCTTGCCAGGCTCCTCTCTCCATGGGATTCTCAAGCAAGAATACTGGAGTGGGTTGACATTTCCTTCTCCAGGGAATCTTCCCGACCCAGGGATCGAACCCACATCTTCTGTGGCTCCTGCATTGGCAGGCAGATTCTTTACCACTGAGCCACCTGGGAAGCCCAGGTAACGTACATATACTGACTTAAAAACAACAGAAATCTATTTCTCACAGTTCTAGAGGCTGGAAGTTTGAGATCAAGGTGTCAGCATGGTCAAATGGGGGCTCTCCTCCTTGTCTTTCTAGCTGTCTCCTTACATGGCTGAAGGGGATGAGGGTGCTCTTTGTAGCCTCTTTTATGAGGGCACTAATCTCATTCACGAGGACTCTATCCTTATGACCTCATCACCTTCCAAAGGCCCTACCTCCTCATAGAATCATTTTGGGGGCTTAGGTTTCAACATATAAATTTTAGGGGGACACATAAGGACCACAGTACCCATAAATGGCTTATGTTTAGAGAATATGATGCTTGAGAGTCAAAGAGTCATGGCATTCATTTGCAAGAAGCTTGCTTGTATATCATCTAGACTGGCTAACTCTTTTGTTTTTATGGTAGGCGTAACAATTTTGTTAGACTATGATTTTCCCAGAAAAGGTGTATTTTAATGCATGCTAAGTCACTTTAGTCATGCTCAGCTCTTTGCCACCCCATGGGTGGTAAACTGCCAGACTCCTCTGTCCATGGGATCCTCCAGGCAGGGGTTTGCCAGCAGATCTTCCCGACCCAGGGATCGAACTAGGGTCTCCTTCATTGACAGGTGGGTTCTTAACCACTAGTGCCACCTGGGAAGAGTTTCAATAGTGACATTATTTATTTTTCTAATATTACTTATTTTTTATTTTTGGCCTACTGTGTGGCATGCAGGATCTTAGTTCCCTAACCAGGGGTCTAACCTGTGCCCCCTACATTGGGAGTGTGGAGTCTTTACCACTGAACTGCCAGGAAATTCCCTACAATGGCACTGTTACCAAACAAAGCGTAAGTTGTTATATTTTTATGGAATAAACTTAGGGTTTTCAGAGCTTCTTATCTACTGTATCATGCCTTGGGTCACGAAAATCAAGTTGAAGAAAAAGTAGCTTTCCTGTTCTTTCCTGAATTCAGGGGCTTCAGGTCCTGTTAAACAATGGTCTGCTTTCCAGATTAAGGAAAGTCCCCACCCAGCCCCTCTGGATGGGTTTCCTGTGGCCAAGGCTTTGTAGAGCAGCCAGGGACATTTGTGTAGTAACCCTCTCTCCCCGTACCAGTAATCATGATGTTCCAGAGCTCTAAACAGTCTGGAGAGCCCGACGCCTGTAAATGGGGCTTCTGGACCCCTTAAATCATTCGCCAGCCAGCTGGCCTTTGTGACTCAGATGTCTATGTTTTGGGGGTTGTTTTTCTCATGTGAATTATAGCGGCTCCTTTCTAATTTGCAGGCTACCATTCCCAGCAGGAACCCCAGCCATTTTTGAGTATTCAGAAAGGAGAGCACTGTAATATGACTTTTTAAAAATTAACACTCATTTCTCATTAGCTTGAAGAGAAGCAGAGTGCTCAGGTCACGGGAAATCCTGAGATTCTGAGTGCTGGGGAAGCCTTACAGCTCATCTCTTAAGTCTACTTCTCGGGACCATCTCAGCAAGCCTCTTCTATCTCTTTGGAACAGCTATGGAGATATTTGAAGACAACTGTCATACTTTCCCTGATGGCTTTTCTTTTCTTAGCTGAGAATGCCAGATTCTAAAATATTTCCTGCAGAATGAAGTCTTGGTTTCTAACGCTTCCCTGGACACTTCCCCCAACACTGTGGTTTGTTAGTATCTTTCCTTCTTTTTTTAAAGTCTTTATTGAATTTTTGTTGCAACATTACTTCTGTTGTTTATGTTCTATTTGCATGTGGAATCCTAACTCCCCTTATCCACATGGGACCAGCACCCCTTCCTCCATTGGAAGGTGAAGTCTTAACCACCGAACCACTAGGGAAACCCCATCAATATCTTTCTGAAAGGGGATGATACAGAAATAATTGAATCATTCCATTTTCTGACCAGAGAAAAGATTGTGGTGAGTATGACCTCCCTGATCCTAAATAAACTAATCTGTCTATTGAACACTGCTTGGGGATAAACCATAACTGGGATTATATTCCCATCATTAGTAAGAAAGCGGTAGATTAGACCACATCTAATACAGAACTCCAGGGTTCAGCAGTCTGGAAAACAAAGTTTAGTCACAGCAAGTACCATAATGTAGGCTACAGGCTACGTCACTTCAGTCGTGTCCGACTATTTTCCATATTATGGACTGTAGCCTGCCAGGCTCCTCTGCCAGTCTCCTCTGTCCATGGGACTCTCCAGGCATGAATACTGGAGTGGATTGCCATGCCCTTTCCCAGGCGATCGTCCCAACTCAGGGATGGAACCTGCATCTCCTCCCCTGGCAGGCAGGTTCTTTACCACTAGTGCCACCTGGGAAGCCCGGTTACCATGAGAGCTACCGTCTCGTTAGTCATGGGCTGCCCTGGTGGCTCAGCAGTAGAGAACCTGCCTGCCAGGGGAGGAGATGCAGCTTCAGTCCCTGGGTTGAGAAGATGCCCTGGAGAAGGACAGGGCAACCCACTCCAGTATTCTTGCCTGGGAAATCCCACGGACAGAGAAGCCTGACGGGCTACGGTCCACGGGGGTAGCAAAGAGTCAGACATGACTTAGTGACGAAACCACAACATTTAGTGCACACATTTTACATGAGTTATCTCATTTAATTCTTATAATTCCATGAGGTGTGTATATTATAATAATGCCATTAAATCCCATTTTGCAGATGAGGGAACTGAGGCACAATGGGACTCAACAATCTGCCAGGTAGTAAGTGCAGGATTAAGAGCCCATGTATTTTTTTCTACACTCCATTACTTTTTTGATTTAGGATGGCCAGGTGAAAAGAGATGTTTAACTGAAAGACTTGCTGCTTTCATAGAGTTGAAGGGTTATTATTTATAATGGAGAGAAGACTTTGAACCTCAACAGAGAATTACCGTGGAGAATGCAGATGGAACACTGGAAACAGACACCCTCTAAGGCTCCATGATAGATACATCTCTCTCGGCTCCTAAGCAGCATAGACTTGCCAGATGGAAACAAAGCCTGTGAGCTGGTATCTCCATGACTTTATAGCAGTCAGGGGAAAGGTCGAGGTGGGGTGGGGTCCAACAGGTTTTATTGAAAAATAAATAAGTAAATAAACACAACAAAAAGTAGTTAGGTTGAGTATGATGCAGACAAAACAATGGATGGCATTATTTCCACCTCTTTTGCGGGTCACAGACACAGAAGCGCTCTCCATCTGGCAGTGCAGAGGAGTCACCTCACCTCACCTCACTGTGTGTTTAAAGGCAGGTTCTCTGGGCTCTGATGATCACCCAGCCGGTCTAGAGTGGGACCTGGGCTTTGTGTTTCATGAAGCTTTTCCAAGGGCTTCTGACCTGCAGGTGGGGTTGGAAGCAGACAGTGGACTTCCAGCCTTGGGCTCTAGGATAACTTAAGTCTGTTAAGCAACCAGCCCCTCAGAGAGAACCAGCTACGATGATTTTTATTTGCTGAATTGAACAGTTGGCTGTGCATTGCAGTTCATGCACACTTAACACGTGTATCAGATCACGAATCTTAAGAACAGCCGTGACCCAAATGTACACAGGCTACCATGCCAATAGATCAGAAGAGATTTGCAAAATGATCTTCCAGCTAAGCGGCAAATTCTGTAATTATCAGTATTCTTTTCATGTAGTGAGAGTTTGCATAATTTCCCTGTGGTAGAATGCAGGGAAATCAAAACAATAAACTAAGAGATCTACCAATTCATTGGAGCACAAAATTTAAATCCGTGTTTGCTAACAATATTTCAATTTCTGGGCAAATCTGACATGGAGAGACTGAATAATTATATTTCCATCTTTGCTTTGGGAGGAGTCTGTTTATTTACTGCTTTGGTTAAGAATGCTAAAAGCCTGGAACTCTTGTACTGTGATACTTACCTTCGTCAGATAAATTTATTGCTTAAGATTGTATTGATTTTGTCTTGCAAACATACTCATCAAATGATTGCTCTCAGTCATAGAGGGAGAGAAATTTAACATTCAACTAGGGTTTTGGATACTGAGTCCCTACTTCAAGAAAATAAACATAAAAAGATAGTAATAATGAATTGTGTATTTGTCTCAGAGTTTAGAAAACATTTTAAAGTCCTTGACCTGGTTTGATCCCTCCCTGCAACACACACACACACCGAATCTTTGAAGTAAGGAGACCAAATTCACCACAGAATTTCTTTCGATATAGAGCCATTATTCTATCTGTGTGTGCTTTTTCATCAGTTTGTATTAAAAAATGTTGATGATGTGTAACTCCTGAGAATAGTATACCTAATAGAAAAACTGCTCTTGACCCAAACATAACCTAAAGAGGCTGTGTTTCACACTCTATTTATAGAAGGAGGTAAATTGAAATGAAATGAGTGGATATCAAAATGGCTAACATTTCACCTTTCAGCTAATTAAGTAACAAATTTATTCATTTCCTCAAATACACACGGAGCATCTGTAACAGATATTTCTTGTAAATCTTGGGACTGTATCAGGTGGTCATTAAGAACATAAGCTTTGGTTCCAGCGGATTTGGCTGTGAACCCCGCCTCTGCCTCTTTTCCTGTGACCTTGTACGTCCTACTTTTTTTTTTTCTTTCAGTTTTGGCTTCCTTTCCTGTAAAATATGGGTAGTAATAGTATGACCCAATACCATTTTGAAGCGCTGTAAGAATGACAGGAAATAACGTATACAGAGTGTTTATACAGTACCTGGGGCTTCCCTGGTGGCTCAGATGGTAAACAGTCTGCCTGCAATGCAGGAGACCCGGGTTCGATCCCTGGGTTGGGAAGATTCCCTGGAAGAGGGCACGGCAACCCACTCCAGCATTCTTGCCTGGAGAATCCCCATGGACAGAGGAGCCAGGTGGGCTACAGTCCATGGGGTTGAAAAGAGTCAGACACAACTGAGCAGCTAACACACACACACACACACACACACACACACACACACACACATATATCCATGTCAGGTACCTGTCAGCACCTGACATGTAAAAGGGGCTTAATAAATTATAGAAGAAAATGGTACTCTACCAGTGACAGCTGCTGTTCAGAACACTGACCACGGCCAAGGAGAACACTTGGCTCCGTTTGATTGATCGTGTGTCTAAAGGTGGAAGTGTTACTCAGACTTTTAGAAACACTCCCCCCAGTACATTCAGAGGTGAACTCCTTGTAATTAGCCATTGTGTCAGTTTGCATTATTTTGGTTATAAGTCAGAGGGAAGAGGACTTACTGGTGCTTGTAAACTCTCAAGCAGGAGGGCTAAGCTTTAGGCAAAGCTGGATCTGGTAACTCAGATCACTGGGAATGGGTTTCTCTTGATCCCATGCATTTCCCATGCTTTCCTCCCAAAGCTCCATGTGGTGGCCCCCTCTCACCTCCCTGGTCCCTCTGCAAGCAAATAAAGAACGGCTATGTCAGCTGTGAGCCCAGTATCCCTCCAGGGCCAGGACAAGGCTGAGAGGATTGAGGCAATTTTGCCTTGATGCAAAATTTAAGTGTACATTAAAAAAAAAAAACAACAACTCATTAATCAAGAAACATAATATTTTCATACTATGTGTAAAAAAATGCAAAAATTCATGATGAACAGAATATCAAATATTCAAATAGAAGGAAAACTCAGAATCAGCTGAAGAAAGATACTTTCCCCCAGTAGTTCCAGCAAACATCCTTGTTCTCTCTGAGTGAGTCGTGTCCATGGCCTGTCCATGCCCTATGCCCTGATTGAGTTCTGTCCCATCCCAGAACCAAATACTGTGGCCAGAAGCATGGGTGATATGCCCACTGGCTTCAGCTAATCAGAGTCCCCTTCTGGAATCAGGGGTGGGGTCACTCCTACTCAAACAAAAGGACAATGAATGGGAGAGCTGGCTCCAGAAAGAAAGAGCATAAAGTCAGAGTATTGTTATATAAGAAGGAAGCATAAATCTTAGGTGTCAGTAAGATACTAGCTTCCCTGGTGGCTCAGATGGTAAGGAATCTGCCAGCAATTCGGGAGACCTGTGTTTCATCTCTGGGTTGGGAAAATCCCCTAGAGCAGGGCATGGCAACCCACTCCAGTATTCTAGCCTGGAGAATCCCCAGGGACAGAGGAGCCTGGTGGGCTACAGTCCATGGAGTAACAAAGAGTCAGATGTGACTGAGCGACTAAGCATGGCATGACAATAAGTGTCACTTATAATCATTGCTTTAATTAACCAGATTCCATCTTTTTGTTAGGCCCCCCAAACTCTGTTTATTTGCTTACTATTGCAAATTTGATATTTATCATGACTGTCAAAGACTATATTCTGCTTATTTTGCCTTCCCCACCTCCAGTTTGTTTGCTTTTAAGGAAGTGAAGAAGGAAGGCATGTTGGTGTAGGTAGGAGGGCTCTAAGAGGACTGGGTACCCGTAGAGCCACACTGTGAAGATAGGGGGTGGTCAGTGAAGCTACAGCCCACAGATCTTCTTTGTATCTGCGTACAGTCATATAGCTGTGCACACAAGTGTGTGTGTGTGCCTGTGCACTCTTACCTTTGGCACAGTGATGACTGTCACAAGCACATGCCCAGTGGGGTGCTTAAGGAACATCTCTGATAAAGATGCTGCTTACACCTGAGCACTTAGTATGTGCATATTACATGCAAGGTCTTTTCATGTATAATAGCTTAGCCAGGGTTAAAGGAAATCAGCTCTGAATACTCATTGGAAGGACTGATGCTGAAACTGAAGCTCCAAAATGCTGGCCACCTAATGCGAAGAGCCAACTCATTGGAAAACACCTTGATGCTGGGAAAGATCGATGGCAGGAGGAAGGGGGTGACACAGGATGAGGTGATTGGATGGCATCACTGACTCTATGGACATGAATGTGGGCACATCCTGCGAGATAGTGATGGACAGGGAAGCCTGAGCCTGGTAGGCTACAGTCCATGGGGTCGCAAAGAGTCGGATACGACTGAGCGACTTTACTTACTTACTTTACTAGGGAAGCCTGGCGTGCTGCAGTCCGTGGGGTTGCAAAGAGTCGATCACGACTAAGCAACTGGACAACAACAACAAAGGACAAAAAGCTGGGACTGAGATCAGATTTATATCCAGACCATTCTGGACCCACGGCTCCTGCTCTTTCTGGTGTGCCTTGCCTGATGGAGGGCGTAGATCATTAGACCTGAAGTCAGGAGGCCAGGTTGGCTCCCAGTTCCGTGATTGGCTGTCCTGTTTTGGGCAAGTCCCTTCCTCTTCTGGGCTATGGTATTCTTAGTGGTTGGTGGCTTAGTTACTTAGTCATGTCTGACTCTTTGTGATCCCACAGACTGTAGCCTGCCAGCCTCCTCTGTCCATGGGATTTTCCAGCCAAGAATTCTGATGTGAGTTGCCATTTCCTTCTCCAATGGTATTCTTAGATACACCTTGAGGGTCACTTTCAAGTTTTGTTGTTAGCAGAAAAATGCTTCCTTCGAGTGGAATCTTAGACGACTCAAAGTGGGCTCCTGTGGTGGATCCTGGGGAGTGGGGAGTCGGCGAAGAATTGGGAATCACCGAGTCCTGTTGGTTCATCAGCCCTTTCCTACTGGGAACTTCTGAGGTGCTGTGAACACAGTGTAAAAGCCACCAAACTAGACAGAAGCCCTTTGTAGTCCTGCCATTTCGTGGCCATAGTTCTGAGTGTTCTTTGAAGGAAATGGAGAAATTAAGGAACTTGAGGCAAGAAGTAAATGAGGAGAGAAGTGGGAGGCCTCGCAAGTCCTGGCTGACAGGAGCAAACAGGGCGGGAAATCTCAGCCATTTGGCTGGAAGTGAAGGAACCAGCTTGAACCACCTGCGAAAACCCTTGCATCTTGGTTTCCTGCTTTGTTCTCTAAGAGTCCTTTTCCTTTCTTCCTTTCCAGACCCATCTTTCATATTCTTTTAGAACAATATCATCATCCTCTCCATGAGTTCAGAATCTATTACAGGGACCCTCACAAAGTGTTGGTGTGATAAATGTTAAAGCTGATTAGACCGAGGAGGGGATCATGAGACTATTAAACTGGCTTAACAAATGGGTTGGTTTCAAGGGCCGTAAGCAGCTGGTAAATAAAAAAGGAAACCCTTTCTTTTTAGTTCTTAAAAGAAATCCATAATGGGTTTTCCTCATAAACTGCAATTATTTTTAAATAGCACTAATGAATAATTTAAAGACCCAGTGGGTTAGGCAATTAGTTTTAAGTGTGGATTAATTGCTTTCTTTATAATATTCCAAATTCTTTTTTTTTTTGCATATCTTAGACAGATATTTTATCTTCCTTAAAAATATTTTATTTTTTCTGAAATGTTCTGATAGGTGGGAAAAGAAAATGCCACAGTCATTGTAAAATGAAGTGAAGCCTGTACTTACCTCTGCTCTGGGGGGAGCTGACAAAATTTGCAGTATTTTCTTTTCTCTGCTGGTGATCTGGTAGGCAGGGTGATACCAATGGCAGTGACTATCAAACTTTTTGTTATTGTGATCTGCAGTGAGAAATTGTGGCCCAGTATCAACATTCCAGTACTCTTGCCTGGAAAATCCCATGGGCGGAAGAGCCTGGTAGGCTGTAGTTCATGGGGTCTCGAAGAGTCGGACACGACTAAGCGACTTCACTTTCACTTTTCACTTTCGTGCGTTGGGGAAGGAAATGGCAACCCACTCCAGTGTTCTTGCCTGGAGAATCCCAGGGGCAGGGGAACCTGGTGGGCTGCCGTCTATGGGGTCGCACAGAGTCAGACACGACTGAAGCGACTTAGCAGCAGCAGCAGCAGCAGCATCAACACTTTGACATAAAAGTTACATGAAACAGAAGTTTTAGAATACAAAGTTTAGCTCGTTTGCATGTTGTTATTGTTTACTTGCTAAGTCATTTTCAACTCTGTTACCCCATGGACTGTAGCCCACCATGCTCCTCTGTCCATAGGATTTCCCAGCCAAAAATACTAGAATAGGTCGCCATTACCTACTCCAGGGGATCTTCCCAACTCGGGGATTGAGCCTGCATCTTCTGCATCGGCAGGCAGAGTCTTTAGCGCTGAGCCAACACACCATTTTTTTCTATTCCACTCCACTTAAACATGGTCCAGCAAGGTAAATTTCAGTAGAAGGAATCAGGTTTCTGAGGTGGCTGACTGAATTCTATTTCTTGATTTGGGTGATGGTTATAGAGATGCTCACTCTCTAACGATTCACTAGGCTAAGTACCATTTTTCCATATGCTTATCTATGCCTGAGTTTTATTTGGTTATATAAGTGTTAAAAATATATGCCTTACTGTCAAGCAGAGAGAGAAAGTTAAAGTGAAAAATCCAAGGGAGATTTAAGGAACCCTCAGAAATCAAGCCTGGAAAATCCCGTGGATGGAGGAGCCTGGTGGGCTGCAGTCCATGGGGTCGAGAAGAGTCGGACATGACTGAGCAACTTCACTTTCACTTTTCACTTTCATGCATTGGAGAAGGAAATGGCAACCCACTCCAGTGTTCTTGCCTGGAGAATTCCAGGGACGGGGGAGCATGATGGGCTGCCGTCTATGTGGTCACATAGAGTCGGACACGACTGAAGTGTCTTAGCAGCAGCAGCAGCAGCAGAAATCAAACAGAACAGAAAACCCACTCCTTGGGCCATGCTGCAGAGGGTGGATGGGGAGGGCTTGAGAACCCAATTCATAAGTCTCATTTTGGGATCCAGATCTATCTCACACTGGCTTTCCGGGATCATTGACCAGGCCAGGGACTTGGCTGAATGGAAATTCCTCAGGCTGGGATCTATGGTATCTTTGGAAGGAGGCATTCAGGGCCAGAGGGGAGAGGGTGGTGGATGACACGCCGTTTTACTGTTACGAACTTCTTTCCACCCTTTCAGAAAGAGGTCAGATCTCTTTAATCTTCTCTACCTTGATCAGTTTCTTCTGATGGATGCCTGTGAGTTAACACTGAGTATCTATTTCCTTCATTTTATTGATTTGCTGTCTTGAAAGCTTCTTAACGAACCCATTGACCTTCTTGAGAGAGTAGTATTTCAAACAGTGGGTGTGGAATGGAGGGCACTGAAATGCTGGGTTCTAGCCTCAGCCATGACCTGTAGTAGCTTTGAGGTCTTGGGCAAAAGGGAAGGGAATGTTTTTTCATCAGTCAAGAACAATCAATTTGAATATTTTTGCTCTCCAAGAACACTATGGCATGAAGCTTTCAACTCCCAAGTAGAACAGCTTTTATTTAGTGTTCAGAAAAATTGGGTTGCCAAACCCACTCCAGTACTCTTGCCTGGAAAATCCCATGGAGAGAAGAGCCTGGTAGGCTGCAGTCCATGGGGTCTCGAAGAGTTGGACACAACTCAGCTATTTCACTTTCACTTTTCACTTTCATGCATTGGAGAAGGAAATGGCAACCCACTCCAATGTTCTTGCCTGGAGAATCCCAGGGATGGCGGAGCCTGGTGGGCTGCCGTCTATAGAGTCGCACAGAGTCGGACACGACTGAAGCGACTTAGTAGCAGCAGCAGCAGCAGCAGCATTCCCTTCTCCTGGAGATCTTCCCAACCCAGGGATCAAACCTGGATTTCCTGCATGGCAGGCAGCTGCTGTACCATCTGAGACACCAGGGAAGAGCCCTCAGAAAAATTATTCAGAATTTCAAAATAAAGTGAGTAGCATGTCCCTTGAACATCATGAACACACCCACCCAAAGTGGGGAATGTATTTTGTTTAACTCTCTCCTTGCTATTGGTTAAAGATTCAGACTCTATGACATTATATGTTAACTTGGAGATTTTTTTCCATCCAGTATAGATACAAGTAATTTCTGTCTGATTGAACTGATAACCCCAAATATTATAGTTTATTATCCTGTTGAACTTCAAATGGTTTTGTATCTAACCCAGAAATCATATCTTAACATTTCTGTAGTAATCTAGCTCTTCAAATATTCTTTGAACAAGTCTTAGCACATTACTGGTTCCCTCATTAATGAATGTATCGAATAAAATCTTTGACATGAGTTCATTTTATATTTACACAAGAGTCAAGATTATGTCTTTTTGAAAATTATGCTTTTTGTAGGTTGCTCTACAGAGATGCCCAAGTGGACTAACCCGACAGAGCTGATTAAACTTTGTTGCTTGAAAAATGCATTTCAGAGGCTGATCACAAGAAACATCTTTTCTTGCTTGCAGAGTGAGTGTCAGTGGCAACAGAACTCTAACTTTTCTGGTTTTCTATTTCTCTAGATCTCTTCTGCTTGTTTCATGTCTGTAGATTTTACATTTTTGTTTAGTCTCTGGTTTGTTATTCCTCTTGGTGTTAGCAAGACTTGGGAATTTGGTTTTATTATCTCTTGTGAATGAATGATGGAGATCTATCTGTTCTCTGCCGGGGAGACAGACATTCTGGTTTGAGATGCGTTTATGTTTGTCTACTTGTGAGCACAATCAATTAAGCATTTCATGCTCACTGGGAAGAGCAGTTCTTTGAGATCTGAACTGGTGAATTTTTGTTTCTGTGATTATTTTTGACTTGAGGCTGAAGCTATAGAACTGAAGCTATGAGCTGTCTGTGTGTCTGTGATTCAGAAAAGGCTCATTTTACACATAGGAAGCATTGTCTTATCTCCAGGTTAGATTATTCTGTTTTAGAATAGGGGAACTCTGAAGAAAGAGATAAATTTCATATAAATCTCATATTCCCCAAAGATACAGAAAATAGTTAAACTATACTTTAAAGTAGTAGATTTTTTAAATTTATTTTTTATTTTAGCCTCCAATTAAAGTAGTAGATTTTAAAAATGCTTCCTAATGAAAATGTTAGCTTATAAATATGTTAGTATGAGAATTCAACTTCACATAGGTAAGATAAATCTTTGGAAAAATTAGACTGGTTCAATAATTTTGGCTTGATTTATAAGCAATAACTGTATATATATCTTTTGCTTCATTTTATAATTATGAAGATCTTTTTTTCTCATGGACTTTCTAACCTAGTTTGCTGATCAAATAAGCTAGCATTACCCATACATAGGAGTTTAAGATTATAAAAAATGTAAATTTTGTTTAACTAAATTGAAGTGATAATTGTGAAAAATGTTTTCATAGCAGTATTTATGCAGTGTGGTCTGTCAACTTGGACATAATTTCCAACATCTTCAAGTAACTTGAAACCCTGAATTAATATTAAATTGAGTTAATCGATAATTGTTATTTACCCAGGTATTTTCTAAGACTGGATAATGAAACATTGATGACTAAGCATAATTTTAAATTTACATATTTGACTTATTACTTTTATGTAGTAAAGAGTGGCTGTATTTGGATGGCCCCGTTAAGAAACCTTGTTCATTTTTATCCCACTGATAAGGAGCACAGAGGTGTGAAGCTCTAGTTAGTTCTGTCCTGTGTGTTCATGAACTTTGATAGTTTACTGAAATGTTTGTGTGCAAGAGTGACTTTTCAATTTCCCTCCTCCTAGTTTTATCTGTGAAATTATTTTGGTTGAAGTGAGTTTTTTTGTTTAAAAGGTATGGTTGGTATTGGTGCGGGCTGTTCTAATTGTTTCTATTCAACATCGTCGTGGACGTGCTAGTCAGCACAATAAGGGAAAAGCAAAACAGCAAAAAGAAATAAAAGTCATATAGACTGGAAGGAAAAATAAGTGCTTCTTCTCTTAGATGGCATGGTTGTCTCTAAAGAAAGTCCTAAAGAATTCACAAAGAGGCTCCTAGAACTAATAAATTAGTTTAGCAAGGAGACAGGATATAAGGTTAATGTATAGTAATCAGTGTATTTTTATGTGGATTAGCAATGAACATTCATAAATTTAAAAAATACCATTTATAATGACACCAAAAAAACCCCATGAAATATTTAGGTACAAATCTAAAAAATTATGTAGAATATCTCTATGCTGTAAATTATAGTACAATTGTCAATAAAATAAAAGAAGGTTTAAATAAATGGATTTATGTTTGTGGATAGGAAGGCACAATATTGTCAAGATGCCAGTTCTTCCCAAATTGATGTATAAATTCAAGTCAACCCCAGCCAGTCCCAGAAAGACTTCTGTAGCAGTTGTCAAGCTAATTCTAACATTAACAAAGGCAAAGAATACAGAAGAGCCAGAACATTTTTAGAAAAGAACAAAGCTGAAAGAATCACACTACCTGATTTCAACGCTTATTGTAAAAATATACTAGAGACTTCCTTGGTGGTCCAGTGGTTAAGACTCTGCTTCCAATGCAAGGAATGCAGGTTTGATCCCTGGTTGGGGAACTAAGACTCCACCTGCTGCAAGGCATGGCCAAACACAAACAAAAAACCTTAAACCAGTTTGATATTGTCAAAAAGGGTGGACACATAGGTCAGTGTAGCAGAGAGGAATCCAGGTGTAGACCCTTCCACGTACGGTCAGTTGATTTTGACAAAGGCACAAAGGGAACACTAGGGAAATCACAGTCATTCTGACAAATGCTGTAGCAATTGGACACCCACATGCCAAAGAATGACTCTCCATCCATGATGTGAAGCAATTTGAACCCTCATGTGTTCCTATGAGCATGCAAGATTATAGTACAGTCACATTGGGAAGAGTTTGGCAGTTCAACGTTCACTTACCATAAGATCCAGCAACCTCCCTTTAGATATGCCCAAGTGAAATGAAAACTCATGTTTATGCATAAACCAGTACACAGATATTTATAGACTCTTTATTCATAACTGTTCAAAAATGGAAACAATCCAAGCATCCTTCAACTTATGAATGGATAAACAAGCTATTGTATATCTGTGCAGTGGAACCCTGCCCAGCAAACTCCTGAGACCTGCAACTACATGGATGAAGCTCAGTGCATTCTTATAAGTGAAGGAAGTCAGACTTGAAAGGCTATGTGCTGGGGGACTCCATTTTTAAGACATTCTGGAATAGGTGAAAGTATAGGGACTGAAAACAGACCGGTGGTTGGCAGGGATTCTGTATCTCACTGGGATAATTTTCTGGTCTTTGTGTTGACTTTATCATGTTTTTCATTATTTAAAAACAAGAGCAACGGAGAACAAAGATTCTTCCCCATGCACACAAGCTCAGGTTCTTTATAATCATGTTGTCTTTAAAATATTATATTATCACTTTGATTAAATAGGTAACCAAGTTGTTTCCCTCAGGCAACCATGATTCTGTTTCAATCAAGTGACTAAATCTCCTCTGATAGCTCTTTTGATTTTTCCCAAGTTTGGAACCTAAATTGAGAAAAATAAAATGACATTCCCAGGATATTTTTTTATATCTAGCACAATATTTTAGATTTTCAAGAGTTCCCCTGGAAATCATAAAGATTTGATTTTGTGCCTTATAAAAAAAGATACTAGAAATAATTAGGTCTCTCTCTCTCTCTCTTTTTTTTTTTTTTGGGTTTTCTCCATACTTCTAAATTTGGAGCAGGAAATGGCAACCCACTCCAGTATTCTTGCCTGGAAAATTCCACGGACAGAGGAGCCTTGGTGGCTACAGTCCATGGGGTTGCAAAGATTTGGACATGACTGAACACTGAACACAAATCTCTAAATCAATTTTACATTAACATAAGAGTTGCCTGGAAAATCCCATGGACAAAGGAGCCTGGTGGGCTGCAGTCCATGGGGTCGCTAAGAGTCAGGCACAACTGAGCGACTTCACTTTCACTTTTCACGTTAATGCATCGGAGAAGGAAATGGCGACCCACTCCAGTGTTCTTGCCTGGAGAATCCCAGGGACGGTGGGCTGCACGGTGGGGTCGCACAGAGTCGGACATGACTGAAGCGACTTAGCAGCAGCAGCAGCAAGAGTTGCATGGGAAAAACTATCAAATCAAAAGAGATGTTCAGCTCACCCTAGGTTAAGTTTCAATAGTTAAAATGATATTAGCTCATATATTTCAGAAGTCCTACATGTTATAAGAGTGCCTTGGAGACTGGTCAATAACGCTCGGTATCCTTAACATGTTCTTACCCTCAGGGGAAACAGCCATCAGATTCTGACGAAATGGGTATGCACTCTACCACAATATAGAATTTTCTTCTTCGTTCTGATATTATTGATTGCTGTAGTACATTAACCAGGGTCATTCAGTTTCATGATCAAAGAGGTCTCTGCTTTCTTCTGAGTCTTGGCCATAGGTTCTACAGGCTAGAATTTGTCTCTTCAACAAAAACGGTGACCTCAGAGCCTCCTAGAAAGTGATTATACCAAATACTCTAAAGTATTGATATGGCTAAGAATAGACTCTAAGGCACAGGCTTCTGATCTGACATAGCTGAACCAATTTTCAGATTGCATCAGGAGACAGAGTTGGGATTTCAAGGACTCTTCAGTTTAACATACGAGAGCAGACTGCTTACCCACACCAGCAGAAAGGGAATTAATGATACGGGATGGAATAGACTGAGGAAGGAAATTTACTTTGGATTGTTTGTTTGCAATGTTGTTGATAGTAGTTTTTTCTCAAATTTAATTTTTATTTTGTCTTAGAATATATTTGATTTACAATATTGTGTTAGTTTCAGATATACAACAAAGTGATTAGGTTCTCTCTGTCTCTCTCTCTATCTATACATATCCATTCTTTATATACACATCAGTTCAATTTTGTGACCCCATGGACTGCAGCTTCCCTGTCCATCACCAACTCCCGGAGCTTGCTTAAACTCTTGTCCACCGAGTTGGTGATGCCATCCAACCATCACATCCTCTGTCGTCCCCTTCTCCCATCTTCAATCTTCCCAGCATCAGGGTCTTTTCCAATGAGTCAGTTCTTTGCATCAGGTGGCCAAGGTATTAGAGCTTCAGCTTTAGCATCAGTCCTTCCAATGAATAATTAGGGCTGATTTCCTTTAGGATTGACTAGTTTGATCTCCTTGCAGTTCAAAGGACTCTCAAGAATCTTCTCCAACACCACAGTTCAAAAGCATCAGTTCTTTGGCACTCAGCTTTCTTTATGGTACAACTTTGACCATCCATACATGACTACTGCAAAAACCATAGCTTTGACTAGATGGACCTTTGTTGGCAAAGTAATGTTCTTTAATATGCTGTCTAGGTTGGTCATAGCTTTTCTTCCAAGGAACAAGTGTATTTTAATTTCATGGCTGCAGTCACCATCTGCAGTGATTTTGGAGCCCGAAGAAATAAAAGTCTCTCACTGTTTCCATTGTTTCCCTATTTGCCATGAAGTGATGGGACCAAATGCCATGATGTTAGTTTTCTGAATGTTGAGTTTTAAGCCAACATTTTTACTCTCCTCTTTCACTTTCATCAAGAGGCTCTTAAGTTCTTCACTTTCTGCCATAAGGGTGGTGTCATCTGTGAATCTGAGGTTATTGATATTTCTCCCAGCAATCTTGATTCCAGCTTCATCCAGCCTGGCATTTTGCATGATGTATTCTGCATATAAGTTAAATAAGCAGGGTGACAATACACAGTCTTGATATACTCCTTTCCCGATTTGGAACCAGTCTGTTGTTCCATGTCTGGTTCTAACTGTTTCTTCTTGACCTGAATATGGTCAAGAAGTCAATAGTTAAAATCATATTAGTTCAAATATTTCAGAAGTCCTACATGTTACAAGAATGCCTTGGAGACTGATTAGTAACGCTCGGAATCCATAACATGTTCTCAACTATTGACTATCAACTATATTCTAAGACAAAATCTTGACTATAGTTCTCAGGAGGCAGGTAAGATGGTCTGGTATTCCCATTTCTTGAAGAATTTTCCACAGTTTGTTGTGATCTGCACAGTCAAAGGCTTTGGCATAATCAATATATGTATATTTATATCAATATATATATTCTCTATATCAATAATCATAATAATCTATATCCATAATCAATATATAGATATATCCATTCTCTATACATATAATCCGTGCTTCACATTCTTTTCCCATGTAGGTTATTGCAGGTATTGAACAGAGTTTCCTATGTTGTACAGTAGGTCCTTGTTGATTATCTATTTTATGTACAGTAGTGTTGATGATATTTTCACATTCTTCATTTTATGGACATGGAACAAAATATGAGACAGCCTTTCTTCCTTCTTCACTAACCCTCAATTTAGTCGACTTTCCTTTTAAGCTAAGTAAAACTTTTTATGATATCTGATTCTTACCTAACTCCATAGCATTCAGAAAGAAATGTTTTTACTGTTTCCATATTTTTTAATTAAAAATATATTTATTTGGCCTTGTCAGATGCCATGTTGCATCATGTGAGATCTTTCCTTGTGACACACAGGCTTAGTCACCCGTGGCATTTGGGATCCTTTTTCACTCTCCTCTTTCACTTTCATCAAGAGGCTCTTTCTTTAGTTCTTCTTTGCTTTCTGCCATAAAGGTGGTATCATCTGCACATCTGAGGCCCCTGCTAGGGCAGGGATGTCACAAATTTGGGGGATATCAAGAAGAGAGGAGTTCATCCCCAAATATAAGTACATATACCTCTCTGGTGGAAAGGGTGTCTTGCACTTGTTTTCCTAGCCTTAGGACAGATGAAAAATAATAGAGGTTTTCAGAAGTCCAGTCCAGGATTTCTTACAAAAATTTCAACACAGAAGTTTGCTCCATTCTGAAGGGCTCTGAAGCACATTCAAGGAGTCATGTTTGGTAACCTTTCTTTTCCCCCACATATATGAGTAAGCAAGCCAAAGATACTGATGCCAGCCACTTTGGAGATTATGTATGATATGATGAAGGTAGTAGAGAGACTTCTGAGTTGTCCATAATTTGAAAATAAGGCAAAAAATGGACTGATACATAGAGCACAGGCCCATCTAAATTTAGAGGGGTTTATCTTGTTCAACTTATTATAGAATATTGATTCAAGTTTTCAAATTTAGTGAAGTTACATGTTAACTTTTGTAGATTTTTGTCCAGGATAGATGCAAATGATTTGTGTCCAATGGAACAGAAAATCTGTAGTTTATAGCTTGCTGCCCTAGTGGACATTTAAGGATTTGTATCTAGTCCAGAAATGTTATCCTAATAGCCCTTTACTTAATTGCCTATAAAGACCTGGTCCCTTAAATGCTATTTGAACCAGTCTTAACATCTCACTGCTTCCCTCAGTAATTAATGAGTAGAATAAAATCTTTGACAAGCATTCATTTTATATTTGCATGAGTTATGCTTTTAAAATCCTGAAAATTGTACTTTACCATAAATACAGATTTGTCTTTTCATTTTTATTAATCTCAGAAATTGAGAAAGGGATTCTGATGTATGTGGTGTATAACTGAGTTGATACAACTTCAGAAAAAAAAGCAAAGATATTTAAGCAGTTGGTTTTTGCAACAGTCTTATGAGTTTGACCAAGTTTTCCTGAAACATATATTAAAAAATCACACATAGAATACCTTCATGAACCATCTAGAGGTTTTGAGTCTTCAGGTGAGAATACTCGGATCCTAGGTGAGGTCTGAAGCTTAGTCTCCTTTGACCTGATGTGGTTTGATTTGATGATAACCAAACATAGGTATGAAATGGTTCCATGGTAGTGGATCCTAAAAATGAAAGTGAAAAAAGTAGCCTCCTGCGTTGCAGGCAGATTCCTTACCAACTGAGCTATCAGAGAAGCCTGGATCCTAAAAATATCTGTTGTCAAATGAATGTCAACGCAGAGAATGGGTGTATTCTCGAAGCCTGAGTCATGGTTCTCCCAAGCCTTTCTAATTGGAGCCCTTGGCATTTCCATTCGTCTCATCTGGAACTGGGTTTGCTGTACCTTCCCGGACATGTGTTGTTACTCTGCTTTGTCACATGGAGTCCGTTTCTCTGTCCTGGAATAGTCTTTGATTGATTCCGGGTCACCCATTTTTCCCCAGGTCAGAGTTTCCTGTGTGGACTGTCATTAGGACACGTCATTTATGAATAGATGAATGTTAGCCAGTCCAGAAAAGCTCAGCCTATACCTTGATTGACTAGGGTCAAGTAGTGGAGGAGAGTGGGGAGGAGGTGGATGGATCCCTGGATCAGGAAGATCCCCTGGAGGAGGAAATGGCAACCCACTCCAGTCTTCTTGCCTGGAGAATCCCGTGGACGGAGGAGCCTGGGGGGCTACAGTCCATGGGGTCGCAAAAGAGTCAGATACAACTAAGCACAGATGCTTAAAAATACATTAATTAAGGAAATTTTTTAAAAGAAAGAAAAACACTCAAAAGGAAGCATATAAGGTACAAAAAAGAATTTACTGATGAACTTGATATGGATGTGAGAGAAAGAGAGGAATTAATAGGTTTCTGGCCTGAATAACAGGGCCAATGGTGGCACCTTTATTGACATGGATTGGAAGGAGGACAGATGTTTGAATAGAGGGCAACCAGCATTTCTGTTCAGGACATTAAGTGTGTGGTGTCTCTGAGACATCCAAGTAGAAACATGAGGCTATTGGAGCTCAGAGGCTCCAATAGTTCCAGGTGGGGAGAGAAATGTGAGTTGCCAGCTCGTTTGAAGGTGTGGGTCCACACATTATAACCCAACAAAGGAGTGTCAGTGGGGAGGAGAAGGGCATGAGAGTGAGAGCTTGGGGATCTCTTCCCTTTAGAAGTCTGGGAAAGGAGGAGGACCTAGCATAGGAGGCTGAGAATGCGTGACCTCTAAGGAAGAAGGAAAACCAGAAGAACGTGGTGTCCCAAAGCTAGACAAGAAGCTATTAGTATTTCAAGGCAGAGTTCCTCAGCAACATCAAATGCTACTGAGAGATTAAGGATGAAATGAGGAAGAAGAATTGACCTGTCATCGGCCTGACCTGATGTAGCTCATCAGAGACATTGATAAGAGTCCTCTCGGAGAAGAGATAGGGAGGAAGCTTGATTTTTACAGGGTGGCTAGCAACATGGATTTTGGAATTAGCCAGGTGATGGTAATAGTGACCTAAGATCATGGCATCCAGTTCCATCACTTCATGACAAATAGATGGGGAAACAATGGAAACAGTGACAGACTATTTTCTTGGGCTCCAAAATCACTGGGGATGGTAACTGTAGCCATGAAATTGATAGATGCTTGCTCCTTGGAAGAAGCGCTATGACAAACCTAGGCAGCATATTAAAAAGCAGAGACATCACTTTGCTGACAAAAGTCCGTCTAATCAAAGCTATGATTTTTTCCAGTAGTCATGTACAGATGTGAAGGTTGGACTATAAAGAAGGCTGAGCACCAAAGAATACATGCTTTCAAACTGTAGTGCTGGGGAAGACTCGAGTCCCTTGAACTACAGGGAGATCAAACCAGTCAATCCTAAAGGAAATCAATCCTGAATATTCATTGGAAGGACTGATACTGAAGCTGAAACTAATACTTTGGCCACTTGATGTGAAGAGCCAACTCAACTGAAAAAGACCCTGATGCTGGGAAAGTTGAGGGCCAGAGGAGAATGGGGCAACAGAGAATGATATGGTAGGATGGCATCACTGACTCAATGGACATGAGTTTGAGCAAACTGGGAGACAGTGAAGGACAGGGAAACCTGGCATGCTGCCGTCCATGGGGTGACAAAGAGCTGGACACAACTGAGCTGCTGAACATCAAATAATAGTGACCATAATTGTGACTCAGTATCTACCAGGTGTTTTTTTAAGTTTTTTTTTTTTTTTTAATGTGGACCATTTTTAAAGTCTTTATTGAATTTGTTACAATATTGCTTCAGTTTTATGTAACTTTTTTGGCTGCAAGGGATGTGGGATCTTATCTCCCTAACTAGGGACTGAACCTGCACCCCCTGCATTGGAAGGTGACATGTTAACCACTGGACCACAAGGGAAGTTCCTTTACCAGGTATCTTGTAAAAATCATGTCATCCTCTAAATTCTGTGAGGCAGGTAGCACCACCAGGCTCATTTTAGAGATAAAGAAATCAAAGTATTTAAACAAACTGACTACTGTTACACCTATCAGTGGCAAAAACAGGGTCCAAACAGAAGCTGTTTGACTTCACAGCCATACCTTGGCTGTTAACATTTTTTAATTGAAATGTTTTTATTGAAGTATAGGGGCTTCTTTGGTAGCTCAGCCATAAAGAATCCACCTGCTAATGCGCAAGATGCGGGTTCGATCCCTGGCTCGGGAAGATCCCCTGGAGAAGGAAATGACAACCCATTCCAGTATTCTTGTCTGGGAAATTTCATGGACAGAGGAGCCTGTCGGGCTACAGTCCATGGGGGTCACAAAGAGTGGGACATGACTTAGCAACGAAATAGCAACAACACTGAAATAGTTGATTTATAATGTGTGTTTGTCTCAGGTATACAGCAAAGTGATTCAGTTATACATATACACCTGAACCATTTTTTACAAATTGCTTCCGATAGCTAGTTTAAAGTCTTGCTGCCCAGCTGACTAGCTGTGTAATTTGGGGTAAGTTACTTAACTTAGTAAAACTCAATCTCCTACCTTTGTCGTGAAATGGAGATCTGATGTGTGTGGAGAGTTTGTGAGCATTAATTGAGCTGTGTATGCACAAAGCCTGACCCACAGTTATTTTTTTGGTGCAGCCAATCACGTCACAGTCCCAGAAAGCCCAGAAAATTTGACTCGGGTGCGAGGAGAGTGTAAAAGGGAAGGCTGTGCCAATGCCCTGACTTCTCGTCCAGAGCTCTGGGCTCTTAGAACCTCTGACCAGCTCTCTTTCTCCAAAGGCCCCTACTTAGGGACCAAAACACTTTTTGATGCAGTTCCAATGCACCTGTGAGCTGCTCAAACTAGTCCCTGCTCAGGCAACGAATAATTCACAGTGTCATTACCTGCCTGGTGCCTTTGAAGCAGCACTGTCCCCAGAGTGCTGTCACTGGAGCGACAATCCCTCATGCTGTATAGCTCCCCAAGGCTGACACTCTGCTTTTGTGTTTTAAAATGCTGAAGACAGATCACAGAGAGTGCCAGCTCATTCCAGAAAGCAGAGAGATACACGCTAGGCTGTCCTGTGGCGAAGTAGGGGAAATGGCAGATACGTATGCATGCATTTCCTTTTCAGTCTATCTCAGCTGTGGTTTGGTTATGAAGACAATTCTCAAAGATGAAGTTTAGTTTTGGAGGGTTCTAAATCTGAGAGTTTTACAAGGTGCCATGGATTCCAAATCATGAACATCGACTGTGGAAGGGACACAGAGAGGGGTTAGCTCAGTGGCCTTTGTGTTTGTGGCTGTGGTGGACTGTGAAACACACGCTCCACCCCCCCAAAGCTCTGAGCACATGGGCAAGGTTGGGAGGTGATAGGTTAGGGCTGTAGCCTCCAACCCCAGCTGTTTATCCAAATAGACGGGTTTGTGTCTGCTGTACACACAGCGCTTACTATAGACAGCTTTGAGGGAAAGAGCTTTGATTTAAAAATCGTGATTTAGTCTAATTTATCTTAGAGATAAGGAAACTGAGGTCCAGACAGGGAACTGCTTTGTCCAATACATGAGACTAAGCTGGGCTTCCCAGGTGGCTCAGTGGTAAAGAATCTGCCTGCCAATGCAGGAGACATGAGTTTAATCCCTGGATCAGGAAGATCCCCTGGAAGAGGAAATGGCAACCCAGTCCAGTATTCTTGCCAGAAAATGCCCATGGACAGAAGAGCCTGTGGGCTACAGTCCTTGGGGTCACAAACAGTGGAACACGACTAAGCAGCTGGGCACAGGCATGATAAGGCTAAGCCGGTACCATAGCTTAGACTGGAACGCAAGTCCCTGATTCCATAGGATTTTCTCCCCCCGCTTCTCAGTAGGGCTACGAGTTGACTTTCATTTTTGCCATTATTTTCAGCAGAGCCATCAGTAAACCTTTTCTACAAAGGTATTTTCCATTATGTGGGCTCTACAATCTCAGTCGCAACTACCCAATTCCATCCTTATAATGCAAAGCTGCTGCTAGACAAAACGTAAGCAGGTGAAGGTGGTCAGAAGGTACAAACGTCTAACTATGAAGATCATGGCATGGTGACTGTAGCTACTAATGGCGTCTCAGGTGGTGCTAGTGGTAAAGAACCTGTCTGCCAATGCAGGAGACGTTAAGAGGCGTAGGTTCGATCCCTGGGTCGGGAAGATTGCCTGGAGGAAGAATGGCCACGCACGCCGGTGTTCTTGCCTGGAGAATGCCATGGACTGGGGGCCTGACCGGCTACAGTCCATAGCGTTGCAAAGAGCTGGACATGACTGAAGAGAGGGAGCACAATATCATATTAGAAACTTGAAAGTTGCTAAGATGGTAGGTTTTTAAAGCTCTCACCATATACACAGAAATTAGCTGTGTGAGCAATGGACATGGTAACTAACCTGGTTGTGGTGATCATTTTGCAATATATCCATACAGAAAATCACTATGTTGTACAGCTTAAAGTTACACTGTGGTCTTTGTCAATTATATCTCAATAAAGGTTGGGGGGAGAAGAAAAAAAGAGGAGTGTCTATGTATATGATAAGCAATGTATGCTTGTTGTTTTAACTTATTGGCTCAGAGCCAGGAGACTTAAATTTAATGCCTGTCTACTTCTTATTAGCTGGGTGAACTTGGGAATGTCATTTAGTCTCTTTGAGCTTCAAGTGTCTCATCTTTGGAGTAGTGATTGTAATACCTACCACCAAAGATTGTTGTGAAGATTAAACAGGATAATGTATTAAAGCTCCATGTTAAATCCTGTTTTGTTAATGTACAAATACATAGCAAAGTGTTTTTCTTTTAGTATAAACCGAATTTTCAAAGAGATTAAACCTGAAGAGCGATTTATCCTTGCAGTGGTGGGTACTGTTCTCAAAGTTGTAATCCACTGTGGAAACGGCGGATCATTCTGACATTTCTCATGGATCATCGGGATATTCGCCAAGGCCTGAGAATGGATTTTGAGATGTCTCTTAGGCTGGAATTTTAATTCCTTGCAAATTACATTGCTCACATGAAAATGTACTATATGCTGCAAATAGAGATTGCAGCTAGCCTCAACGCCAAATGAGGTTTGCATTATTTTAAATTTGATTGATGTCGTTCTCTTGTGCATTCCTGAAAGAAATATAGAGAAGTCAGGTGACTCAATACCAGTCTTAAGTGATACTTATTAGCATGATGGTTATTCAATAAAGATATTCTTAAAGTGTAGGAGGCTCTTGTACGACTAGATTCAGTTGCATGCTGAAGGCTGTGCGTATTCATTATTTCCCAATTGTTACCGAGAGTCCAATTTTAATTTGTTTGCTATTTCTGTTAATACCAAGACCCACTTAGTATATCCATTGAAAGTCCTTAAGAATATTAACAGGGAATCCTCCTAGAATTGCTACAGAGTTTTTAAATGTTTGTGAATTACTCTGACAGGCTTTTAGTTTTAACTCACATTAAGGAGATTTCATTATTAACAAGAATATGTGCAAATTAAAATGAGGCCATTAACATCTTAAAAACATTGCATTTTTAAAAAGAAAGCAAGTTTGAAAAAAGTTGAGAAAATGCATTTTGCAAAAACCAAGTTGCCAAAAATAAAGAGAGAAGAGAAACCAAATTTAACCATACCAATAAAGACATACTGATTGTGTTTACAAACGAGTACTGAGAAGTATTATTTAGAAGAAAGTGAATTGGACTAGAAATCTGTGTTCCAGTTTTAGGTCAATTTTCCAAAAAAACAATAGACTGGCAGAGAATTCATCATATAGTTAACTTGCCAAATAACAAATTCAAAGAATTTGCAAAATTTCCTAAAATTGTATTTATTTTAAACTGTTGGTTGATTTCTTAAAACAAAAGGTATAGATGATTTCCAAGTTTTAGGTGATCAGCTTTCAGAAGAAGGTTTTAGGAACTCTTCATGGTGTGTCTGTCCCCAGGCTTCCCACTGTGACTGGAGCTCCAGAGACAGATCAGAGGGTTTGCCAGAGGAAGGGGGAGAGAGGGGTCAGCTGAGGACACAGTCTGGGCTGCAGACCCCATAGGGGCTTTGAGCAGCAGAGGGCAGGGCAGGGTAAACCAAGGTGGAGCTCCAAAGGACAGGGACTTGGTGGGGGACAGGCTCCTGGTGGTACAGGAGGTAGAACTGGGGGCCAGCGAGAGTGAGCCCTAAGGGTTGTGCCAAGGATGAGAAGGAACCTGGCTAAGGAGTTCTGACTCCTCACAGCAACACCCATGGATCCAGTATGAATTGCTCTAAAGCTAATAACTCGTTAAAACTGGAGCACATTATGATGATTTGGGAAACTCAGACATTAGTCACTGATGACTCGGCATTTGGTGGAATAACAAGTGCACTGACTTTTATCAAACTGACTCAGCGAACTGGCTGTGCGATGAACTGGTCATTCAGAAACCAGCTTCAGCTCCAGGTGGCAAGGCCCTTAGGTGGACCCTGGCCAAGGCACCCTCCTCTATGGGCCTCCGCAGTACAGGGATGCTTTCTCCAGGCAGGTGCCCTGGGGGCAGAGAGGAGGTGGGAAAGGCAGGCTCTGGGCCTTGACCCCCCCAAGTCAACCAGGCCTGCCCTCTTCTACCACATGAGGCTTCTTGTGGGAGAGAGGAAATGTTTCACTGTTAAAATCAACAGAAACACATTTGGAAACTATTAAAAAAGATGATTACACACCCTTTGGAATAATAATAATAATTAATACTTTGGAGCACTTACTATACCCTGGACACTGTGCTGAGCACTTTAAAGATATCCCTCATTTAATTTTTTTTCATCTAAAAATTTATTTGTTTTTAATTGGAGGATGATTGTTTTACAATATTGTGTTGGTTTCTACCATATATCAACATGAGTCGGCCCCAGGTATGTGACAGTTCCACATGTAACCCTCGCTCCTGCCCTTCAGAGACAGGTGACAGCCATCCTTACCTTGTGGGTGAGGAAATGGGCTCAGACTGTCTGACAATTTCTAGAAAACCATACATTCTAGAATATCCCCCACTGTGCAAGCTTCAGATGGCCTAGTGTCTCTCTTTTGATTTTTTGATCTCACTCACATGGGGACTTTCTAGGGGTATTTTTAGGCAGGAGACACAGGAGACAGGGGTTCGATCCCTGGGTCTGGAAGATCCGCTGAGTAGGAAATGCAACCCAGTCCAGTGTTCTTGCCTGAGAGCCCCATGGACTGAGGAGCCTGGCAGGATACAGTCTGTGGGGCAGCAGAGTCGGGTATGACAGAGCGACTAAGCAGTAGCCAGACCACTGTGCAACTTGATCCTGGCCTCTTTGCTGAGAAGAGGCTCCACCCCTAATGTGAGCAGAGTCAGACTACCTGCCTGGCTCCTCCTGTTCTGACTGGTTCTCACTGCCTCACCTTTGTTTCCTCACTGGTTAGCCAACCCTTTACGGTGCAGCCTCATTCCCGACTTTCTAGGAAGTCTTAGGTGCACTCAGCAATCACAGCTGCAGCCCAAGGGCCAGCACACTGAGTAGAAACTCCCCAGTCAGGGTGCATGCAAGTCAGTCACGCAAGTCGTGTGAGCTCCAGGGATCTGCTGTACAACACTGGGCCCACAGATAGCAGTCCTGGATTCAACACTTACTAATCTGTTGAGCGGAGAAGGAAATGGCAACCCACTCCAGTATCCTTGCCTGAGAATCCCATGGACGAGGAGCCTGGCAGGCTACAGTCCATGAGGTCGCAAGAGTCAGACACGAGTTAGCGACTAAACCACCACCATCGATCTGTTAAGAGAGTAGGTCTCAGGCTATGTGTTCTTACCACAAAACACAACAACTTCCCTGGTAGTCCAGTGGTTAAGAGGTCACCTTCCAGTGCAGGGGGTGCAGGTTCGATCCCTGGTTGGAGAGCTAAGACCCTACACACCTCGGGGCCAAAAAATCAAAACATAAAACAGAAGCAATATTGTAAGAAATTCCATAAAGACTTTAAAAATGGCCCACATCAAAAAATCGTAAAAAAAAAAAAAAACAAACCCAACAAAAACAAAAACTAATACATAACATATCTACTATGTTCCCAGCGTTGTGCAACGGGGTCTTGTTTCAACAGGTAAACCCAACAGTTCTAATATCACTGCCTTTCCACAGACAGGGAAACTGAGTCACCTGGGGTCAAGTCAGTTGCCAGAGCACGCAGCTAGCAAGAGACAGAGCCCTACTCCCCACCGACCACTTGCTGCTTCCTCACCTCTGTTGACCGACCCCTCACTGCCCTCTCCCCAGGTCACAGGTACTCCATCTCTTCCAAACTCCTCTGACTCTTTAAAAAGTGGCTCACAACTCCTTGACCCTTTGCATAGCATGTTTGCCATTGTAGGTTAGCTTTGCTGGAATTGCTATCTCCCCTCCCGAGCTGGGGAGGGAGACTCCTGCGGGCCCTGTCCCCTATCACTGCCCTCCACGGTGTCAGCACAGAACCAGACACAGGACTTGATGGTGTGCTTGTGCATTCTCCAGCCACCCTGGAAGCCATTTGTCCCTGGCAAATTACAGCTTTCAGTTTGTTTGTATTGATCCAATGGGGATTTGTTTTCTGTCCTACTACATAAATGTCTTCACGGGATAATTATCGCCGTGTTTCAGGGAAGGTTTGCACCTCATGGAGTCAGCCCTTTCTCCAGCATCCATCATGGTCAGCTGCCCATGTCAGCAGCTATGAGCCCGAGCTGCTTGCTGCCAGCTTGTCTTGCCCTAGTGGGCCACCTGGTAGTGGTTCCAACTCCAGCCCCATGTCCAGGTAACAGATGCTTAAGAGGCTTAGTCTTGCTCCACAGACCTTTTGCTTAGCACTGACCATTGCCATTTGGGGTAAAGACTGGGGAAGAGACTTTTGATCACTTGTTATTTTAAAGTACATACTTTAGCTGATGGCCAGAATACACAAGAGGAAGAGGCCAAAGAGATGCATGGTGGCTGCAGGTGAGGAGATGCCACGAGTTAGTCCACCATTGTGCCCATGTTCTCTTACGCATTAGGAAACGCTGTGTAGGCTGCTGTATCCACTGTGGTAGAAAGAAAAATAGCTCCTCCAAGACGTCCTCCTCCTAATCTCTGGATCCTGTGGCTGGGTTAGGTGCCATGGCAAAGAGGAATTAAGGATGCAGAGGGAATGAAGCCTGTCCATCAGATGACCTTAAAATAGAGGGATTAGCCTGGATTATCCGAGGGCGGGATATAATCACAGGGTCTTTGGCAGAGCTGTCAAGAGAGATGGCAGCCTGAGAAGGACTCAGCTCAATGTTGCTGGCTTTGAAGGAGGAGGAAGGTAGCCATGATGTAAGGCAAGCAGGCAGCTTTTAGGAACTTAAAAAGGCAAGGCAAGGGATTCTCTCTTAGAGCTTCTAGAGAGCAATGCACCTGCCTGCACCTTGATCTTAGTCTGGTGACTTCCATGTCAGACATCTGATCTACAGACTTGTAAGATGTTAAATTTGTGGGTTTTTTTTAAACCACTAAATTGGCAACAAATTGTCACAGTGGCAATGGAGAACTAATTCAGTTCAGTTAAGTCGCTCAGTCGTGTCCGACTCTTTGAGACCCCATGAATCGCAGCACGCCAGGCCTCCCTGTCCATCACCATCTCCCGGAGTTCACTCAGACTCACGTCCATCGTGTCTGTGATGCCATCCAGCCANCTTCAGAATGGATTGGTTGGATCTCCTTGCAGTCCAAGGGACTCTCAAGAGTCTTCTCCAAAACCACATTTCAAACGCATCAATTCTTCGGCGCTCAGCCTTCTTCACAGTCCAACTCTCACATCCATACATGACCACAGAAAAAACCATAGCCTTGACTAGACGGACCTTAGTCGGCAAAGTAATGTCTCTGCTTTTGAATATACTATCCAGGTTGGTCATAACTTTTCTTCCAAGTAGTAAGTGTCTTTTAATTTCGTGGCTGCAGTCACCATCTGCAGTGATTTTGGAGCCCCAAAAAATAAAGTCCGACACTGTTTCTACCGTTTCCCCATCTATTTCCCATGAAGTGATGGGACCGGATGCCATGATCTTTGTTTTCTGAATGCTGAGCTTTAAGCCAACTTTTTCGCTCTCCTCTTTCACTCTCATCAAGAGGCTTTTTAGCTCCTGTTCACACAGATTCCTTAAAAAACTAAAAATGGAACTATTATATGAGGCAGCAATCCCACTACTGGGCATATACCCAAAGAAAAGCGTAATATCAAAAAGACACATGCACTCCAGTATTCATTGGAGCACTATTTACAATAGCCAGGATGCAGAAGCAACTTAATGTCCATCCATAGAGAAATGGGTAAAGAAGATGTGGTACCTATATGCCAGGGAATATTACTCAGTCATAAAAAATGAATGAAATTGGCTCATTTGTAGAGACTTGGATGGACCTAGAGACCATCATACATTGTGAAGTTAGAGCAAAACAAATATTGTATATTAATGCATGTATAAAATCTAGAAATTTGGTATAGATTATCTTATTTACAAAACAGAAATAGAGACACACACATAGAGAACAAGTATATGAACACCATGGATATAGGAAGAGGGGTGAGTTGAATTAGGACACTGGGATTGACATATATACGTGCTTGATACTATGTTTAAAATAGATAACTAAAGTGAACCTATGTATAGCACAAGGAACTCTACTCAGTGCTCTGTAGTGCCCTAAGTAGGAAGGAAATCCAAGGAAGAGGGGGTACGTGTATACGTACAGCTGATTCATTTTGCTGTGAGTAGAAACTAACAACATTCTAAAGCAACTATACTCTGGTAAAAAATTAATTAAAAAAACTGTAAACCTTAAATACTCTCAGTTTGTGAAACTTTTGTCAACCAGAGGGAAATTTCACATCTGAGAGTTTGCATATTATTTAGGTTTCAAACACTATCCTGACCTGCAAACCTGGGTGTTTCTCTTTTCACCTAGTTTTGAAACACCACTAGAAAGTTGTTTTTCCTAAGATGTGTAAAACTTGCCACTTGATTTTCTTAAGATGTATAAAAAGTCAAGCTCTGGTCAACGGATCACTTTGGTTTTTTGCTTCCGAAAACTCTTTCCAAAGGCAATTTTGTATTTGAACCAACTTAGTGAAAATGGTGAAAGATGGCTATGGTTGCTAAGAGAAGCTGCCAGGGTGTTGCCATGGGAACAATTGTTTTAAAATCAGGAATAACAAGCTCTAAGTGTAAAGAACTGAGGTAGGGAAGGCAGGGGAAGAAGCTACCTGTTACTTCCTCCTCATTTAGGACAAACAGCCTGCAGTTTCCTGCCGATTCCTTAAGTCCCACAGACATCGTCCTGCTACTCTGTGGAGGACAATAGTAGATGCACGGGTTTTAGATTCAAGCAGATTTGGCACATTTACCTCTGCCATCTGCATAAGACCTAGAGGAGGATGCAGAACTACCCAGGGACTCTGTTGTGTTAGCTGTGAAATGGGGACTATGGTGGTAGTACTTACCTCCTGGAGTGGGTGTGATTACATGGAAAAACGCTGGCAATTTGTCTCACACAGTGTCTGGAAAGTAGTAAGAACTCAATTCCTGATGGTGCTATTATGCTCAGACAAGAGACTGGTTGCAAGGCTCCAGACTGTACTTCCAAACCAAACTGGGGAAGTGACGTCACTCAGTCGTGCCTGACTCTTTGCGACCCCGTGGACTCTAGTTTACAAGACTCCTCTGTCCATGGAATTTTCCAGGCAAGAGTACTGGAGTGGGTTAGGGAAGGACCTTTCTAAAGATTCCCACTCCATTGGGCACTGATAAGTGCTCCTCCAGCATACGACTGGTCGGCCGCAGCTCGAGGTAGCCACACCTGAGCTAGTCTCTACTTTGCACGAGGAGTAAATTCAGTGTTCCCGTGGCTGGCTGTCCTGGCAGTGCCATCAAAGCTCTGGCAAGCTTGCTGTTGGCTTCTGCCCGTCTCTCTCGGTGGGGGTCAAGTGGACCAGCGCTGATTGAGGTGCCAGCTTTGAGGAGCACTGCTCTAGATCACCGTCTGAGCATGTGAGGCAGCAACTCTTTACTTTCTCTGATTTCACCTGAAGGTGACTGATGTGAAGGGCAGGAAGGCAATGGGACGGGGGCCAGACCCATGCCATAACAGGCATGCAGACGTTTTTAAAAACTGGAGTATAATTGCTTTACAATGTTGTGGTAGTTTCTGGAGAACAACAAAGTGAATCAGCCATATGTATACATATATCCCTTCCTCTTGAGCCTCCCTCCCTTGCCCCATCCCACTCCTCGAGCTCATCTCAGAGTACCAAGCTGAGTTCCTTGTGCTATGCAGCAGCTCCCCACTACCCATTTTAAACACGCTAGTGTATATATTGGAGAAGGAACTGGCAACCCACTCCAGTAATCTTGCCTGGAGAATCCCATGGACAGAGGAGCCTGGCAGGCTCCATGGGGTCCCAAGAGTTGGACATGACTTAGCGACGAAACCAGCACCACCACCACCAATGTATATATGTCAGTGTGTGTGTGTGTGTGCACTTAGTCATGTCTCTTTGCAACCTTATGGACTGTAGCCTGCCAGGCTCCGCTGAGCTTGTGATTTTCTGGGTGAGAATACTGGAGTGGGTTGCCACTTCCTTCTCCAGGGGATCTTCCTGACCTGGACATTAAACCCATGTCTCCTGTGTCTCCTGCCTTGCAGGAGATTCTTTACTGCTGAGCCACCAGGGAAGCCCTTATATGTCAATGCTACCCTCCCAATTCGTCCCACCCTCTCCTTCCCCGACAGGCACAGGGACTTTGAAGACTGGCTGACTAGTTTGCAGAAGCTTTTCACTACCAGGAACCGAAAAGGCTCAACTGAGTCTGAGGAGCAAGTCTAGAACTGGGAAGGCAGCTAAATGCTAGATTGAACTGGGAAGAGGGGGCGGAAGAGAAACTAGAGCAGGACAAATTGTCAGCAGAAGGACTGTGAGAGGATGGGGTGGATGACAAATGATGGAGAGGGTGGACCTGGGGAGGCTCTGCCCTGGGGGATGTGTGTTCTTGACTTGGCAAACCCAAGGGGGTAATGATGAGCTGTCTGCAAAACCTGGCCAGTCAGCTCAGGCCAACAGAAAAATTCACCTCATCACTAGCAGAACTAGCCTTCATATAAGACCTTGATGAGATTTTTCCATTGGGCCCAGAGTGTGGAAATGTTGGCCATTTTCTTTAACCTCTGAGCCACCAGGGAGTCTCTTGCATGAGGTCAGACCTGGGAAATTGCTCAGATATCTCTTTTCACCGTTGGATGCTGGAAACCTTAGAGCTACACATGTGTTCCATGCAGAACACATGCATGGTCTCTGAGGCATGTGTTTGATTTAGATTCAATCCTGGATTCATCTTATGCTCCTACTCTGGTTTGTCTTTCTGACTTACATGTAAAGATTTTCAGTCCTGCTTCTTTGCTTTTAAACTGAGTTTGTCCTCCATTTACAATTTTTTTTTTTTTTGGTAATTATAAAATTGTATAGTCTATAGTACAGTGAAAAGTGAAAGTGTTAGTCAGTTAGTCATGTCTGACTCTTTGCGACACCACAGACCAGGCTTCTCTGTCCTGGAATTCTCCAGGCAAGAATACTGGAGTGAGTAGCCATTCCCTTCTCTAGGGGATCTTCCTGACCCAGGAATCAAAGCCAGGTCTCCCGCATTGCAGGCAGATTCTTTACAATCGTATTGTTAGATCTACCTGTATCTATGATATATTTAGGGTTTCCCAGGTGGAGCTAGTGGTAAAAAATCCAGCTTTCAATGCAGGAGATGTAAGAGGCTTGGGTTCGATCCCTGGGTTGGGAAGATCCTCTGGAATAGGGCATGAAACCCACTCCAGTATTCTTGCCTGGTGAATCCCATGGACAGAGGAGCCTGGCAGGCTACAGTCCATAGGGTCACAAAGAGTCAGACATGACTGAAGTGACTTGGCACACACACATGATATACTCATGAATACTATGTCTATAGTATAATGTATAATCACATCTATGATCAAAATAGTAAATCCTCATTATGCTGAAAGGGAAACAGAAAAATATAAGAAAATCTCAACTCTAATCCCACTACTATTGACATTTTCGAGCACTGTTCTACTTTTGAGTCACCACTAGGATGGAAACGAGGCTTTGACCTTTTCACCCAGTGTTCCAAAGCTTAATGGTCCAGCTGCTTGGGCTGGGGATGACTTCTAGAGAAGGATTTCCTGTTGGAAATGTAATTGCATTTGGGAATAATTATAGAGGCCGGACTATGTGTACAGACTGCCATCTCAAACAGCCAGGAAACCCAACAAGGCCTGAGCTACAACCAGCTCAAAAATGGGTTGTTTTAAAAATGGCTATTATCAATCATTAGCTGGTTACTTGCTGTTAGACTATTTCAGTGAATTTTGAAATTTTCAAAGAAATTTATATGGACAAATAGCCCAAGACTAGGATGGTAATGGGCTATGCTAGTGGCTCAGGTGGTAAAGAATCTGCCTGCAATGCAGGAAACCCAGGTTTGATCCCTGGGTCAGGAAGATCCCCTGGAGAAGGGAATGACTACCCACTCCAGTATTCTAGCCTGGAGAATTCCAAGATCAGAGGAGCTTGGTTCAAAGAGTCAGACACGACTGAGCAACTAACACTTTCCCTTTTACTTTCAGGATGGTAGCAAGGGTAAGAAAAGGGATACCAAGGAACAAATTGATCTCTTAAGCAGTTCTTGAGCTGTATTTCTTCATACCCCAAAGAGGACAGGAGTGAAAAAAAAAATGAAGTCTTTGATTGTTTCATTAAATTGTGTTTTTATTAGCGTATAATTATGGAATGCTTTGGCGTCTATAGAAGGTCAGAGGACCTTTTTCTTATATCTAAAATAATAACGAAGCTGTGTTTTCTAGTCCTGAAACTGTGTTAGTCACTCAGTTGTATCCGACTCTTTTCGATCCCAGGGACTGTAGCCCACCAGGCTGCTCTGTCCATGGAATTTCCCAGGCAAGAATACTGGAGTGGGTTGCCATTTCTTTCTCCAGGAGATCTTCCCAAATCAGGGATCAAACCTGTGTCTCATGTATCCTGGATTGGCAGACGGCTTCTCTACCACCTGAGCCACCAGGGGAGACTTCAACTAGTATTTTTTTTTAAAAGGTCTTTTACACATGGACCGTTTATAAAGTCTTTATGGAATTTGTTTATGTTTTGTTCTTTTAGCTGTGAGACTTGTGGGGTCTTAGCTCCCCAACCATGGATTGAACCCACACCCTCTGCATTGGAAGGTGAAGCCTTAACCACCAGGGGAGTCCCCTTCAACTAGAATTTACTGAGTATCTATTTTGTGCCAAGTCAGGGACCAGTGATAACTTATTCCTGGTCCCTACCTTCAGGAGAGCTTCCCAGGTGGCTCAGTGGGTAAAGAACCCGCCTGCCAATGCAGGAGACATAGGAGACTGGATTTTGACCCTTGGGTTGGAAAGATCCTCTGGAGGAGGGTATAGCAGCACCCTCCAGTATTCTTGCCTGGAGAATCCCATGAACAGAGGAGTCTGGTGGGCTACAGTCCAAAGGGCCCCAAAGAGTCAGAAGCAACTGAGCATGCATGCGCGCACGCACACCCTTCAAGGAGCTCCCCTTCTTGTGAGCTGGCAGCAGACTGAATATTGATTATGTTCTGCCCCTCCGAGGGGCTTTGGACGCACAGAGAAAGGACAAATTGAGGCAGCCTAGGGCAGCAGAGAATGAAGCCTCCCAGACACTGAAGGACGGAGTGGAGTGAGCATGGCTATGAAGGTAGCAAACAGTGAGCAACCCAAAGGTCGCAGCTGGGAAGATCCGGGTTGTTCCGAGCTGCTCTGAGTGTGGCTGGAGGATTGAATGGGGAAGAGTGGAAGGGCTGGCGCCCTGCTGCTGCTGCGCATCTCTGGGATGCCTCCCAGACTGGGTCCCACACATCAGCATCTACTCCTCCCATTCAGGTCCTGCTGCTGTGCTCCCTGGTGCGGGCTCCACTTCTGTGCTGGCGGCAAGCTGTGAGAGCACGGAAGGAATTCAGCAGTTGGTAAGTGCTCAATCCGTGTCAGCTACTTTTGTTATCAATGCAGCTGGCAGCCATAGCTCTAGAAAGTTGCAGTCACTTGGGTTTGTGTATCTCGTAGAGAAAAAGCAGAGAAGCTTTACAGACAGAGTGAAGAAGTCCTGCACTGGGTAAAACCTTTTCAATTTAATCCCCAGAATGATCTCCTTGATCTTCCCCAGGACAGCCCCTTCCCTCATGACACCTCTCCAAAAGAGAGAACCTTGGCTCATCTCTGCCCAGCATTTGGGACTTCCCTGGTGGCTCAGAAGGTAAAGAATCTGCCTGCAATGTGGGAGACCCCTGTTTGACCCCTGGGTCAGGAAGATCCCCTGGATAAAGGGATGGCTACCCACTCTGGTGTTCTTGCCTAGAGAATTCCATGAACAGAGGAACCTGGCGGGCTATGGTACATGGGGTAACAAAGAGTCGGACATGACTGAGTGACTAACACTTTCACTTTCACTGCCTAGCACTCAGCTCCCCGTGGATGAGAGGCTAATGAAGAGAGTGAAGCCGGCAGCCAAGTTTCCCCAGGGTGCAGGCCGGGGTGCTGCTGCGGTAAGTTCATAAACAGGACACGGCGTCACATCACCTCCCTCAAGCCTTCCAGAGGAAGGTAGACGCCAAGGCAAGCATGTGGATGCGGAAGCCTCTGGCTCGAAAGACATCATTTCAATTCTCCCTTTGGTGGGGAATTGCTGACACGTCTGGAATTGCCACACTGCACACAAACCAGGCCACCATAGGCAAACCCACAACACTTATGCTCTGGAATGTCAGGCCTTTGAGTTTAAAAACAGACTTTAAAGAGCTTGACAACCTGGCAATTGATCAGTGTTCTCTGCTCAGAATGAAAGCACAGAACGGTTTGTTGTGTCTCGATACACAGATGGCTGTGGCTGGAGAAATTTTTTCTCTATGGTACTCAAAACACCCATTTGTCTGATATTCCCCACTCCACTTTGTAATTTATTGTTTGGCATTTGGTATGCACAGCCTGGTAGTAGAGTGAGTCTGCAAGTCATTTTTTAAACATTCATGATGCTGGTGTATTCAGAACAGCACCCACTGGTTTTTGATGACCACGAGATCAGGTTTTCGTTATCTCACTGTCAACTGATGGGTTGTCATTGAGTGACAGGTCCAGGGTCAGGATTCTGTGGGGTTTCCCAGTTTCTGTCTGAGCAAAGTACAGGGCCTTAGCACTTGTATTAGTGGCTTAGTGACTTGGATTTATTCTGAGTTTTTGTGCCGGTCCATGGAAGTTCTATCCCGACTTGGCCTCTCAGATTCATTCACTCCACAGTCAAGGATCATTTATTGAACTGCTACTCTGTGCTGGATGTTAAGGGTGTAGAGAGACCCTGGCCACTTTGGCTAATCTCCAGGTCATTCCCACTGGAGCAGATGGACAGGATTCTGAGCTGTACAGATGTGTAGACAGAGGGAAGGTAGCCAGGTCAGCAGTGGCTGGCTGGCACAGCTTGGGTGGGGGGAAATGTGGACAGGTAGACTTGGGAATACTTTCCTTTTCAAAAACTGACCATTTTCTGTTTAAAATCCAGACAATATTGTTTTGGGCAGTTGAAGTTCACTTGTCTTCTACATGTACAGCCCGGGAAGAGTCTGACACACCACACTTAGTGCCCTTTGGGCAGTTTTAGAAAGAAGTTTGGATATCACCCAAGTTCTACTAAGTGGCCTTTATCAGCTTATTCGATTTCCCTGTGCCTCAGTTTTTCCTTCTGTAATATGGGGATCATCTAGATTGTTGTCGCAATGCAGTATAATACCATATACTCAAAAATTACCATTCAGAAAAGCCTTGTCTTACAACCAAATAGGTAACACATCTTGCCCATCTATGTATTACCAATTTTCTAATCACTGTGAATTCTGAGATTCATGAAATGCAGATTTGAAAGAATTGCTTCATTCATAGCAGTTGTTTCCTATTTCCTCAAACAAGAGATACAGGGTATAATGACTACCATTTTGGAGGATAAGGTTCTTTGGGTATTTTTGATGATAAAGAGTGCCCCATGCTTTGAAACGCTGGGAAGCCTTGAAGATGCAGTGGGAGGTGTTACTCAATTACACTTTCTGTTTTCTGCGGTTCGTGAGGCTATAAATGATGCACCACTCTCAAAGTCCCATCAACTTGAAAAATGACCAAATGATGTCAGTTCAGTAATGGTCATCCATATTGTGCTTTTGAATCCTGCTGCTCTAACTGGAAGGAAATAAGGCACAGAGGGAAATTGGATTTTCTCAAGTGCCATCTGTCCAGGTTACCTCTGCAGTGTCAGGAGATGGAGGGCTGGTACAGGCAGCCCAAGGTGAAGGAGACTCCGGTCCATGGACCTCCTTGGAAGCATGATGCTGGCCAGCCCCATCTTCCTTCTTTCTGTTTGCTATGTCTTATTTGTGGATTGTCATTCTGGATTTGAAGTTTTCAAAATTTTCCTTTTATGATTACTAATGATCTCCTGATATTTGTGTTGACTGCTTCATCCCAGGCGGCAGACTGGACCTTCTGCTTGCTTGCTGATTTCTGGCACAGACTTGAATGTTGCTGTTCTCATATCTACCCAGCCCAAACCATAGCAGATTCAGCCTCAACCATCCTTATCTGGAATCTTGGACAATTCATCCACTGACAGGGGCAGAGTTGTCAAGCTTTAGACCAGGAGTCCGCAATCCGCAGGCCATGGAGTTTCCTGGTGGCTCAGATGGTAAAGAATCTGCCTGCAATGCAGGAGACCCAGGTTTGATCCCTGGGTCGGGAAGACCCCCTGGAGAAGGGAATGACTACCCCCTCCAGCATTCTTGCCTGGAGAATTCCATGGACAGAGGAGCCTGGTGGGCTACAATCTATGGGGTCACAGAGTCAGACACAACTGAGCAACTAACACTTTTGATTTCTCTAACCCCCAGGCCACAGACTGGTAACCAGTACTTGGTACCAGTCCATAGCCTGTTAGGAACCAGGCCACACATAGGAGGTGAATGGTGGGTGGGCAAGCAAGCAAAGCTGCGTATGTATTTACAACCTCTCCCCAGCACTTGCATTATTGCTTGAGCTTCATCTCCTGTCAGATCAATAGTGGCAGCATTAGATTCTCATAGATTAGATTCTCTAACCCTACTATCCTTAAATCATCCTGAAACCATACCCCTCACTCCGTCTCTGCAAACATTGTCTCCCATGAAATGAGTCCCTGGTGCCCCCAGAAGGTTGGGAACTGCTGCTTTAAACTGTGATATTCATCTCTCAAGATGTAAATTCTCTCTGTTCCATATCATCTTGGCTTACAACCTAAGGCATGAGATTTAGCTCCTAAATCCCAGTGTCCTTGTCTGTGGAATGATGGAATGATACTGTATCAGGGCTGACCCTCCTGGAAAGGAGTGCCCAGGTGTAGTTACAAGTAACCTTATCTGTGAAAACAGGACAGGAGGAGCCTCCAGGCTTTTCTGGTGTGGGCGGGGAAAGCGGCCTGATTATGCAGGCCTGATGCCTGTGAAAGAAGAAGGGAGGAAGGAAGATAGGGTAAAAGAGCTTGAAACTTTGGTGGAGCTCCTGGAAGCTCTTAGCCAGGTGCATGGAAGTGACAACTGGCACATCCCTACACAACTACTTTGAGAACTATAGCTGTGACTCTATGGACCTTTGTCGGCAAAGTGATGTCTCTGCCTTTTAATACGCTGTCTAGGTTGGTCATAGCTTTTCTTCCAAGGAGCAAGTGTCTTTTAATTTCATGGCTATGCCGCCTGATGCAAAGAGGTGACTCACTGGAAAAGACTCTGATGCTGGGAAAGATTGAAGGCAGGATGAGAAGGGAACCACAGAGGATGAGATGGTTGGATGGCATCACCAACTCAATGGACGTGAGTCTGAGCAAACTCCAGCAGATAGTGGAGGACGGGAAGCCTGGTGTGCGGCAGCCCATGGGGTCACAAAGAGCTGGACATGAGTGAGCAGCTGAACAACAGCAGCAGCAGAAGCTCCAGTGCAGAGACTTCCCATAAAGGAGTCCCACTTTGGGGTGGAACTGGCCCGGGCCTGGGGTGCCCTCTAAGCGCAGCCATCCATTGGGGCCTCTTAGCAGTGATCATCTCCATCTCATAGTCACAATTCATCATTGGGAAGTAAAACCGTTCATGTTTCAAATCAAATATTCATTGAAAACCTATTTCTGTAAAGCACCAAGCTGAGTGATGTCACGAGGCATTTGCAAATTGCCTCAATATGTCCTGCAGAGAGAGAGAGGTAATATAATGAAAAAAAATTTTTTTTTTAGTCAAAGGTTGGGGAAGATGGCAAGAACAGGTGAGCCCCAGGTTAGGTGAACCAGGACTTTATCCCCCAAAGATAGAAGTTCAAACTTGGGTATTCAAAGGGACAGTGAAGATGTAGGATTGATTTGGGTTAGTGTAGAGTTCAAGGCAGGAAGAACTAAGCAACCACAGGCTGGGATCACCTTGGTGCTTATAATTCAGTGGGAGTGGAAGCCAGAAAATAGGTGGGGGCCCAGTTCTCTGTAGGGACTTTCCTGGTAGCTCAGCTGGTAAAGAATCTGCCTGCAATGCAGGAAACCCCAGTTCAATTCCTGGGTTGGGAAGATCCCCTGGAGAAGGGATAGGCTACCCACTCCAGTGTTCTTGGGCTTCCCTGGTGGCTCAGCTGGTAAAGAATCTGCTTGCAATGTGGGAGACCTGGGCTTGACCCCTGGATTGGGAAGATTCCCTGGAGAAAGGAAAGGCTACCCACTCCAATATTCTGCTGGAGAATTCCATGGACTATTCAGTCCATGGTGTTGCAGAGTCGGACATGACTGAGTGACTTCCACTTCACTTCATTTCAGTTCTCTGTGGAAGCTACAGACAGAAGGGCAAGGTGCAGCCAGTTGGTCTGGGGTACTGAGAGGCTTCTAGGCAGGAATAGAAAGACATGTGCCATGTAGACTAAACTGATGCATCTGAGCCTCGAGGAAACCTACAGAGGTGGGCATCCATCTGCCGGGGGAGGGGCACATGGCACACCACCTCATTGGGGTTGTCTCTGCCGTGAAGCTGAGCAAAGTCTGCTTAGCACTGAATACAGTATTTTCCAAGTTTGCTCCTCTGGAGCACAAACTCGGGAGTGCTCCCTCTAACTTGGGAGTTAGAGCTGGTGTTTTCTGTAATGTTCACTTTGATTTCCATGCTATTAGAGAATTGCTTCCTGCTAGAGAACTTTTCCCTGGATGTTTTTCTGGATGACTAGTTGGTTCCACATGCTGCCTATTCAGAGGTCACACTTGGTTGAAACTCCTGCTCAGTCACCTCTGTCAGTCCCATGGGGCCTTCCAGTGGGCAGAAATGAGGTGGAGGTGGCTGTTCTGTGTTGTTAATTGCTCAGAGAGATACATGGGCAGGGGCTTGCCTGGAACAAACTTCCTCCCACCACCACGACTTTATCTTCCTGAGGACAAGAAAATGTCAAATTGTGAGTTGCTCAGTTGTGTCCAAGTCTTTGCAACCCCATGGACTGTAGCCCACCAGGCTCCTCTGTCCATGGGATTCTCCAGGCAAGAATACTGAAGTGGGTTGCTATTCCTTTCTCCAGGGGATTTTCCCAACCCAGGGTTTGAACCCAGGTCTCCCACATTGCAGGCAGAATCTTTACCATCTGAGCCATCGACACTGGTGTGTCCAGCAGGTGTCCCGCAAAGTTTTGGGGGATACAGAAAGCACTGTCTATTTGTAGACCTGCTGATGGTGGACAATGAGTGGAGCATGGAGGAAAAAGCAGGGCTTGGAGAGAGGTGGGTCCCGGGGAGCAGAGCCCGAAGGTCTTTGTGCAGCCCATGAAGCATCTGCGCTTGATTCCAGAAGAGTTCAAAAGCTGTGGGAGGGTTTGGAGCAGACAACTGGTATGATCAGATTTGATTCTAGAAAGATGACTTTGGCAGAACTGCTGAAGTGCCAAGAGTTGGCGTGGAGAAGTGTTAGGAGTGTTCAGCATTAATCCATGTGAACAAATGGTGGGGACCAACAAAAGTGGTGTCAGAGCACGAGGAGGGAAGTGCTGCTTGGAAAGAGCAAAGAACCAAGTCCAGTGAAAGCAAGAATTTAAACCACAGTCAGCCACAAGAATGGGCGACTCAGAGTAGAGTCAGCAAGGAGTCCACAGGAAGCAGGTCCAGCTTCTGAGGCAACATCCAGAAGAACCTTTTGGAGAGGGCCAAGGCCTCCTGCAGCAGTGAGCTTCCACTGATCTGAAAGAGTTTTCCCAGCTTGGTGTCCACACCTATCCAACATCGACACTGGCGTGTCCAGCAGGAGAAAGATGTGATAGAATGAGTGGTTTCTGACCAGTCAATGAATATAAGTTAGTCTGGATGAAGCCCCTGAAACTGGGTGATTTGGTTGATTCAATCAAATAATGATGCCCATTGATACTTTGAGTTTTAGGTTTTTGGCCACACCGCACTGCATGTGGGATCTTAATTCCCCAGCCAGGGACTGAACCTATGTCCACTGCATTGGAGGTATAGCATCTTAGCCACTGGGCCTCTGGGCAAGTTCCACCCATTGATAGTTTGATATTCAATACTGGGTGGCAGTAGTGGTAAAGAACCTGCCTGCCAATGCAGGAGAATGTAAGAGATGAGGGTTCAATCCCTTGGTCAGGAAGATCTCCTGGAGGAGGGCACGGCAACCCATTCCGGTATTCTTGCCTGGAGAATCCCATGGACAGAGAAGCCTGGTGGGCTGCAGTCCATGGGGTTGCAAAGAACTGGACACGACTGAAGTGACTTATCACAGTAGAGCACAGCACGATATTTTGGTACTGAGTTGCCCCTTTCCTCTTCCTGGGGCTTTGGCATTACACCTGGTCATTCAGGCAATACAGTAGCACCTGCACTCAGGTTTTGGCATCTGGAAGAGGATTAATTACTTCATCCTTTCTTGTCTCCAGCTTTCATATTCAAAGGTTGAATAATAACAGCCCTTGGCTGTCATGAAGTTCAAATTTTGAGTAGGGGCCCCAGCACAGTGCCTGTCCTGCAATATTGCTGTTGTTGTTTAGCTGTTAAGTCCCATCTGACTGTTTCGTGACCCCATGGACTGTAGCCCACCAGGCTCCTCTGTCCATGAGATTTCTCAGGCAAGAATACCAGAGGGTGTTGCCATTTCTTTCTCCAGGTGGTCTTGCAATCAACCTCCATAAATGTTAGCCAAGATGAGGATGATTACACATCCCTTTGCCTTAGAATGTTTCGGTCTCTTCATATTCTCCCAGCTCTTGGGGATGCCTGCGTCCTAGAATGTCTGCTGCTTCTGTGTCTGGTCTTACAGTGGTGGGTCTCTGACCAGAACTGCAGCCTCCACACCATTCCTTAGCCAGCCTCCCATCACCTGCCCTCCACCCCTTCTCCTCCACATCCTTTCAGAGTGTCTGGAACAATGGAGGAGACCTGTTTGATTACAGTCAAAAGTCTCTCCGGGAAGCTCCAACCCTTTCAAGGTAATTTGGCATGATTTTATGGAAGTGAGCCTTGGGGAAAATTCAAATGTCAAGCATAATTTGGTACTTGAAACATGAAAGAAAAAGCGTTCTGATTTCTTTTCATCTGAGTTTCCCCTCCACACTCTGTCTGGCCTTCCTCCTTCTCTCTCAGGGGTCATTACCTCGCAGTGGGGGCCAGAGGTGGAAGTAACAGTAGCAGGTGGCAGTCTTTTAACCCTTCCTCTCCCCGAGTCCAGCACAGCCATTCAGTCTCATTCACTTACCCACGCATCTCTGCTGACCCTGTTTTCTGGGTGTTGTCAAGGCAGAATGCTTTAATGAAAGCTGAAATCTCAGCTTAAGGATCAGCAATCATTTATACACACTAGATGATGAGTTAAAGTTCCCTTACATGTGATCTCTGGGCTTCCCAGGTTGTGCTAGTGATAAAGAATTAGCCTGCCAATGCGGGAGATGCGAGAGATGTGGGTTCAGTCTCTGGGTTGGGAAGGTCCCCTGGAGGAGGATGGCAACCCACTCTAGTGTTCTTGCCTGGGAAATCCCCTGGACAGAGGAGCCTGGTGGGTTATAGTCCATGGGGTCACAAAGAGTCAGACTTCTCTGAGCAACTAAGCACTCACTGGGAGCCTGGGATACCATCTCATGATCCTATTTTACTAGGAGTTCTTGATACCCAGGCACAGACTGGGAGATTTTTTTTTTTTTTTCCCAATCATGCTCTTCCAGGCTGGGATGTATGAGTGGATTCCAGTCTGTATGCTGTGAGACGGAAACCAATTGGCAAGGCCACTTTCTGGATCTAGAGGGACACACAGCACAGTACCTGCTGTGAAGGTTGAAAAATGGAATATTTCCTGCCATATCAGTAAACAAGGATCTCACAGTCATCAGCAATTCCAGCTCTCCACTGTGAGCCTAAGGGCACTCAGGAAGGAGGAAAATACCTCTGATTTAACAACCATCAGCCTGCAGCCACTCCCTATGGTGAGCGCTATGAGAGCTCCCAAGGGAGCTCTCAATGTGAAAAACATGGGGGTACTGGCCCAGGATAGCTGACTGCTGTTCAGTCGTTCAGTCGTGTCCAACTCTTTTCAACCCCATGAACTGCGGCACGCCAGGCTTCCCTGTCCTTCACAATCTCCCACAGCTTGCTCAAATGCATGTTCATTGAATCTGTGATGCCATCCAACCATTTCATCCTCTGACATCCCCTTCTCCTCCTGCCTTCAATCTTTCCCAACATCAGGGTCTTTTACAATGAGTTGGCTCTTCTCATCAGATGGTGAAAGTATTAAAGCTTCGGTTTCAGCTTCAGTCCTTCCAATGAATATTCAAGGTTGACTTTCTTTAGGATTGACTGGTTTAATCTCCTTGCTGCCCAAGGGGCTCTCAAGAGTCTTCTCCAACACTACAGTTCAAAAGCATCCATTCTTTGGTGCTCAGAGTTCTTTATGGTCCAACTCTCACATCCATACATGACTACTGGAAAAACCATAGCTTTGACTGCTGCTAAGTCACTTCAGTCATGTCCGACTCTGTGCGACCGCATAGACAGCAGCCCACCAGGCTCCCCCATCCCTGGGATTCTCCAGGCAAGAACACTGGAGTGGGTTGCCATTTCCTTCTCCAATGCATGAAAGTGAAAAGNGTGAGTGGATTCCAGTCTGTATGCTGTGAGACAGAAACCAATTGGCAAGGCCACTTTCTGGATCTAGAGGGACACACAGCACAGTAACTGCTGTGAAGGTTGAAAAATGGAATATTTCCTGCCATATCAGTAAACAAGGATGTCACAGTCATCAGCAATTCCAGCTCTCCACTGTGAGCCTAAGGGCACTCAGGAAGGAGGAAAATACCTCTGATTTAACAACCATCAGCCTGCAGCCACTCCCTATGGTGAGTATGAGAGCTCCCAAGGGAGCTCTCAATGTGAAAAACATGGGGGTACTGGCCCAGGATAGCTGACTGCTGTTCAGTCGTTCAGTCGTGTCCAACTCTTTTCAACCCCATGAACTGCTGCACGCCAGGCTTCCCTGTCCTTCACAATCTCCCACAGCTTGCTCAAATGCATGTTCATTGAATCTGTGATGCCATCCAACCATTTCATCCTCTGACATCCCCTTCTCCTCCTGCCTTCAATCTTTCCCAACATCAGGGTCTTTTACAATGAGTTGGCTCTTCTCATCAGATGGTGAAAGTATTAAAGCTTCGGTTTCAGCTTCAGTCCTTCCAATGAATATTCAAGGTTGACTTTCTTTAGGATTGACTGGTTTAATCTCCTTGCTGCCCAAGGGGCTCTCAAGAGTCTTCTCCAACACTACAGTTCAAAAGCATCCATTCTTTGGTGCTCAGAGTTCTTTATGGTCCAACTCTCACATCCATACATGACTACTGGAAAAACCATAGCTTTGACTGCTGCTAAGTCACTTCAGTCATGTCCGACTCTGTGCGACCGCATAGACAGCAGCCCACCAGGCTCCCCCATCCCTGGGATTCTCCAGGCAAGAACACTGGAGTGGGTTGCCATTTCCTTCTCCAATGCATGAAAGTGAAAAGTGAAAGTGAAGTCGCTCAGTCGTGTTGACCCTCCGGGACCCCATGGACTGCAGCCTTCCAGGCTCCTCGGTCCATGGGATTTTCCAGGCAAGACTACTAGAGTAGGGTGCCATTGCCTTCTCCAATAGCCTTGACTAGATGGACCTTTGTCAGCAAAGTAATGTCTCTGCTTTTTAATAAGCTGTCTAGGTTGGTCATAGCTTTTCTTCCAAGGAGCAAGTGTCTTTTAATTTCATGACTGCAGTCACCATCTGCAGTGATGCTGGAGCCCAAGAAAATAAAGTCTCTTACTGTTTCCATTGTTTCCCTGTCTATTTGCCATGAAGTGATGGGACCAGATGAATAGCTGAGATGCCCACGAAAGGAATGATTTCAGTAAGCATTTTCCCATACATAGGAAAGCACTAAACTCCTTAACTTGGGATATTTGGTTTTCTTTAATTCATGAAAATGCTTTTGTTGTTCAGACAACCTGCCCTTTGTTGCAAAACTTCTACATAACCTGACTCTTTCCCTAACCTTCTCAGAGCAGTTCTCTCAGGGTTACCTGAGATGCTGTCTCCCAGGCTTGAAATCCTAAAAATTCTCACTGAATAAAACAGAACTTTCAGCTTTTAGGTTGTGACTGTTTTTCAAGTTGACAAGTTCTTCTTGGATGTTATCTTGGGTTTTCTTGGATGTTCCACCTCTGGATCCATTTGGCTGATCTGGGCCAAAATCTATCTTAAAAAAAAAAGTTTAATGAAGTATAATTACAATGTTGTGTTAATTTCTTCTGTACAGCAAAGTGACTCAGTTATGCATATACATATATCTGTGTGCATGCATGTTAGGTCACTTCAGTCATGTCTGACTCTTTGTGACCCTATGGACTATAGCCTGCCAGGCTCCTCTGTCCAGGGAATTCTCCAGGCAAGAATACCAGAGTGGGTTGCCATGCTCTCATCCAGGGGACCTTTCCTACCCAGGGATCATATCCTTGTCTCCTGCATTGGCAGGCTGTTTACCACTAGCATGTATATGCCTTTTCATATTCTTTTCCATTATGGTTTGTTGCAGGTTATTGAATATAGTTCCCTATGCTATACAGTACAGCCTTGTTGGTTATCCATCCTACATATCATATCTGTCTCTTTTTGAATCTATCACCAGATCGAGGGAAGTTATACTGCTATTTAGTACAGGACAGACAACCAGCTTTCCAAAGACTGTGCTTGACTTGGTTTTATAGTTTCTGCAAAGTATTAATAGTAAGAATTTTCCCATTTAAACGTTTCAAGACCACTGCCTCACCTGTTGCCCATCTGTTGGTGTGGTCAGTTGCTGTGGTCATTATTTCCCTAGCCAATAGGGGCATGTGGATGGTGAGATATCTCATTGGTTGGGCTTGTACCATCTAATGTCATCACAGGTAGGGAAAACAGCAGAAATGGACACGGCTCTAGTAATGGCTCAAAAAGTGACAAGTCAGAGTCCTTCCTGCAATGGTATGAACTTTCTTATGTCTAAAGCAATGATGCTCAAAGTGCCATCTCTTGACCAGCAGCGTCAGAATTACCCAGGATCATGTTAGTAGTGTATATTCTTGGGCTCTGTCCTGGACCTACAGAATCTGAATCTCCGTGAGCCAGCAAGAGATTTTAACAAGCACTTCAGGTGATTGTGATGGCAGCTTAAGCCTGAGAAACACTGCTCTGGAGCTTGGAATGGACTCATTCCCTTGACAGCTGAACATTTTCTTAGTCTACTGGACAGGCTCCTGTATGTTGGAACAAGCTGCAACACTTATACAGGAGATGGAAGCTTTTCTTACTGATACGTTTGTCCAAATCTTTTAACTTTTATAGATAAAAACTTTGAGACTAGAAAAAGATACGAGTGTAGGAGGAGCTCCCCAGTGTCACACAATGATCTGCAGAAATCAGAACGGTTTTTCTCTGGATCCCACTTCAGTGGGATCTGTTCTAGGAGCTTAAGAAGATGCTGGGAGGAGGATGGATAGATGGATGATTGAGAAGGTGTGTTGGTAAAAGATCGTGCATTATGTTGGGATTAGACTTGCCCTCAAGCTCTCATTCTCTCCATATGGCCAAGGGAGAATCATTGCACCCCAGCTCCAGGCCTCAGTTTCCTCATCCGAAAATTGGGAACAACAATCCGCATGTTGCCTTCCACTATGAGATGTGGAGATCTGCAAACTGTAACGTGGAATCTGTCTAGGGAGCAGCAGGAGCATAAGAAGCAGCAGCCTCTGCTGCCTTTTTACAGGCAGCCAGTGTCTGGGCAGGGTTTCCTTGCTGGCTCAGTGGCAGAGAACCTGCCTGCCCATGGAGGAGATACGATTCAATTCTTGTGTCAGGAATTGGCACCCCCTCCAGTATTCTTGCCTGGAAAATCCCATGGGCAGAGGAGCCTGGCAGGCTACAGTCCATAAAGTCGCAAAGAGTCAGACCCGACTTAGCAACTAAACAACAATAAGTGTCTGGACAGCCGTGTTCTGTCAGACAGCGGGGAGCTAGCATGCCTCAGGGTTGTCAGAGAGGCCACGGAGCTCTCACCAGGTGCAAAAACTATCCTTTCCTTTCATTGACTAATTCACATGATAGGTTTTCCCATTCTGGTTTGGGCTCTATCAAAACCAGTGAAACAACCTCTTATGTGATAATCATTTTATCACTCGGCTGCTATTGTAAATAAGGGATGGAGGCCTCTGTGCAGGGCCATCTTTACAACAGCTCCATCTAAATGCAAATGTAGATCCCCTGCCAAACAGAGAGGTGAGAGCTTTCCTATTAGCAGGCAGGAGATAGGAGAGTTAATTTAATGCTAAAACATTCCTGAGCAAGGAGAGCAATTTCCCCCGTTGAGCAGTGGCCTCATTTTCTCTCCATGACCACTGAGCCCATAATATGATAATTTTTACCTTTTTAAACTTTGCTGAAGGAAAAAGGACAGTCATCTATCTTTGGAAATGGCTCCTTCTGCATTCATTTTTATCTACAAAAATGCAGATATTTGTCTATTTGGTGAATGAATGGCCTGGAAAGAAGCTAAAAGATGAAGATGACTTCAGTGCTGTGATGCGCTGGGATTCAATGCCTACGCTTGACTCCATGAACTCCCTACCGGCAGGCTTGCTGTGTAATGGTATTTGCCCAGCCCAGACTAATCGGCTCATTTTCTTCCTCCCTATGGCCGGTCTCCCTGGGCTGAGAGAAGAGGAATTGAAGAGGAGAAGGGAAGAAAAAGAACATGCACAAGCAAGTCCATTCATGTTGCAGTTATCGGGGCAGTGGGTTGGGGGACTTCAAATGAGTCCTTCCTTGAGGAGCATCTTGGGTCAGATGCTTTTAAGCTGTGTGACCTTGAATAATCACTCAGCCTCGCTGAGGCTTCTCATCAGTATAGGAATGGGAGATAATCTACCATGCGTCTGGAGAGAGGCAGAAAGGGGTGAAAGTTTTCTGAACCCATTTCACCTGCTTCCCTGAGTCAACAGCCTCATACTCCCTGGTAGCCTTGGGGGAAGGCAATGTAAGCCCCATTTTACAGATGGGAAATGGGCTCAGGTGCTTCTCCTGCTCAAGGCAGAACTGCTAGTGGAGAAACTATTGTCAACCGCTGTGGCTTGTTGATTCCACACTTGTGAACTCGCTTACCTAAGAAAGACTTCTGTTCAAAGACTACCTTTGTAAGTCCAATTTGTTTTTAAGTCCAACAAAGTTAGCCTAGGTACCCAAATAACACAATTGGCTATACAATACTCTACTGTCATAGGTTTATAATACTTTTCACACAAATAATTCATAAAAAACAAACACAGAAAGTAAACATTTTTCATTTTATAGTGCAGTACCATGAAAAGCACAGTTCAGTTGCTCAGTCGTGTCTGACACTTTGCGACCCCATGGACCACAGCATGCCAAGGCCTCCCTATCCATCGCCAACTCCCGGAGCTTGCTCAAACTCATGTCCATCGAGTCCATGATGCCATCCAACCATTTCATCCTCTGTTGTCCCCTTCTCCTCCTGCCTTCAATCTTCCCCAGCATCAGGGTCTTTTCCAGTGAAGTCAGTTCTTTGCATCAGGTAGCCAAAGTATTGGAGTTTCAGCTTTAGCATCAGACCTTCCAATGAATATTCAGGATTGATTTCCTTTAGGATGGACTGGTTGGATCTCCTTGCAGTCCAAGGGACTCTCAAGAGTCTTCTCCAACACCACAGTTCAAAAGCATCAATTCTTCGACACTCAGCTTTCTTTATGGTCCAACTCTCACATCCATACATGACCACTGGAAAAACCAAACAACAGCTGTGTACATGGGCTGGCACTGAGTGAAGAGGCAAGAAGAGTTACTGACTGCAGGAGGGAGAGGAGGTGGGAGATGGCAGAGCTGAAGGATCGTCAGCAATAGGAGATGGAGGGGCAAGCTTCGATCTCACTCATATCTGACACAGATGGAAGGTTTTGGGCTTGAAATAAAAACACTGCACTACCATATATAAGACTGTGAAGTACACAGAAGCACCACCACTTGTAGAGAATGCAGATGCATGAACAAACTTCCAAATGTACATGATCGGACATGCGAATGTGTGTTTCCCTCTTTGAAAGTTCATGACTTGAAGGTTCGTATATTACTTACTGTACTTGCTAAGACTTATCTGTAATCATCAAATTGATACTCGCTCTTTCCCAGGCATTTATGGACATACATAGACCTGAAAAAAAATTGAGTTGTCAAACGCGTATGTTCCTGGCTGAGGTCTATCAAGGTGACACTCTGTTGTTTCTGCTCAGACTTTGACAAGGCCTCTTTCATAGTGTATTTAGCATCACGTTTCCCACATTTCTGTGATTGGGGTTGTGATTTTGCTGTTTCGAACAGCTGCCATGCGTACTGCTAAAGAGCTGTCTGGTGTTCCCAAGTGCAAAAAGGCTGGGATGTGTCTTATGGAGAAAATGCTTGTGTCGGGTAAGCCTTGTTCAGGCAGGGTTACAGTGCTGTTGTTGTCTGTGAATTCAATGTTGATGAATCAAGTATAAATCCTATGGGGCTTCCCTGGTGGCTCAGACTGTAAAGAATCTGCCTGCACTGCAGGAGATCCGGGTTTGATCCCTGGATCAGGAAGATCCCCTGGAGAAGGAAGTGGCAATCCATTCCAGTATTCTTGCCTGAAGAATCCCATGGATAGAGGAGCCTGGTGGGCCCCAGTCCATGGGGTCACAAAGAGTCGAACACAACTGAGTGACTAACACACACATATATTCAATAAGGTGTCTTTAAACAGAAACACAGATAAAACTTGTGTTGACTGGTTGATGAAAATGTGTTTCCCTCAGGAGCGAATTCGGTGTTTGCCATGACTTTATGGAACGTGATCACAGTGAATCACGAGTGCTGACTGTTGCTGTTCAGCTGCTAAGTCAAGTCCAGCTCTCTGTGGTGCCATGGACTGCAGCACACCAGGCCCCTCTGTCCTCCACTCTCTCCTGGAGTTTGCTCAAATTCACGTCCATTCATAGTGATGCTATCTAACCATCTCTTCCTCTGGTTCTTTCCCAGCGAGTCAGCTCTTTGCATCAGGTGGCCAAAGGATTGGAGCTTCATCTTCAGCATCAGTCCTTCCTTCTGGCCCTGCCCCATGGCCCCCTCCTCGCAGCCAGAGTTCCGTTCTCCCCGTTTGCTTATCAGCTGGCTGCCTTGGGTGACTTCCGTGTTCTGTTTCTTCTTCTATAGGGTGGAGTTTTTAATACTGTTTGGCCAGGTTGTTTAGGGAGTCAGGTGAGATGAATATATCTAAACAGCTTAGCACAGTGCCTGGATCATCATAAAATTTAATGACTATGAATACAACTAATAGGATCTCAGGGTAGAATTATTTTTCTGATGCTGGTGTTGCTGCGCCTTCCCTGGATGGTTATTCTGGCTCTTGTCTGAGCCTCCCTTTTAATCTCTGCCTGTCTTTTCTGCTGCTGATCCCTTTCTGACGGCTCTCCTGGCCTCTCTGTTTTTGGACCTTACAAACTCTGGATCCTCTCTGTAGGGCCCGGGATTCACTGGTTTTCTGTGGGAGAAACAGGAGTTATGGGCTCATTCCAGCCACACTCTACTTTCATCCATAGTTGTAGGTGCAGGGGGATGTTGGGTTGAAGCCACCTAGCACATTCAGTCACTGCCCCTCCCCAACCATGGTGCTTTGCTTGGTCCAGCCCACTGAGCAGGGGCTGCTGAAGGAGTTGCTCCCTGAGAAGAGAGTGATCGGGGGCAGGCCGGAGGTTAGATGATACTAGGATGTATATCTGTGGCTTCCCAGAAGACTTCTATCACATTTACAAATACACATATACATACATTGCATACAATAGTGAGTCTGGGAGGCAGACTCCCCCAGAGCCTCGGCTGACGCAGTTACACCTCTTAGAATTCTAGCACAGGGTGCCGGGCTCCTAGAGTAACCGGCTCCATGTGTCCTCTCCTGCCCAGGAGAGGCCCCGCCCAGCCCACCCCTCTTCAGGGTTCAGTTTGTCCAGTAGGGAGAGTTGCCTCAGGTGGGTTTGAAGGCTTGTGATTTGGGCTGCAGGGAGCTGGGGGACTGTTTGCACTGACCAGAGCAGCTCTGAGCACCCTGCAGAAGGCGGTTGCAACAGCAAGTGGTGAGTGAGGCTGCTGGTGGGCAGGCAGAATGTGCAGGAACGGTGGGGGTGTGTAACTGGGGGCCACCCTGGGGGCCGGGAGCCCAGTGGAGCCCAAGGCTGAAGGCAGGCTGAATGAGGGCAGGGTCTCTGCGTGAAATCCCTGCTCACCAAAAGTCTGAGTCTTGTTGTAGACAGACCCAGTCATATCAGGGTGGCTAGAGGTGCTCAAAGACACCCACACTCATTTGCCAGGGCTAGAGCCTGCAGTGGTAAAGAATCTACCTGCCAAGGCAGGAGACATAAGAGACATGGGTTCAATCCCTGGGTCAGGACGATCTCACGGAGGAGAAAATGGCAACCCACTCCTGTATTCTTGCCTGGAGAATCCTATGGACAGAGGACCCTGGCTGACCTCAATCCATGGAGTCATAAAAAATGAGACATGACTGAGTGTGCACGTGTGCGCTCACACACACACAGATGTATATGTGTATATATCAAGGAGGGATTGCTTCCCTGTGGCAGAGGTACAAGAAATGTGACACAAATAAGGAGAGGGTGGGATGCATTGGAGAGCAGCAATGACCTATATGCACTGCTGTGTGTAAGACAGACGCTAGTGGGAAGCTGCTGCCTAGCACAGGGGCTCAGCTCAGTGTTCCAGAGGGGTGATGACCTTGAGGGGTGAGACGGGGGTGGGGTGGGAAGGAGGCTCAAAAGTGAGGGGATATTATGTGTCTACGTAGCTGATTCACGTTGTTGTATAGCAGAAACACAATGTTGTGAAATAATTATCTTCCAATTAAAAAAATAGGTATCACATAACAAGAAAAAATATCTATAAATAGAATGCCATGTCCCCACCGGGCTGAGGTCATTAAGAACCTGCAGTCCAGGTTCTATGCATGAGACCGGGTGCTCAGGGCCGGTGCACTGGGGTGACCCTGAGAGATGGGGTGGGGAGGGAGGTGGGAGGGGGTTCAGGATGGAGGACACATGTACACCCATGGCTGATTCAGGTCAACGTATCAAAAACCATTCCAATACTGTAAAGCAGTTAGCCTTCAATTAAAATAAATTAATTTTTAAAAAAGTCTGATATTTAGGATGTCTCCTCATTGGACTGTATAAAAACTCAAGAGTTTACATGGTCCTTTCAAAACGAGGGTGGGATGCTAGCTGGGGGCAGCCGTGACACCTCTTGCAGGGCTGTCCAGCACAGTCCAGCAATGTCCCCGAGTCAGGCACCAGGGATGCCTCCAGAACACCCAGGCTGCTGAAGTTCCAAGGCGTGGCCCTAAGCCTCACGGCTCTAAGCCTTGGCCCCGTGTCCTACATACATTTTGGCCTCTCCAGTTTCCTCATAAGTGTGGCCATAGGACTTTCCCCTTAGTGGAACTCCAGACCCTATTTCTATTTCCAGCCTTGAGTGGAAGAGTCTGGAAATGAGTGAAGAGGAGAGCAAGATTTCAACTAATTTCTCACCCTGTTATACCAGTCAAGCATTTGAATAATTTGCAAAGCAGAAGCAGAGCATGAGAGTGGTTGTCAAGGCTTTATTGGAGGGAGATTGGAAATAGTTCACCAAGGAGACGTCTTCATTGCTACAGGGCCTCTTTGGAAACTCTGGACATCTACCCTTGGCATATCTCTTTTAGATTTAAAGGGACAGTTTACTCATCACTCAGCAGGTTCAGGTTGAACAAAGAGTTTTTGTTAATGAGAGTCTTTGTTAATAAAGAGTCTTTGTTAATAACAGCTGCTGTCTGTTAATGAGATTGGTACCTTTCCCCCTGGGCTGTGGACAGAAGTTTTCCCAGTTGAGCTTGGGAGGTGAAGAAATTCCTCACCGGTGATGCCTTGTGGTGGATGCAGGTATTCACATTTCATCCCTGCAGTAACCTGAGAATTAAGTACTAGCCCTGTCCTATTACAAATGAATAGAGTAGTTTGTGAGTTGAGATATACTGAAAATCAGATGAGCAACTTTGGTAAGGAGACTAGCAATTCAACCGGTGACAGGCCGAGTCCAAACCCAGTGTTTGCAGGTGCTGAACCCTCATAGGAGGTGTTGGGATAAATCAGGCATAGATCATCTTCCCTCAACAGTTTGTCAGTCTGCTGAGTTTACATTCTGTTACATTTTGTTGTATTTTTTTTAAGATCATGGTAAGTGCCAGAGGGGTTGCCTGGGGCTACTGTTTGAAACGGCCACCCCACTCACAAGAAGCTTGGTGGCTGCAGAATGTCAGTTTCCACTATGTGATACTTCCCACCAGGCCATGGGGAAAGTGATGGGCGGGGAGGTCGTCAGAGTCTTTCTCCTGCGAGAGTGGGTGTTGAGAGCAGAGTCGAGTAAAACCAGGATCCTGGAACAAAGACCGGCCCACTCTCCCTGCTGAAAACCTGGGAACAGCCCTGGCTTCCTGTCGTTCTATTGGCTTGGTTGTTTAGATTTTCACTGGAGTCTCTGAACTGCTTCAGTGGCATCAGCATCTTCATCTCCTTAAGCTCACTCCAGTTATGTTCTTTGATTTCAATCAGAGCAAGTTTAAGAAATACCCAGCACCATTCTTTTTAAACATTTATTGATTCATGTGGCTGAGCCAGGTCTTAGCTGCTGCCCTCAGGATCTTTGATCATCATTGTGGCACATGGGATCTTTAGTTTCAGCTTGTGAAGTCTAGTTCTCTGACCAGGGATCGAACCCTGGGCCCTCTGCATTGGGAGTTTGGAATCTTAGCTGTTAGACCACAAGGGAAATCTCACGTAGATCCTTTCTTTAACCCAGTTCACCACTCCATGTGAGGACCTTGGCTCTGCTGAGTGTCAACCAGACTCAGAAAACAGACTCTGGAATCCCTACCAATCAAAACCCCCAGTGCCAATCTCAGGCTTTTCTTTTTGGGGGCGGCCTGGGCGGGGGGCGGGGTTAGCCCTTTGGCTGTTTCTTAGTTTAGAATCTGTCAAAAAGTGTCAAAATAATGGGCGAGGTTAAATATCTGCGTCCAAACGATCGTTCACAGGCACCTGTCCAGTCTGGAGAGTGTACTGTCTAGACATATGCAGAACAGGTGAGAAGCAAAAGGAAGGGCCCGACTCATAAGTTATGATAAAATGACAGGAGTTGAGAAAGACAGGGCGCACAAATCAGTTTCACAGAACCGAGAGTTGCTTGGTTGTCATCCATAAAATCTTTGTGAACCTGACATTCTGCAGCCACCAGGCTTCATAAATATCCTGTTTACTTAGTTAAACCAATAAAGATGAAATGTATTTCCTTTTCTCATACAAGTTGATTTCTCTTGTTTATTAAGCGTACAGCCTTCAAATCCTGTGCTTTCTGACTCCAAAGTCCATGAATTCATTTGCCATGCCTATTGGTCTTCCAACATTAGCATACATCAGAATTACCCAAGGAGCTGTTTCTGATTTTTGGCGCTATCGCTCAGAACTTCAGAGTCAGAGGATCTGGGAGGGGCACCCAGAAATTGGCATTTTTCGACTGAATCAAGGACTGCAGTTTAAGGAATATTTCAGTACCCTTGATAGCCTTCAGAAATCTCCTGCAAAAAGGGAATTAAGTGTTAGCCTAATGCACTGAGAAACCATTTACAAATTGGGAGAGGAAATTATACCAAGACCCATTTTCCTTAAAATAGGGGTTGATTTGGCTTTTTGGACCCTTTATAAAGATCAAAAGTCCTTTTTCCTCCAGCCATTTTCCATGGGATTATGATTTTTTTTTTTTTTTTGCCAAAGATGATTACTTCAAAAAAAAAAAAAATGTGTGAGTGGGATGAGGTGGTCTCCCAGGCACAGTGAGTGAGGAACCACAGGATGCTATTAGCACATCCTGCTTTCATTGATCAGAGTGGCTTCCAACCTACTTTAAAATCTTTCACACTTTTTATTGAGAAACAGTATCTTGCTTCTCGGAGAAGGCAATGGCACCCCACTCCAGTACTCTTGCGTGGAAAATCCCATGGGTGGAGGAGCCTGGTGGGCTGCACTCCATGGTTAGAACTGGATGCTGGGGATTCAGGCCTTATGTAAGGCAGCTCTAGAGATCCTGCGGAGTTTTTCTTCATGTCTAATCCCTGCTCTGTTCTCCAACCTACTTTCCTTGAAGGGATCAACCACTGAACAGGGCAGGAAATGGAGTTTGAAGGGCCATTGATTCACTTGGCCCAGCTCTTTTCATTTTTCCTGTCGGTGTCCTGAGGGGAAAAAAGAAATACACTAGGGAGTCAAGAGTTGGGGAGGTTCATTTGAAAGAGATGCCGAGGGTGAGGCAATGTAACAAATTAAAAAGATAAAAGACAGACTTCAACAATATAGATGATTTACAGTCGCTGTTCCCTTTTGGATGTCTTTGCTCCAATTAATACTTTCTACAGCCTTAAGGTAAGATTACAAAGTAGGTAATAAGATCCTCTAAATCCTACTGTTTTGAAAGAATTCTTATTGTCTAATTCCCTTGGCTTTTCTGTAATGCTTTCAAGAGGTTTCAAGCCAAAGTTCCAGAAATGTAGGGCTTCCTCCCCTTTAGCCTGGGAGATAAGTAAAAATAATTGATTCTTCAGGGTCCTTAATTTGTTGGGATTGCAAACCGAATCCTCAAAAGATCATGGTCAATTTGTTATATAAATGTTTCTGGGATGAAAAAAAAGCTAAAGTCGGAGTAAGATTTGAGTCAGGTTGAATAAAAGTCTTAGGATTATGTGTCTGTACTCAATATTTTAAATGGTCTTTGGACATGTTAATAAAATTATATTAAAAAAAAATAGTTCCAAGCACTGCTACTCTGGGACACTGGGAAGGTCTTTTAATACACTGGCCTTCTTTTCCTCATTTCTGTTGGATGCAGCATTCAGCTTAGAGCCTCTGAAGTTAAGTTCTGGCTCTGTTCCATAGCATGATGATGGATGGAAAAGCTTTTCACTCTTTCTGAAGGGGAATTCGCCCAAGTGTAGAATGGGAAAAAGAATGGCTACATTAGAAAGTTACTGATTACCCATGTATCCAATAGCTATCATCTATACAATGATTTGGGCTTCCCTGGGGGCTCAGACAGAAAAGAATCTGCCTGCACTGCAGGAGACCCAGGTTCAATCCCTGGATCAGGAAGATCCCCTGGAGAAGGAAATGGCAACCCACTCCAGTATTCTCGCCTGGAGAGTCACATGGACGGAGGAACCTGATGGGTTACAGTCCGTGGGATCACAAAGAATCAGACACAACTGAGCAACTCACATTTTACTTTCTATATAGTCATTCATGTATTCATGTATTCATTCATTCTTAAGCTCCAAGCCTGTACTAGGTTCTAGACTGTAACAGTGAACAAGCCATCATGTATAACTTTAAGAAGCTCTAAAATTAATGGGTAGACAAATATGTCAATGACTCCTCGGGTGGCTCAGTGGTAAAGAAATCTCTGCCAATACAGGAGACACAGAAGACACGGGTTCAATCCCTGTGTCAAGAAGATCCCTTGGAGGAGAAAATGGCAACCCACTCCAATATTCTTCACTGGAAAATTCCACAGAGGAGCCTGGCAGGCTACAGTCCAGGGGGCCACAAAAGAGTCAGACATGACTGAGCAACATACCACGAATGCATGTAAGTGAATAGTTGATCACAATATATGATTCAGATTTCTGAGGGGGCAAAATCGAGAGCGGTGACAGGACATGATCCCCTAAAGAAACATGTAAGGGTTTGGGGGTTGTAGAAAACAGTGTTGGTTGCCAGTCTGACACCATCCTCTTTTCTGGCTGACTTAATTCTGTTCCTGTAATCTGCGCTTCACTAATCCAATCATGGTAATCCCTCTCTTGCTGGTGATTGGTTTAGGCATGGGTTTGTAACACAGTGCTGGTCACTGAGAATTGAAAGCCCGATTGAGGATTCTGAGAAATATTTCCTTGCTCTTAGAGACACTCAGAGACCGAGGAGGCTTTCCTCTCCTCTGGACGATGTTGTGACCTTGTGTTTTGCCTGTAATAGAACTATACCATCCACCTGCAACCACAAAGGAGCCAAATAGGCAAAGGATCCATCTGGGACTTCTCAGGCTGGTGAACTCAGCTCCTCAACAATGTCACAATGTCATCAATGACCCTGCTTTGTCCGTCCTTCTGTCCCATTGTCCTTCAGGAGGGAGGGGATATAGATATATTTACTTATGGCTGATTCAGGTTGCTATACAGCAGAAACCAACACAACCATTGTAAAGCAATTATCCACCAATTAAATATTAAAAAAAAAACAAGTAATATTTTCATCTAAAAAAGACTTCATGTTTTACCATACATCTTTGTTATAAATAAACCAATTGAGTCAGGGTTTCTGTGACTTCAGTTACAAGAGCCTTGCCATTGATAAGATGCTTGATTCCTGAAGAAGTAAGTGATACTCAGGGGATGAGAGAGAAGGGCAGTTTTTTGGTAAAGGGAGACACATTGGTGAAGGCTCTTATAAAGAACCTGACTCTGGGAAGAAACTGAAAAAACACAAAGTCAATATAAGTGAGAGATGGCCAAAGATGAGCTTGGAGAGATAACCAAGGTGCAGGTCAGGGAAGCAATTGTATATCTTTGTGACAGTGACATAATTCCTCTTTATGAGAGTGCAACCAAGACAGTGTATTAAAAAGCAGAGACATTGCTTCACCAACAAAGGTCCATATAGTCAAAGCTATGGTTTTTCCAGTAGTTGTATATGGATGTGAGAGTTGGACCTTAAAGAAGGCTGAGTGCCAAAGAATTGATGCTTTTGAACTGTGGTGTTGGAGAAGACTCTTGAGAGTCCCTTGGACTGTAAGGAGATCCAGCCAGTCAATCCCAAAGGAAATCAATCCTGAATATTCATTGGAAGAACTGATGTTGAAACTGAAGCTCCCATACTTTGGCTACCTAATGTGAAGAGTCAACTCATTAGAAAAGGCTCTGGTGCTGGGAAAGATTGAAGCAGGAGAAGGGGATGACAGAGGACAAAGATGGTTAGATGGCATCATTGACTCAATGGACATGAGTGTGAGCAAGCTCTGGGAGATGCTGAAGGACAGGGAAGCCTGGTGAGCTATAGTCCTGGGGTTGCAAAGAATCGGACTCAACTGAGCATCTGAGCAACAATGACTGTAGATCAGGGAGGAGTCAGGACCATCAGGTCCCTTCCAGCGCTGATGTTCACTTGCATATCAAGGCCCCTAGCCTGCAGGACTCCAAGAGGAACTTGGAGTTTACACTGTTTTCCATTCGAGGACCATCACCGTGAGCAGAGGATACCCTACTTTTGGCTACACGAGAGTGCAGAATGCTGGAAGCAACCTGTACACAGCCTTGGGCCCCACTGAAGGCTTCATGGGTTTGTTTTCTAATACAATTATTCCTACAGATATTTAAAATGTTGATTTTCTTCTTCTTCCCTCTGTCTCTTTCCTCTTCCAACATGGTCTTCCTTCTCCTCCTTCCCACCTTCCTCCCTTCTTGACTCCCAAACACTGGCCTTTTATCTCTACCTCTATCTCTTCCTCTAGGCAAATCATCACTCTGCTCTTTCCACTCTTCCATTTGTGATATGAATCTGTTCACTGAACACTAATGGAAAGTGCAGAGCAAAATCATTTTAAAAAACCTTTGCTGGATTCAAATGTATCTTAGTTTTCAATCAAGCCTCATGCCATTTGTAGCCCTCTTTCTTACTCAAATGTATCCCTGGATTTCATTTGCTAATTCATTTTAAGTTGGAACCATGTAAACCAAACTCTTTAAAATACACCTGCTTTAGAAATGGGCCACCCATACCCTTAGGACAGAAGGATGACTGTGATAAGAGTGGAAATTATTTGTGCTCATAAGGGATCAGATATGGCATTTTTTTACACTCTTCTTACATATGTAAAATTACTGAGGCTGGGCCTCGATTAATGAGGTCCGATTTATAATTTTTCCTTGAAAGCAGTCCTTTATTTTAAAAATAGCTCTGACAAGGATTTTATTATGGAATGAGGTATGTTAAAGAAGACTTCCTTGTGTTAAGGCAGAGAGGGATTATTTACAATGAGTTTGTGTGCCTGTGTGTGTGTGTGTGTGTGTGTGTGTGTGTGTGTAAGCGGAAGAGCTTGCTGAGCTTAAAGTAGGGAGAGGATTAGGTTGACATGACATAGGACAGTTGATTGAAAGAATACTAAATGCGTATTATAGGCTCTCCTTATTTCACAGGATATTTCCATGCACTTTCCACTGAATAATTCAGTACTTGTATTCAACCGGTAACTTACCTAGGATGGTTTATGAATGGGATGAAATAGAATTAGAAGCCATGATCCCACCAGGGACTATGTATTCTCATTCATAATCATCAGGGTTGTTCTTCCTGTTTAGAACAAGAGGGAGAACAAGAGGGAAGACTTGGATAGAAAAGAAAAAAATAGCCTACTTATCAAGCCTTTTAAAGAAATATGACAAATTATAAAATAATGAGGTTACATTAGATTACGCCTCAAAACTAGCACACTATTAGATGTCGCCTTATTATTTTGTCTTTTTCCATCTTTCTACATTAAGACTCACGTGTGAGTCCTCAAATATAAAGTAGTGAGTATTCCATATCCAGAGAACTAAACATTGTACCTAACACATAATTTCTGACTCCCTAGCAGTCTTTTTTTACTGCCTTCATACGAAATGGCAAGAAGCCAACTTCTCAACACCACCAGCACAATCTATTTACCCCATACTCTGTGGGGTCAACAGGAGTGTGTTTCTGGAAATCATTCTCTCCACATGCACGAGCAAAAATCATGTAGAACTTAAGACCAACTGGTCCAGTGACAATTTAGTTTTTAATAAAAAATTAATGATAAATGTTCCGATCCTACGGTGAAAGTAGGGTTTGATAATGTTCCCAATTCACATTTTCTCACTTCTTTCCTATTGGATTTCAGGTTCTTATATTAATTCGTTTCTTTCTTTTTTTAAATTGTTTGACTGTGCCGGGTCTTAGTTATGGCATCGGGATCTCTGGTCTTCATTGCAGCACGTGGAACCTTTTTAGTTGCGGCATGTGAACTCTTAGCTGGCGCATGTGGGGTCTAGTTCCCTGATCAGTGGCCCCTGCATTGGGAGGGTGGAGTCTTAGCCACTGGACCACCAGGGAAGCCGCTAATTCATTTCTTAATTCCTTTGTCCACTCCATTTTCAAAACCACTTAATGGCAATACATTGTTCCAAGTCCTTTTTAAAAATTCCATGTAGGGTTACTTTTGTGGTATGAACTATTGTGTTTCAATGTAAACTTATGTTGGATAGTTGAAAGAGATGAGGACATTTGCAGATTAATGGCCATTCAGGAGACCCAGGTTCGATTCCTGGCTGGGGAAGATGCCCTGGAGAAGGAGGAAATGGAAACCCACTCCATTACTCTTGCCTGCAGAATTCCATGGACAGAGGAAACTGGGGGTCTCAAAGAATCTTTCACAACTGAGCAACTAACACATTCACTTTCATAATGGCAGGATGACAGTGTTGGGAATAATTCAGCTAAAAGATTCCCTTGATAATTTAAAGTTCTTTTTTTTTTTTTTGGAGTGGAGTGGAGTGGGGTGAGGAGTAGGCAGTTTACACAGAGGAAAGCAGAAAAGTTTATTTGTAAATTATATTCATTCAATGGTCACAAATAAAAATTGTTACGGTTGTTGTTCAAGGTAATATGTTGTAAAAGATTTTATACTGACTTATTTCAGATAGAAACATGTGCTTAACTCTGGGCCAACTGCATAATACGACAATAACTTTGTTGTCCAGAACACTTGCCTATGATGAAAATTTATTAACAGTTATAAGATTTTATTGGTTCACATTCCAACAGTGTGATGTAGCCTATGGCCTGCATTTCTCTATGGTGTACAGAACTGCTAATATTTATGGGACCGAACCAACGTGTAGTCTCACCCATCTAGGGGGTCTTCACTCTTTAATGGCCCTGTGATTCATTCACAAGATATGTTTCCTGGCCCTGCCGCACCGTGTGACTGCAAGCTTGATGGCAGCGGGGGACCCTCATCCCTTGGGGTGTTCTTCACATGATCTGCTTGTGGTTCTGCACTGCACGGTCCAGAACCTTTCATGAGTACACGCCAGTGGACAGCTTCCTCAGCCCAGTTTAGCTTCTTCCTCTCCCCCTCTCTCTCCTCCTCCTTCTCTCCTCCCTTGCTTCCTCCCCGATCTGTCTCTCCCCCTTCCCCATTCCTCCCACATTCTTTCTCTACGTCTCTCCTTCTTTCTGAATAAATACTTGCTACATTATTCCCCTTCATACGTTGTTAAGAATGATCTTTGTTGTCGCTAAAATATAGTGGGGGTTCCCTGGCGGTCCAGTGGTTAAGATTCCACCTGCCAATGTAGGAAGTGTGGGTTCAATCCCTGGTCACGGAGCTATGATCCCCTGTGCCTTGCAGCCAAAAATATGAAACAATATTGTAACAAATTCAATAAAGATTTCAAAAATGATCCACAGCAAAAAAAAAAAAAAAAAACTTTAAAAAAATGTACTAAAGGAAGCTTCTTGGATGCACTTTCCTTTGACATTTGTGAGATTTGCCTGTATCAATTGTCTGATGAATAGATGAGCGTGGAGCCCCCTAGGAACTCTCTTTCTGGGGAAAACTGAGCAGATACTCCACAGGCAACCCAGGTGCCGAATCCCTATAATGAGTTGCCTGAAAGCCCAGCAGATGTTAAGGTGTCTTTTCTCAGGATTCTCCTGATTGGGAAGAAAAATTAAACAATTGACAATTGTGCAGGTGTGTGAGCCAGGCAGACTGAATGTCAGGGGTGATGCATCAGGATGTCATTTCTCACACGGCTGGGAACATGGCTGTTATATTTTAACTTCCAGGTTCATGAGAACAGAACTGTGGGTTTTTCTAAAGATGAAAAGCTCTCTAAAATGGGACATTTGCAAACTAATGTTTTGTGGAGATGGGAAGAAAAAAAATACCAGGAGGGAAAGAGAGTAGAAGTCAGTCCTAAATATGAGCAAGGCAAACCTAAGCTGTGAATGTAATGCTGCCCCAGACCCATGGCCCTAGGTGGCCAAATATCATGGATCCTTGTGCTAACAGCAGGCTTCCCTGGTGGCCCAGTGGTGATGAGCCCTCCTGACAAAGCAGGAGGCATATAAGAGATGCGTGTTCGATCCCTTAGTCGGGAAGATCCCCTGGAGGAGGGCATGGCAACCCACTCCCGTATTCTTGCCTGGAGAATCCCTTGGACAGCGGAGCCTGGAGGGTTACAGTCCGCAGGGTTGCAAAGATATGCCTGAGGCGACAGAATGCATGCAGCACACTGTGCTGACGATGGGACACTTGCTCAGTTGTGGCTTGTAAACTGGCCAGTCCTTGCCCTGCGACCACTAGAGAAAGCCCAGAAAGACAACAGAGTCGGGGGCATGTTGAAGACTTACAGGCAAATGTCACGGATTCAAGACTGCTCGGGCAGGGTCATATCCAGAGGCTCAGGTTTGCCGGATCCCTGTGGCCTGACAGGAGCTGGTGGAGACAGAATCATTAGGATCGGGGCTCAGAAAAAGAACCCTAGAAGGACAGGGTGGGATTTGCAAGGCAGGGAGCTAAAAAAGCTGGAATTTTGGACAGAGAGCCAAGACAGGGACTGGGAATTGTGAGACAGGAAGTGAGACAGGACAGGAATACAGGCCAGGTCTCTGGGAGGACCCTGGGTCTTAGACTTGGGCGTGGGACAGAGTGAGTCCACACCCTCCAAACCCCAGATGCAGAAGTTCTTGTGTTCCCCTGTGTGGAGCATAGTTGTAAGGGTGTTCATAAACATCAACAATGGGTGTGAGGCTGAACTATTGGTCTGATCTTGCTGCAAAGTCTTTATGGGCTTTTATACTTCTCAGTTTTATCTCTAATGTTTACTCTTCCAAATCTACAGGTCTCTGAATTTCGGGACTTTGCATTTCTAGTCCTTCCTGCTGGCAAACTAGCTGTTTTCTTTTCTTTTTTCCTTTCTGTTTTAAAACACATCCCATTTCAGGTTTTTTTTTTTAAAACATTTGTTTATTTTTATTTACTATTTGGCTGCATCTGGTCTTAGTTGCAACATGTGGGGTCTTCATTGCATCAGGTGGACCCTTTATTGTGGTGAGCAGGCTTTCTAGTTGTGGCGCTTGGGCTCGGTAGTTGCAGCGTGTGTGCTTAGTTGCTCCAAGGAATGTGGGATCTTAGTTCCCTGACCAGGAATCGAGCCTGTGTCCTGTGTGTTGGAAGGCGGATTCTTAACCACGGGACCACCAGGGAAGTCCCTGGCTGCTGCTTTTCTGAGCTGCTTTCTTGTATCACCTCACCAAATGAAGTCAATGCAATCAAAATGAAAATTTTGTGTCATAACTTACCTCTCTGGAGCTATAACATATGACCTGTATTCTGGGTTAGCCAAGGTGGCAGTTTTACCACGTACTTCAGCCCTGCACCTTAGGGGGCGCCCCTTCCAGCCTCCAGTGATGGTCTCCTTTTTGTAGACTGACCCCCTCAAGTCACAGGTGAACTCCATGTCTTTGAGGGCTGTGTTATCATGTGTGTGTGTCCCTGCTCAGTCATGCCTGACTCTTTGTGACTCCATGGACTGCAGCCCATCAGGCTCCTCTGTCCATGGGATTCTCCAGGCAAGAATACTGCACTGGGTTGCCATTTCCTTCTCCAGGGGATCTTCCCAACCCAGGAATTGAACCTTCATCTCCTGCACTGGCAGGTGAATTCTTTACCATTAATTCCACGTGGGATCTCATTAGGTACCATATATATGCATATATGTATCAGTTCAGTTCAGTTGCTCAGTCGTGTCCGACTCTTTGTGACCCCATGAATCGCAGCACGCTAGGCCTCCCTGTCCATCACCAACTCCCGGAGTTCACTCAGACTCACGTTCATCGAGTCCGTGATGCCATCCAGCCATCTCATCCTCTGTCGTCCCCTTCTCCTCCTGCCCCCAATCCTTCCCAGCATCAGAGTCTTTTCCAATGAGTCAACTCTTCTCATGAGGTGGCCAAAGTACTGGAGTTTCAGCTTTAGCATCATTCCTTCCAAAGAAATCCCAGGACTGATCTGCTTCAGAATGGACTGGTTGGATCTCCTCGCAGTCCAAGGGACTCTCAAGAGTCTCCTCCAGCACCGCAGTTCCAAAGCAGCAATATATATATGTGTGTGTTGGGTCTTAGTTGCATCAAGGAGATTGGACTCTCTAGGTGTGGTTCACGGGCTTAGCTACTCTGTGGCACGTGGGATCTTAGTTTCCCAACTAGGGATTGAACCCACGTTCCCTGCATTGCAAGGCAGATTCTCAACCGCTGGATCATCAGGAAGTCCCTTTAGCCGCCCACCCCCCCTTTTTCCTTTAGGTAGAAGAGATGAGATTGTGTCAAAGCAGCAAATAAATGTGACGTTTCAGTGGAGGTGTATTTCTTGTTCTTACTACAGGTCTACCTAAGGTGGGCTGGGATCTTGGCTTTTTCTCTTCCTCACTCAAGCCCTCAGACTGAGAGAAGCTTCATCTGTATGTTTCCATGTTTTCCAAGAAGAAAGTAGTATGGGTGAACTGCATGCCAGCTTTTAGAATTTCTGCCTGGAGGTGACATGTGATATATTTCATTGACTAAAACAAGTCACGTGGCTAGTTTACCTTTCTGGAGAAATCTACCATGTGACATGTACCTGAATACAAAGAGCAAGAAATATTTGGTGGGTATCACTAATGGGGGCTTCCTAGGTGGTGCTAGTGGTAAGGAACCCACCTGCCAATGCAGGAGACGTAAGAGATGTGGGTTTGATCCCTGATTCGGGAGGATCCCCTGGAGGAGGGCATGACAACCTACTGCAATATTCTTGCCTGGAGAATCCCATGAACAAAGAAACCTGGCAGGCTTTAGTTCATAGTTTCACAAAGAATCCAACATGATTAAAGTGACTTAGCATGCACGCACACACACTAATGATTACTGCAGTAGTAATAGCTGATGTCTATCGCTTGTGCTTTTTATTGGCATTCTCTACGTATTAACTAAAATCTCACAATTCTCTGAACTAAGTACTATAGCAAATACTTATGGTAATCAATGATAAGATGGGGGCTTGGAGAGGTGAAAAATTTGCCTACGATTATATTCCTACCGAGTCGTAGAATTTATTCAGCTGAGCCAGCTTTTAGTTGCTGCAAACCCTTAGTTGTGGCATATGTGGGATCTAGTTCCCTCACTAGGAACTGAACCCAGGCTCCCTGCATTGGGAGCATGGAATCTTAGCTACTGGACCATCAGGGAATACCCTAGAATACTTTTATCCCATACTGCTAACTCTTATATTCATTGCCTCTTTTGTGCTGCTGTTGAGCAGAAACTGTATTCTCTAAGACTTCCTTGGGTACCTCAATGCTAGCTCCCTCTGCCTTCGAGGAAGAGTAAATGATCCCTCCCAGTCCTGGGCACTGGCGGGAGAGGGCCCCTGGGGCAGATGGTCCCCTGAATAACAAGAGAAAGGCAACTGTTGTCTGGGCTCCCAGGACCCGGTGGGGGCATTTTTCCTCTTTAGCAGAGCACTGCTTGCTTTTTAGCCTTGAGGTGTTTCTGAACCTGAGAGAATGAAGGCGGAGGCTGGCCCCGCTGGTGGAGGTGAGGATGTTATTAATTTCAGAGGCTCCCTGCAGTGGTGCCCAGCCGACCAGGTGACGCTAGCCAGTCCCCGTGCAGCCGTGGGCACGAGGGGCCACCTTATTCTGCAAGACCTCCGCCACCCTGCTTTGCCTCTGGTAATTGAGCTGCCTGACCCCTGTGGGAGTCTCCCTTCTCCTCAGAGAACGGAATTGATTTGTCAAACATATATCCACATCCCTCCACCCGGGGAAGATTCATCCTCTCAGCGAGGCTACACATCATGCTTTCAAAGTCAAGCGCTGAATCCTGCCACAGGCAATACTGGGGATTGTAGAACTCCCTATTTCTTCTCTTTCTGACATCTCCAAAATGTCAAGATATAAGTAAGTCATTTATTTATTCAACCGACGTTTGGCTATAAAGGGCATATATATCAGATAAGTCTAGAACCTCTGTTAGCAACTCCGGACCCCAAGATAAATAGCCTTAAGGTTCTTAAAGGACCATAGTCAAGTTCACATCAGGGTTCTCCAGAGCTCTTGGTGGACTGTGCCAAGTACCCACCCCCCATTTAATGAGTACACTGCATCCTGTATATACAGAGAAAGGAAAGAAAACTGAAGCTGCTCGGTAGTGTCCGACTCTTTGCGAGCCCATGAACTGTAGCCTACCAGGCTCCTCTGTCCGCGGGATTTTCCCATCAAGATTATATGAGTGGGTTGCTATTTCCTCCTCTAGGGATCTTTCTGATTCAGGGATCGAACCTGGGTCTCCCGCATTGTAGGCAGACACTTTACCATCTGAGCCACCAGGGACGCTGTATATACAGAGAACAGTCCCCCACATCTCACCTCACTGGGAGAGGTGCTAAGTACTAGAAATAGACCTAGTTCTTTCTGTTATTGGAGTATAGCTGTTTTACAGCTTTGTGTTAGCTTCTATTGTACAGCAAAGTGAATCAGCCAGGTATCTATTTTATACACAATAGTGTATAAATGGGACTTCCCTGGTGGCTCAGTGGTAAAGAACCCACCTGCCAATGCAGGAGACGAAGGTTCGATTCCCGGGTTGGGAAGATCCCCTGGAGAAGGAAATAGCAACACATTCCAGTATTCTTGCCTGGGGAATCCCTGAGACAGAGGGGCTGGTGGGCTACAGTGCATGAGGTCCCAAAGAGTCAGACACAACTTAACAACTGAACAACAACAGCAAGTTTATATATGCCAACCCAGTCTCCCAGTTCATCCCACCCTGCTACTCCCCTGATGTCCTTACGTCCCTGCGTCTGTGTCTCTATTTCTGCTTTGCAAATCCACCTAGTTTTTTTTTCTTTTTAATGTGGATCTTTTAAAAAGTCTTTATTGAATTTGTTACAATACTACTTCTGTTTGATGTATTGATTTTTTGACCATCAGGCATATGAGATCTTAGCTCCCCGACCAGGGACTGAACCCACACCCCCTACATTAGAAGGCAAAGTCTTAGCCACTGGACTGCCAGGGAAGTCCCTCTACCTGGTGGGTTTTTTTTTTTTTTTTTAACTTTTTAATGAGGAAAACTAGATGGATAGTATACTACACCGATCACAAGTGAACTTCTCCATGAATTGTCACCAAAGAAGCACCTCTGTGTATTCAGGACCCAGCTCAAGAAACTGAACATTACCAAAGCCCCAGGAATCCCCTTTCATGCCTCCTCTCCAAAATATCTTCATCAGTGTAACCGTCATCTTGACTTTTAATATAATGACCCTCTTTCCAGCCTTAACAGCCTTGCTGCCTGCCACATGTATTTCTTGGACTTTCCATGTAATGGTCCTTAGAAGGAGATACTGGGTGTCCCTCCTTGGCCCATGGATCTGTCACAAGAAACACACTCTCTTTTGATTGCCCATCAGAGGGAGGTAAGGTTGTCGTTTTTCCCAGACTTGGGGGCTGCATTCATCCAGGTCCTGCAAGACAGGCATCAAGATGGAAGCAGGCATCCAAGTAACTGAAGGAAATACTTGTGAAGGATGAAGGGGAGAGAGAGCAGGAAGTGGCCAGGGAGCCTTCAGACCACAGTGCCGGTCCGCATCTGTGAAGGACGGAGGGGAGGGGGGAGGGTGGACTCGGATAGGAGAAGCCTTGGATTGTAGGCAGATTGTCCATCTGAGGAGATCTTGCTTCCCGGCAGGAACGGCCCCACCCTCCTCCATCCCTGGGAGAGGCCCGGCAGGGCATGTCCTCAGAGCGGTTGCTGCCAAGGCGCTGAAGGTGCTGAAGCTTGATTCCTCGGAGCAGGTTCTCATAAAGGGCGCTCTAGGTGGTTCGCCTCCAAGACCACCCAAGGTGGCTTCTTCTCTGGTGGATGCACTGACCTCTCCATTCATGTGACAGTTTCATGTCACTGCCACGGCCGAGGTCAGAGAGTCGAAAGTCAAGCTAACCTGGGTGAGAGTTGTAAGAGAGCCTTCACTTCCTAGCAGGATGACTGCACTTCTCTGAGTCACAGTTTCCCCATCTGTGAAATGGGAGAACTTGTTCTTGCTTCATGAGGTTGCTCTAAGGGATTACAGGATTTCAATAAAGTACAGGACTTCCCTGGTAGTCCCGTGGTTAAGAATCCACCTGCTAATGCTGAGGACACAGATTTGATCTCTGTCCAGAAAGATTCCATATGCCCCAGGGCGACTGAGCCCGTGAGCCACAGCTGCTGAAGCCCAGGCACCCTAGAACCCATATTCCAAAGCAGGGGAAGCCGCCGCAATGAGAGCCTCAACTAGAGAGTGGCCCTTGCTGGCCACAGCTGGAGAAAAGCCAGCATGCAGCAATGAAGACACAATGCAGCCAGAAATAAGTAAATACAATAAAAAGTTAAAGATAAAAAAAACTATGTGACATGAAGTGGGTGTTCCATCAAGTCAATTCCATTTATTCCTTCCCTTGTAGGATTTCTCACCCTCTCCAGGGTGCAGAGCGTACCCTCTTCCTTAGGGATCACTTTTTCTCAAGGCCGGGGCATATTCTGCAGGGCTGGATCCTGATGCTTTGGGCTCGTAGGCAGCAGGTTCATTATCCCCCACTTAAGTCATGGGCCACTTGGAAGTCTGGTGAGCCCTATAGACCAGTGGTCCCCAACGTTTTTGGCACAAGGGACCTTTTTTTTTTTTGTGGAAGGCAGTTTTTCCATGGATCGGGGGGTTGGGGGGGAGGATAATGTAAGGATGGTTTTAGGATGATTCCAGTGCAGTAGAGTTCACACTCCTATATGAATCTAATGCCACCACTGACTCACAGGAGGCAGGGCTCAGGCAATAATGTGAGCATTGGGAGTGGCTGTAAATACAGATGAAGCTTCCCTTGCTCACCGGCGACTCACCACCTGCTGTGCAGTCTGGTTCCTAACAGGCCACGGACTGGTACCAATCTGTGGCCCCTGGGAGTGGGGACCCCTGCTATAGACCTTTTCTCAGAAAATCATTTCTAAAGAACACAATAATATACCTTAGATTAAAGAAGAAACCAATTATGTTTACACTATTTATTTATCACAATATTACGGAAACAAATTTGTGACATAGTAATGGCTCTATCTCTTTAGTTCATATGGTAAAGTATCCACCTGCAATGCAGGAGAGCCGGGTTCAATCCTTGGATTGGGAAGATCCTCCGGAGAAGGGAATAGCAACCCGCTCCAGTATTCTTGCCTGGAGAATCCCATGGACAGAGGAGCCTGATGGGCTACAGTCTGTGGGGTCGCAGAGTCGGATACGACTGAGCGACTGATACTACTGATGGATCTGTTTCTTTCTTTCTTTTTTTTTTTTTTTAACACCTTAGGTAACACATTCTAGCGTTGCGCCTAATAATGAGTCTAATTTTAAGTCACAAAGAGCATAATTGCTATCTTGTGATATCTATAACCGGCCTGATGTGATAGGAAAATGTCTCTGATTGTATCAGGGATAAAGTCGCAGGCACCGCTGATTCTGCTGCAGCGTGTGGTCTGCGCCCATAAATGGACGGAAATGCTAGATTTCAGTTAGAGGTAAGGGAAAATTAGAGATGTACTTTTTTTTGTTTCCCCCTCCATCCAAATTTATGATTGCAAACCCCAGGTGAAGACTTCCTGCCTGAGATGAATGGTACCTGCCTTCTCACTTTGGAGCATTTAATACCCAGAAGTGGAGGTGCCGCCGGGTGTTCTCAGACCCTGCCCACCCATCGCAGGATTTCCGGGTAACATATACACAAGTCTCCAGCGAGTTGGCAAGGCCACTGGACTCTCACTGATGTGGGCATGTTCAGTCTTGTTATTTTGTTCCTACACGGTGGCAGAACACTGGGCAAGTCTGGGTAATTCTCAAGCCCGGGAATCACTTTCCAGCTTGTCTGCAGAATGAAGCGTTCCCATTTCTTTTCTCCCTCCATTCCCCCTTTTATTCAATGAAGGCAGCGTGCATTTCCCACCATTCTAACCCAACCCAAAGTTCCAGAACAGGTTTGCTTTTGGAATCCACTCGTGGATCCAGTGTGAGTTCAGAGGGTTTTATCTACTCAAACCTATCCAACTCATTAGGGCTTCCCTGCTGGCTCAGTGGCTAAGAATCCACCTGCCGGTGCAGGAGACGAGGGCTTGATCCCTGGGTCAGGAAGATCCCCAGGGGAAGGAAATGGAAATCCACTCCAGGATTCTTGCCTGGGAAATCCCATGGACAGAGGAGCCTGGTGGGCTACAGTCCATGGGGTTGCAAAGAGTCGGACACGACTGAGCAATTAAACGACACCAACAACGCACTCACTCGCCTCTAGGACATCTGAGAATCTCACAGTGGGGGACGTTTTCATCCAGGTGTGAAATGCAACCCTGCAAGCTGATATATACCACTTGGCAAGCACCTACTGTATCATGTCGAAAGCAATGCGTTAGGTGCCATTTATGTGTTTTCTCGATTAATCCTGACACCTCCACGGGGGAATCACTTGTTCTCATGTATCAAAGAACAAATGGGAACCAGAGAGTTTAATACCATTATTAAAATAATACACCCAGGACTTGAATTTGAAAGGTAGCTCTAACTTACTTCAAATCCTTGAAAATGATATAAGAGCCCTCCAGCTCAAAGTTCCCTTGATTAGGCTCAGGTAGGAAAAATCAAAGTAACAAAAATGAGGTGGTGAGTATGATATTAAGCATGTTAGTTTCGCTGCCAGGCTAAGAGCACTTGGGACCACAGTATGCCTTAGATTCTGCCCAGGTCCCAAGAGCTGCTGGTAGCAAAGGCCCCTTGTACCACATCAAATTGTACTGCATTTTCTGTGTCCTCAGTCTCTTTCTTTTGAACATCAGATGCAGAGAAATTACTGGCTCACTCTGTGCTTCTTTGTGTCCATTTAGTCCCTCGTGATTTTGCTGTTGACATCGTCGGTAATCTGCTCTGAGCTCCCGCAGGGATGGGGTAGTCACGGCCCACAGGAGCAGCTCCTGACTGGCTGCAGGCTTATTTGTGTGCTTCTAGCACTCGGGATCCTGGGCTTTGCTCTGGAATGCACGAGACAGAAGAGATGACGATGCTGGCTCCTATCTGCATCCCTTTCTCAGGTCCTCACCATCCTATGTCTGCAGGTGTAACTCAAAAATGACTAGCTGGATGTTGCTTGGCAATGTTTATATGGTAGAAAGATGGACTCAGATCCAGGGAGAGAATTGTTTAGACTAGGCTAAACTCAAAACCCAAGCCAAACTGAACTACTGTGGGCACCTAGCCTTGAGCGAGCCTGAACTATACTAATTCCTAACTTTTAAAGGTTCACACACTTTCATTTCCTTTATAACTGTAAAGGTGTAATGGCCCCACTTACTCAGTGCCATGCCAAGCAGTTGCTGAGAGCTCTGTGGGCATTATTTAAGCAATCCTCATAGGAATGCTGGGCTTTCCAGGTGGCACTAGTGGTAAAGAGCTCGCCTGCCAATTCAAAAGACGTAAGGGATGCAAGTTCAATCTCTGGGTTGGGAAGATCCCATGGAGGAGGGCATGGCAACTGAATCCAGTATTCTTGCCTGGAGAATCCCGCAGACTAAGGAACCTGGGCAGGCTCTGGTCCTTAGGGTTGCAAAGAGTTGGACGCAAATGACTTAGCATGCATGCATGCATAGCAATGCTATGAGGTATGTGATATTACTTACCCATTTGGCAGATGATAAAACTGAGACCAAGAGTTGTCGTTTAGCCACTAAATAAGGCATCTGAGATTCAGATTTTTCTCTAAGTGATTCCAAATTTAATGTTCAGAAAACACAATTGGCAAACAGTGTGGATAGTGATTAAGGATGGGTGCTCTTTAATTTTCTTATTGAAAATTGTCATTTATTTCCTTTCAGTTAAGAAGTAAAGGTGATAAAGGCATTATGTGGTCATGCAGTGTGTGTGTGTGTGTGTGTGTGTGTGTGTGTGTGTGTGTGCTGGAGGGGGGAGGCAGAGAGAGAGAGGACAGAAGTGGGGGATGGGGTAGTGGGAGGAGTTGATATTGATTTAGGAAGCTTATTACAAGCATATACAAGGATGTGTGGGAAAGATGATGTGGAAAGACTAGATTTTGGCAATCTGAAATATATCTGCTGCTGCTGCTGCTGCTAAATCGCTTCAGTCATGTTCAACTCTGTGTGACCCCACAGACGGCAGCCCACCAGGCTCCGGTGTCCCTGGGATTCTCAAGGCAAGAACACTGGAGTGGGTTACCATTTCCTTCTCCAATGCATGAAAGTGAAAAGTGAAAGTGAAGTTGCTCAGTCGTGTCTGACTCTTAGCGACCCCATGGACTGCAGCCCACCAGCTCCTCTGTCCATGGGATTTTCCAGGCAAGAGTACTGGAGTGGGTCGCCATTGCCTTCTCCGGAAATATATCTAGATTAGGATAAAAGTAATTACAGTTCTTAGGCTTGGTTTTGAAAAGTCTGTGGAGTTCCAAGTGAATCTAATACAGGACAGAGAAAGTGATGAAGGACAGATAGAGGTACATGGGTTGGTGGGTGGAACAGCTACTGAGGAAATTGTCCACTCAGGATATCCTGGCCTCCAGGGAGCCCTCCCTGCCCCCACCATGAGACATGCAGAGAAAGTGGCTGTGCTGTATTCATTTCCTATTGCTTTGTTACACATTGCCACAAATGCAGTAACTTAAAACCAGATCCTACAATAGCTTGCAGTCCTTTACTTTTTTCTTTTATCTTCAGTCATAGGTGTTTTATTAAATAGATTTTAAGTGGAATTTTTTAAAAAAGCTTTTAATTAGAAATTGCAGATTAACAGAAAGTTGCAAAGATTTACAGAGAGGTCCTGTGTACTTTTCACCTCGTTAGCTTGCAGTCTTTTAGGTAGATGTGTGGGTGGGCTCGAGTGAGTAGTCTGCCTGGAGTCTTACAGGGCTGAGATGAAGGTGTTGGCCAGGCTGGGCTTTTTCATGAAAGATCTAAGGAAGATGATTCTTCCAGGTTCATTCAGTTGTTGGCAGAATTTAGGGGGGTCACGCTTCAGTCCTGGGGGCCGGTCTATGGGCTTGCAGCTGGTTCCTCTGTCTTCAAAGCCAAAACAGCACATTGAATACTTCTTTTTCTTTAACTCTCTCTGATCCCCCACCTTCTGCTACAGAAGAAGCTTCCTCTTTCAAGGGTTCACCTGGTTGGGTCAGGCCCACCCAGATCATCTCTGTATTTTAAAGTTAATTGATTTGGGATTTTAACTGCATTATCAGAATCCCTTCTCAGCATTCCATAGATTCATGTTTGATTAACAACCAAGGGCCAGGAATTCTGGGGTGTCATCTTTAGAAGTCTGCCTCCCACAACTGCCTTCTTCCTAAATGACCGCAGCCTTCTTGTCACAAGTGGCTAGACCGGAAAATTGTCATCTGACCCCTAGCTGGGAGAATTAGTTCATTTCCCGAGATATTTGAAAGTACCTCCCTCTGTCTTGGGACATTGGAGGTGGTTTCTTTTACAAGGGCTTCCCTGGTGGCTCAGATGGTAAAGAATCCACCTGCAGGAAGGAGACCTGGGTTCAGTCCCTGCATTGGAAAGATCCCCTGGAGGAGGGCATGGCAACCCACTCCAGTATTCTTGCCTGGAGAATCCCCATGGATAGCAGAGCCTGGCGGGCTACAGTCCATGGGGTTGCAAAGAGTCGGACATGACTGAGCAACTAAGCACACAAACAGGAGGGTTAGAAACACTGTCACACCTGGTTTTGAAAAGGAGTGTAGGAACCAGAACGTAGGAATTCAGAGAATGCAGGAAGCTCAGGGATCAATTACGCTGTGACTCAGCTCAGGGCACTGTGCCAGGAAGCTTGGAAGGGGATAATGGAGAAAAGAGGGTCGACATTCTGGAGATAGAAAGGAAAGGATGATGCCTGAGAGATGAGAAAAGGAGAGACAGGCAGGCAGGGATGGTTCAAGAAAGAGCCCCAAGACCCTGCTGGAGAAGTCTGGGTCAGGAATAACACTGTTAACTGAGATCAGAGTGTGGAAGGAGGGTGTATCCGGGGAGAGGATGAGCTCTCTGTGGAGCCTGCAGAGGGACCTTTCAGGGGGCAAGTGACAATATGAGTCTGAAACAAAGTGGAAGGGAGGAATCTGGAGGTTAGATTTGGGGCCCGATGTGAACTAAGGCGTGGCTGATGTCTTGGCAATGACCTTAATGGTGGGGGAGGGAGTAAAGTACTAGGCTCCCAAGCTCTAAAGACACTGGGATGGTCTCTGTAGCCCCACAGTGAGCAGGGTAGATAGAGGAAGGCAAGGACTGAGAGGGCAGAGGGCAAGAAGAGATGACATGTTTCCCTTAGGTTTAAAAATAGTCACAGGGGGCACTTCTCTGGTGGTCCAGTGGTTAAGAATCTGCCTTGGAATGCAGGGGACCCAGGTTCAATCCCTGGTCAGGGAACTAAGATCTCGCATGCCACAGAGCAGCTAAACCTGCTCATCAAAGCTAGAGAACCAAAATGAAAGATCCTGCATGATGGAATGAAAATCCCATGTGCTGCAACTAAGACTCAACGCAGCTGAATAAATAAACTCTTGTCCATCTTTGGTGGCCCGGCCCGGTTAGGCTCATAGCTTCACGGAATTACACATGCCCCTTTGCCATGACAAGGCTGTGAGATTATGAAGGGGAATAAATACATTAAAAAAAAAGGTCTCATGATGCACTTTATATTGGCTCTGGTACCCCTTCTCTTCTCCAGGCCCATTGATGCTTTTTAATTTTGTTTTAAAATTATGAAATGCACACAATGTCATACTTATCATCCTAGCTATTTTATGTATACAGTTCAGTTCAGAGGCCACCATCCATCTCTAGAACGCTTTTCGTCTCATAAAACTGAAACCCTAACCCATCAATCACTAACTCCCTGTGTGCTGCTCCCCTCAGCCCCTGGCCACCACCATTCTACCTTCTGTCTCTATGAATTTTTTGACTACTCAGGGTTTCCCATTTAAGTGTAGTCATACAGTATTTGTCTTTTTGTGATTGACTTATTTCACTTAACATAATGTCCTCCAGGTTCATCCAGGTTGTAGCTTGTGTCAGTCTCCTTCCAGTGCTTCCCTGGTGGCTCGGGTGGTAAAGAATCTGCTTCCTTTTTAAGGCTGAATAATGCTCCTTGGTATGTATGTACACGTACCACATTCAGCTTAACTAGTCATGCGTTGTCAGTTGGACATTTGGGTTTTAGCAATTGTGAATAATGCTTTTAGCCATTGTTAATAATGCTGCTATGATCATGGGTGTCCAAATGACTCTCTGAGACTCTGGCTTCAATTCTTTTGAATATATACCCAGAAGTGACATTGCTGGATCAGTTACTGCTGCTGCTGCTGCTAAGTCACTTCAGTCGTGTCTGACTCTGTGTGACCCCATAGACAGCAGCCCACGAGGCTCCCCTGTCCCTGGGATTCTCCAGGCAAGAACACTGGAGTGGGTTGCCATTTCCTTCTCCAATGCATGAAAGTGAAAAGTGAAAGGGAAGTCGCTCAGCCATGTCTGACTCTAGCAACCCCATGGACTGCAGCCTACCAGGCTCCTCCGTCCATGGGATTTTCCAGGCAAGAGTACTGGAGTGGGGTGCCATTGATCATTTACTAGTTCTATTTAAAAAATTCTGAGAATGCACCAAACTGTTTTTCACAGTGACTGTATCATTTTACGCTTCTACCAAGAGTGTACAAGGGTTCCATTTTCTCACCATCCTTACCAACACTTGCTATTTTGTTTTTTATTCATTTTTATTCTTAGAGTAGCTAGTCTCATGAGTCTGAGGTGGTCCAGAGGTGCTGTTTGGTTGAACATTAGTTTGTGCTATCATTGTTTAAACTTGTTTGTTGTGCTCATTGAATGTAATTGATTTGTTTAGTGGAGGCGTGTTTGTGCGTTGTTGCGGTTCAGTCACTAAGTTGTGTCCGATTCTTTGTGGCCCCACAGACTGTAGCCTGCCAGGCTCCTCTCTGAGGGAGTGTTCATTTTATCTAAAAATTTTATTTATCAGTATTTATTTTTGGTTGCACTGGGTCTTCACTGCTGTGCTGTGATGGGCTTTGTCTAGCTGTGGTGCCTGGGCTGCTGCTTGTTGCAGAGCACAGGCTCTAGTGTGCCAGCTTCTGCAGATTCCACTGTTGGGCTCTAGAGCATGGGATTAGCAGTTGTGGCACAAGGCTTAGTTGCCCCACGACATGTGGAATCTTTCCAGACCAGAAATCGAGCCCGTGTCCCCTGCACTGGCAGGCAGATTCTCAGCCACTGGACCACCAGGGAAGTGCTGTGCTGTCGTTTTGTGTGATCAAACACTTTGTGTCCTGACTTAAATTGTCAGAAGGCCCCTGGAACTTTCTGGGACACCTGATGCAAAGAGCTGACTCATTGGAAAATACCCTAATACTGGGAAAGATTGAGGGCAGGAGGAGAAGGGGGCAACAGCAAATGAGATGGCTCGATGGCATTACCGACTCAGTGGACATGAGTTTGAGCAAACTCCGGGAGACAGTGAAGGACAGAGAAGCCTGCAGTCCATGGGGTCGCAAAGAGTTGAACGTGACTTAAGCAACTGAAAAACAATAGGCCCAAAGTTGCTAATGAACGGATTTAATCATTCACTGGCGAATGTTCATAGAATTCTCTAAATATGAGACATGGGCCAGCCTCTGCTTGATAATCCTGTATGTGGATTTACCCTAGATGATTTCCTTGTCTTCTTTCAGGAGATTAAGAGTCTGAATGGAGAGGGAATAAACCCACTATGGACGATTCAGCATAAATACAAAAACTGACGAGCAAGGCATATGGCACATTATTTCCTTGGCTGAATTCATTCCCACCAGGACAAGAGCCATCCCTGGAAAAAAAGCCTCCTTCTTGCAGGGCTCCAAAGAGAAGGCCAACAGCTCAGTGAAGGTTTTTACAGAGTAACAAGATGTTTGATAATTCAGGTTCCACGCGTTACCTATCTGCTTAAATTTTATTCTACATTTACAAAAAATACATTTCCCAAATTATTTGGCTCCACCGTCAGTAAAAGGCTCTAAGATCATTTAAAATTTCAGGCTATATGTTGTCTCATTTGCATTCCAGATACTGCTTCTGATGGAGGATAATTGCTCAATTCTTTCTGTGGAGTGAGGGGGTAAGGAGGGTTCAATAATGGCACTAGCAGTTAAGGATCCACCTACCAGTGCGGAAGACGTAAGAGACACTGGCTTGATACCTGGGTTGGGAAGATGCCCTGGAGAAGCGGCATGGCAACCCGTCCCAGTGTTCTTGCCTGGAGGATCTGATGGACAGAAGAGCTTGGTGGGCTGCAGTCCATGGGTCGCAAAGAGTCGGACATGACTGAGCAATTAAGCAGCAGCAGCATTATTTTTTTAAAGACGAAGATGGGGAAACAGACAAAAATCTCTCCACTCTGAAGTTTAACTGTGGAAACCAGAGTTACCCTGATCCAGAAATGCAATTGATTGATAAATTCATGTACTCATTCATTCCTTCCTCATCTGGGGGCTTCCCAGGTGGCACTAGTGGGAACAAACCCGCCTGCCAATGCAGGAGACATAAGAGGCCTGGGTTCAATCCCCGAGTCGGGAGGTTCCTTGGAGGAAGCCATGGCAACCCAATCCAGTATTCTTGCCTGGAGAATCCCATGGACAGAGGAGCCTGGCGGGCTACAGTCCATGGGGCTGCGAAGAGTTGAACACTACTGAAGCAACTCTGCATGCCTGGCACGCTCCTTCATTCATTCAAAATGCTGGTATAACCAGCAACACTATTCTTTTTTCTTTTAAAGATGTTTTGATGTCAACTGCTTTTTTTTTTAGGGAGAAAATGGCATCATATTTTTATTTATTTTCTTTAAACACTATTAACATTTAACTTTGTATTTATTTTTAAAATAATTTGTAGTTCATCATTGGTGAAGTACTTCTTCATATCCTTGACTAGTTTTCTTTAAATTTTTTTTTATTGGAGGATAATTACAACATTGTGTTGGTTTCTGCTGTACAATAATGTGAATCAGCCGTAAGTACACATATATTCTCTCCCTCCTGACCTCTCTCCCACCTCCCACCCCATCCCCCTCCTCTTGGAAATGTGAATCCTTTGTTAAGTCTTTGTTGAATTTGTTACACTACTACTTCAGTTTTGTGTTTTGGCTTTTTGACCATCAGGCATTGGGATCTTAGTTCCCAACCAGGGGTTGAACCCACACCCTCTGCACTGGAAGCAGAAGTCTTAACTGCTGGACCAGCAGGGAAGTCCCACCAGCAGGGCCATTCTTATCAGTCAGCTTTCCAGCCCCTGACAAAGGAAGGGCTTGTTGGAAATCACTGACGTTCCAGAGAGATGGTCTAAGAAGCGCTGAGTGAACTGCTAATTTTCTGATGCTCCACTGGAGGATCAAGCGGGCTCCCAGCCCTCTGTACACTTGGTCCTGGTTCCCCTGGATGCACGCAGACGTGCCTAGTGTTTAGCATCATGGTTTTGGCTTTCACTGGGTGAACCAAAAAGAACTGGCCAGGAGCAGAACATTGCTATATATATATATATATATATATATATTTTTTTTTTTTTTTTTCTGTANTTTTTTTTTCCTGTAAAGCAGTGTTCTTTTCAGTTCAAGGCACCATTATTTTTGATTATATTATCTCAACAGGCTCCTGATTGGTCAGCTGGCCTTGACTCTGGCCCCCTCCACCGCCATCCATTTTCCACACTGAGTCGTCATTGTAATCACCCTACAATGCATATTTCATCAAGTCACTTCTCATGATTACGAGGCTGCAATGGCTCTCCCGTGGTTACAGAATAAATCTGGGCTCCAGTGGGCATCCCACGGGGCCTTCCATGGCCTGCTCCTGGCCCACGACACCTCCTCACACTCGGGGCTCCAGTAAGACCAGCGGCGTAACTTGCTCTTCCTCAGACGTGCTCTTGTTTCCTCTCCCTCCCTGCCTCCAGCCTGCTCAGCCCTCTGCTTCCCCCAGCTCCTGTCCTGCTCTGAAGTTGGGCTCACTGTGGAAATTGCCCCTCCACCTCCCCACGTCCCCCCAGCCTGGATTCCACGCTGCTCTGTGCCTCCTATAACCCCCTACCCAGCTCTCCACCGCAGCGTGTCTCACACACTTGTCTGTCACCTTGTGCATCTCCCTCCAGGCTGCGGGCACCAGGCAGGCCAGTTAACTCCGCACCCTTGTGTCCTTAGTGTGCAGAGTAGGCCTGGCCTTAGTAGACCTGCAGTAACTGTTGGGACAAAGAAGTCCCCAACCTTCTGCTGCGCCACAAATATATGACTTCCTGTGCTATGGCTAGAGTCACCCCATGATGTAAGTGTTGTCTGTCCCTTTTGGGAAGTCGGAGATATTAGCGTTCACGGTTGCAAACACACTGATTGCTGCTCATGCTATGGTCTTGGAAGTGACAAGCTACTCAACGGGAGAGGGAGGAATGGAAAGTTACCTGGCAGGCCTGTGTCAGTGGAACCCTCTTTTCCCTCGGGATATTACCCTCACCTCCTAAAGGCGTGGTCAGTCCACGAGTTTCTGGAGGCTCCCTCCTCCAGATTCAACGTCCCTCATCCCTGGTAGAGAAAGGTCAGGCACCTGAGCTAAACTCAGCTAATGGGAGCATCTATCGTGGGACCTTAGAATCTTTGAAATAAAGGGAGACGTAAAGAAATAGAACCCAACTGGTCCTGGAGCTGATGTGGAGGAGAAGAGGAATGGAGGAAATCAGGCACATGAGTTCCTTTGCCTGTTTATAATAGGAAATCCTCCAATAACTTGATAGATTTCTGACTTATATAAAAGAAGTCTTGGAATTAGTGGCTCATGAATGATAAAGCCATTAAAGGAAGATGTAAGAGATCCAGTGTTCTTCAACTCCATGTTCCTAGGCTATGAGACTGTCCTCATAATCCAATATGGCTACTGGGGCACTGGCCTTCACGTAAATGTTCCAGGCAACATGATGGAGGACGTGGAAGGTAAAAGAGAATGCCTCCTTCTTTTAAAGATATTTCCTGAAATTAAAAAAATGTTAAAAAAATTTCACACAACTTTTACTTATACCTTATTGTCCAGAAGTTAGTCATATCTGAATTTAGATTCAAGGGAGGCTGTGGAAGGTACTCTTCCAAGTGACTGACAATATTGTGGTGGGAAATCATGATTATGTTATTGAAGAAGTATATGCATATATTCAGCCATGTCCACCTCGTAGCAATCCTATGGACTGTAGCCTGACAGGCTCCTCTGCCCATGGAATTTTCCAGATAAGAATGCTGGAGTGCATTGCCATTTCTTCCTCCAGGGGATCTTCCTGACTCAGGGATCAAACCCTAATCTCCTGAGTCTTCTTCATTGGCAGGCAGATTCTTTACCCCTGAGCCAATCCGGGAAGCCCTATTAAAGAAAAGGATGATATATATTGGGAGTTAACTAGTAGCATCCCAACACTAGTTATTGTTGTTGTTTTGCAAAGGGTTAGGTATCCAAGGATTGTTTCAAGATAAGTTCCAAGCATTGCTGTTTATATACTTGGGTAATGACTGGGCTGGGATAAAAGCAGTAGGAGTGGCAAGTGTAGACCTTTGAGGAGCTACCAAGTAACAGACACTCTGTTATGGGCACATGGGTGTGTGCACTATTTATCTTGACCCCAGATGACAACCCTATTATCGTTCCTGTTGTATAGTGATGAAGCATATCCTTGATCAGAAGGTGCCAGGGCTTGGTTTGAATGCAGACCTGACTTGAAAACTCACGATCACCCCCCTTCCATGCCTGGGTGCCCCATCTAGAACATCAGAGCAAAATCACTTTAGTTGGTGTGATGCTCAGAAGTGCTGTTTACCTGGATACCAGCAGGCAAGCTTCCTGTAAAGGGAGGAGCACTGTGGTGGGTCCCTAGTCCTGACGGCTGGGACAGGCTACTGAGGATCACTTTCTTGTGAGCTGTGTGATGTCCTCATTTCACTGTTGTTGTTGTTCAGCTGCTCAGTCATGTCCAACTCTTTGTGAACCCATGAACTGCAGCTCGCTAAGCTTCCTTGTCCTTCTCTATCTCCTGGAGTTTGCTCTAACTGATGTCCATTGAGTCGATGATGCCATCCAACCGTCTCATCCTTTGTTGCCCTCTTCTCCTCCTCTTGTCTTCAATCTTTCCCAGCATCAGGGAATTTCTCATGAGTTGGCTTGGGTTTTAAGGAAATAATAGGTAGTTTTTCTCTGAGAGCTATTTTTTGGCCTTTTTTTTTACTTCACCTCTCAGAATGCAACTATGTACCTGGTTTAGGAAGGACTCAGTGTTTGGGCTTCCCTGGTGGCTCAGATGGTAAAGAATCTGCAGAAGACCTGGGTCCAGCCCCTGGGTCAGGAAGATCCTTTGGAGGAGGAAATGGCAACCCACACAGGTGTTCTTGCCTGGAGAATTCCATGGACAGAGGAGCCTGGCCAGCTATAGCACATAGGGTTGAAAAGAGTCAGACATGACTGAGTGACTAACACTTTCACTTTTCAGGATTGCACAGGCAATAGTTTAGTTATTTAACATTGTGAAGAATCTAGTACTTTTCTTCTGACAGGAGTAAAATTACTCTTAGGAAAAATTGTGCATGAAAAATCATGAAAATCAATTTGTATATTGTACATAAATGTATTCTCTGCTAAGAAGAAATAACCAGTTCAAAGTGATACTGGTTAAGAGAGAGAGAGAGAGAGTGTGTGTTTATAAAGGGGGATGTGGGACAGAATAAACAGAAATCTTATGGATGGAACTTACTGAGTTAATGCACTTTGGAAATGCACTGACTCAAGCTGATTGGAATTTGGTAGTAATAATTAAAGGGACCCAGCCGCTAAAAGCAAGGTCCTGGCTTAGAATTGCCAAGCCAGGCAGAAATGCATTGAAAATCCATATGACAAGAAAGGCACGTGATAGGGATGAAATGATTCTGATATTGGCAGGTTTCCACTTCTCAGCCTAAGTTACCCAGCTGAGACGTGTGGGCGCCACACAGAGACAGCTGACAAAATAAATGTATTGATGGAATGATTGGCCGGTTCCCTGCTGAGTGACAGAGGGATGCCAGCAAGATTAGAGGTCTATGGCCAATTATCTGAATTGGTCATCATCCAAGCTAGTCATCATTCTCACCATTGAATGAGGCTTTCTCCTACTGCAGCTCTTTAAGGGAAGTTCTTTGAGGACTGGACACAAATCTCCAGTCCATTACTTTTTTGAACAGTGTTAGGGAAGGGCCAGAAAATGCACTTGAGAGCAGCATCCTGTAACATAGGGGTGTCGTACACAAGGTGTCGGACTGAGCAGGGGACTGAACAGGAGGGGATGTTTTGTGGGATGTGAAGGGGGACCAGAAAGAGAGTCGTAAGGGAAGACAAGCACAGTGCCAGGCACCCAGGAAATCAGACAGCTGTGGCTTCCTTTATTGCTGGTAGAGTAAGCGGGAACCATCTACTGAGTGTGTGGTTTTTTGTTTTGTTTTTGTTTTTGGTATACAGATGACATTCAATCAGTTCAAATTTGGAAGCTACATCTTCAGGTGTCCAAGAGAGCTCATTCACACCACCATATTTCCCCCTTTATACATTTTCATATAAGACATACAGCTTAATCAGTTAGCAAACTGAAGTTATATACTGTCAATATAGTAAAGATGGGTTTATGTCAGAGAGAAAGATCACATGGAATGAACCATGTGGTACCCTAGAGCGTGACATCTGAGGACACTGACGTGTGTCTGTCTTCATGCAGCACTACTTACTTAACGATGCTACTGTGTGGGTTTTGAATGGGGTGAGAAGAGACTGCAGCTCAGACATTGAAGGGTGGGGCTTACAGTGGGTGGAGAAAAGAGACAGCAGCCTGATCACAAGAGAAGCTGGCAAGGTCTTCCTTACAGCCGGCAGAGCTCAGGGTGCTGGGTGGGGACAGAGACCCAGGACAGTGATGAGACCGGGTGCAGAAGCCAGGTCTTGCCTGCTCTCCCAGTGAGTTCTCTGCATCTATGTGCAGTTCCCTCACTCAGTGCTCAATTAACAGAAACACCATATAACATGTGTCACACTTCTAATAAAACGTTGTAAGAAGAGATGATTTTTCAGTAATTCAGATTCTCTTAGTACCAATAAAGATTTATGCTGCCTGGTGGTTCACAAAACTAATTGTACGGAGGAATTTAAAAACATCACGTGAAGCTGGAGCCGTAAGAAAGCCATCTATCTCTTCATTATACCTGGCATTGTTCAGTCATTCATTCACTCATTCATTCATTCATCAAACAGCTGCTAAGTACAGTTCACCTTGGTATGGAACATTTGGCAAATTCTTTTGAGCTGGTTTAAAATGGAAATCTAAGTGTGTGTTTTGGACTTGAGGCATATGTGAGCAGGAGATTATTTGCTTTACAAAGGGATTTGCCATATGACTTCTCCATGACAGAAACTTCCTCCGTGAGTCTGGCTGTCCTGGATGCCTGCACACCACATTGCAGTTTATAGATGACTTTCCAGAATGCTCACGTGGGTTCCATACTAGTCCTGCTAGGGGGAAAGTCCAGGGTTATGGCTTACATTTCACAGGTGGGAAAGTGTCCCCCTGAAATGTTAAGTGATGTGTTCAGCCTCTGAAATTGCATAAAACCTAACTCCCAGTCCAGAGCTTGCTCCATTTGATCGTGTAGACTCTTAGATACATCTGCTTCAGTTGGGCACTTGACAGTTTACATTTTTACATACATTCCTTTGATTATCTTCACAGCAATCCCATGTTAGAGGTAAGCTATCATCATCATTCTAAATAATGACCCCCCCCATTTTATCAGGGAGATAATTGCGGCTCACAGAGGGAAAGATCTTCCAAATGGAACCAGTAAAAAGCAACATGTAATGGATGGAATTAGTCAGCTGCAGACGCAGTCTATTCTAAGAGCCTTTATAAATGTGTTGCTAAGGAGATTTGGGGACCATCAGACAATCCCATGAGCCTGGCACATCTTTCAGTCTAACTGGCGTGGCTGGAGTGTGCTCAGGATGAGTGTGTAAAGGAAAGTGAACCTCAACCTAAACCATCACTCTCAGTTTGTCTAAACAAACACTCTAGTAATAGACAAATAGTATTTGCATCAGTCTACAGAAGGGGAATCAGAGGGTAAGAGCTTGTCAGAGCTGGTGAAAGAGGTCACTCTATCCAGTAACAAGAATTCTGCTGGTTGGTTGACCAATCTCTCCTTAGAGTAAAGGTGGACCCCACGTGCCAAAACAAGTGCTTTGAGGTCATCCCATCTGGACACCCCAGCCTGCTCCTGACTTTTATTCCTGGTCCCTCCCTGGAGAGATGTTACTGTTCTCTGCTTCCCTTAAAGATACCAAACACCTTCTGACAGGAGGCTGGCCCAAGGAACCTGACTGATGTCTGTGAGCAAGGATGTCTCCAGCCTCCTCATCCACCCTCCGAAGCTCACCCACAGCTCTGTTCTTTTCTGATTAACTTTGTATTTTATATCGGCATATAGTTGATTATGGGCTTCCCAGGTGTCGCAGTGGCTAAAGAATCACCTGCAATGCAGGAGATGCAGGAGACACGGGTTCCATTCCTGGGTCGGGAAGATCCCCGGGAGGAGGGCGTGGCAACCCACTGCTGTATTCTTGCCTGGAGAATCCCATGGACAGAGGAGCCTGGCAGACTACAGTCCATAGGGTCACAAAGAGTCACACACAACTGAAGCAACTGAGAACGTACACAGGTACTTGATGAACAATGTTGTCTTAGTTTCAAAGTGATTCAGTTATACGTGTACACGTCTCTGTTCTATTTGTCTTACTTGTCAAAGTGATTCAGTTATACATGTATATATGTATCTATTCTTTTTCAAGTTCATTTCCCAATTAAATTGTTACAGAATATTAAGCAGAATACCCTGTGCTATACAGTAGGTCCTTGTTGGTTATCTATTTTAAATACAGTAGTGTATACATGTCAATTCCAAACTCCCTAAGTATTCCTTCCCCCAGCCTTTTTCCCTGGTAACCATAAATTTGTTCTCTAAGTCTGTGAGTATGTTTCTGTATTGTAAATAAGTTCATTTGTATGACTTTTTAAAGTTTCTGCATATTCAGTTCAGTTCAGTCGCTCCGTCATGTCCGACTCTTTGCGACCCCATGGACTGCAGTGCACCAGGCCTCCCTGTCCATCACCAACTCTCGGAGTTTACTCAAACTCATGTCCATTGAGTCAGTGATGCCATCCAACCATCTCATCCTCTGTCATCCCCTTCTCCTCCCGCCTTCAATCTTTTCCAGCATCAGGGTCTTTTCAAATGAGTCAGTTCTTCGGGTGGCCAAAGTATTGGAGTTTCAGCTTCATCAGTCCTTTCAATGAATATTCAGGACTGATCTCCTTTAGGATGGACTTGTTGGATCTTCTTGTAGTCAAAGGGACTCTCAAAAGTCTTCTCCAACTCCACAGTTCAAAAGCATCGATTCTTTGGCACTCAGCTTTCTTTATAGTCCAACTCTCACATCCATACATGACTACTAGAAAAACCATAGCCTTGACTAGACGGACCTTTGTTGGCAAAGTAATGTCTCTGCTTTTGAATATGCTGTCTAGGTTGGTCATAACTTTCCTTCCAAGCAGTAAACATCTTAATTTCATGGCTGCGGTCACCATTTGCAGTGATTTTGGAGCCCAGAAAAATAAAGTCAGCCACTGTTTCCCATCTATTTGCCACGAAGTGATGGGACCAGATGCCATGATCTTAGTTTTCTGAATGTTGAGTTTTAAGCCAGTTTTTTCACTCTCCTCTTTCACTTTCACCAAGAGGCTCTTTAGTTCTTCTTCACTTTCTGCCATAAGGGTGGTGTCATCTGCATATCTGAGGTTATTGATATTTCTCCCAGCAATCTTGATTGCAGCTTGTGCTTCATCCAGCCTAGCATTTCTCATGATGTACTCTGCATAGAAGTTAAATAAGCAGGGTGGCAATATACAGCCTTGACGTACTCCTTTTCCTATTTGGAACCAGTCTGTTCCATGTCCAGTTCTAACTGTTGCTTCCTGACCTGCATACAGATTTCTCAAGACACAGGTCAGGTGATCTGGTATTCCCATTTCTTTCAGAATTTTCCACAGTTTATTGTGATCCACACAGTCAAAGGCTTTGGCATAGTTAATAAAGCAGAAATAGATTTTTTTCTGGAACTCTCTTGCTTTTTTGATGATCCAATGGATGTTGGCAGTTTGATCTCTGGTTCCTCTGCCTTTTCTAAAACCAGCTTGAACATCTGGAAGTTCGTGGTTCACATATTGCTGAAGCCTGGCTTGGAGAATTTTGAGCATTACTTTGCTAGCATGTGAAATGAGTGCAATTGTGTGGTAGTTAGAGCATTCTTTGGCATATAAGTGATATCATACGATATTTCTCTTTCTCTGTCTGACTTAATTCACTTAGTATGACCATTTCTACATCTATCCATGTTGCTTCAAATGGCATTATTTCATTCTTTTTAATGGCTGAGTAATATTCCATTATATGTACATACATATATATGTACATACATATCATCTTTATCCATTCTTCTGTGGTGGACATTTATGTTGCTTCCATGTCTTTGCTATTGTAAACAGTGTTGCAATGAACACTGCAGTACATGTATCCTTTTGGACCATATTTTTCTCCAGGCATATGCCCAGGAGTGGAATTGCAGGATTGTATGTTCATTGGAAGGACTGATGCTAAAGCTGAAATGCTAATACTTTGGCCACCTCATGCGAAGAGTTGACTCATTGGAAAAGACTCTGATGCTAGGAGGGACTAGGGGCAGGAGGAAAAGGAGACGACAGAGGATGAGATGGCTGGATGGCATCACTGACTTGATGGACATGAGTTTGGGTAAACTCTGGGAGTTGGTGATGGACAGGGAGGCCTGGTGTGCTGCGATTCATGGGGTCACAAAGAGTCGGACACGACTGAGTGACTGAACTGAACTGAACTGAACTGATGGTAACTCTATTTTTAGTTTCTTAAGGAATTTCCGTACTGTCCTCCATGGTGGCTTCACCATTTACATTCTCACCAATGGTGTAGGAGGGTCCCTTCTCTCCACAATCTCTCCAGCCTTTTTTGTTTGTGACTTTTTTGATGGTGACCATTCTAATGGGATAGGCAAATCAAAACTACGATGAGATATCGCCTCACATCGCTGTAGTTCCATTTTCTATCATCTCTCCCTGACCATTTATGGCCATGTGTCCTCCAATTAGAGCCTAGGGCCCTCTCTCCACTCCTGCGGCAGGTATAAAAGGGGGGCTCAGATTGCTCAAGTGTGCGCTGCTCACCTTCTGGGTGGGATCGGAGGAGAGAGGGAGGGCAGGATGTATTGCTTCTGCTGACCCAAATTATTATGGGGAGAAGGTGATAGAAATTATTATGGGGAGAAGGTGGTTGAGCACAGGACCAGGAGGATGGAAAATTAGAAAATAACAAACTAAACGTGGCATCAATAGGCAAAAAATGGGAGTGCGCCTGGTGGGGGAAATTACAGTCTATCGGCTTAATAGTCATTGCATATTGGAGAATGCAAGCGTCCTATTGTATGAGGGAGTGTAATTAAATCAAGGAGTTGGAGTAAAATTGGCTGTAGGAGAGCCTTGGGAATTATTAGCAGCTCCTGAGGTGTCTTCTGCCCAAGCGTGATGCCCTGGAAGCCTGTGCACAACCGTGTCCCCATCGTGGGCGTGGGGGCCAGCCTCCCACTGAGGACAGATTTTCCTTCGCTCCTCTTCCGGTTCTGTTCTTCACCTAGCACACAAGCCCAGTTTTCCCCGGGCAGTTGGAGGATAGACATACATGAAAAGCACAGATTCAGGCTTCCGGGGGATGGGGGAGGGGAGGTATCTGCTCTTGTCACCGGAAATAGAGAAATCCCGTGAACGAGGCGTGAGCTGAATTCCAGCTCACCAGGGCGCTTCTCTGTGCAGTGATGTGACGTCCGTGGGAAGTCGTGCTGGGCAGACACTGGCATTGAGGTGTGGGCAGCCCATGGTGGAGGAAGAGGGAGTGTTTTCCAGTGGGAGGCTCCGAATTGCCCTGATTCACCGACGGCAGTGACCTTAGACCCTGGACAAATCACACCTCTGTCCAAGAACCCTATTGGGTCCCCCAGGCCAAACCTGGTACCCTTCCGGTCAGCGTCCATTTCTGGTGGTTCTTCCACATCCGTGGCCACATTTTCCCTCCTCTAGAGCCTGAGGTCTGGAATATGTGACCGGACTCTCATCTTTAGAGAGTGTTTCTATTGCTCAGTGCAACAGCCAATAACTTGCATTATTTTCTTTCAGCTTTTACTTATTTATTTTTGGCTGTGCTGGGTCTCCATTGCTGCCGGGCTTTTGGCTAGTTGCCGTGAGCAGAGGCTGCTCTCTAGTTGCTGTGCCCGGGCTCCTTGCAGTGGCTTCTCTTGTTGCAGAGCACGGGCTCCAGAGCATTCAGGCCTCAGTAGCTGTGGGACGTTTCCAGGTCCTAGAGTGCAGGCTCAGTATTTGTGGTGCACGGGCTTAGTCGCTCCGTGGCATGTGGGATCTTCCTGGACCAGGGGTCGAACCCATGTCTCCTGCCTTGGCAGGCTGATTCTCTACCACTGAGCCACCAGGGAAGGCCAATAACTTGCGTTATTAAGTGCTGGAGTTACACTTTTGTCTACTGTTTCCCTGCTGGATCGTCTTCAGTGCCCTATTCCACACCCTCCTGCACCCCGGGCTTGCCCTTTGCCACATCCTGATTGAGGGTCTGAAGACACAGTCTCTGCCCCTCGGGAAAGTGGGGGAGACAAGTGATGATGGAAGTGCTACTGTGGAGTTAGGTGCTGAGAGGAGAGGCCACTGTGTAGCTGATTTTGCTGAGGGCTCACGACCTGCCCCACACCAGCTTGCCTAGCTCTTTAGGCGTATTGTCACATTTCATCCTCACAAGAACCTTTCAGGCAGCTACAGTTATTATTCCCATTTCACAGATGAGGAAACTGAGACTCAGGTGAAGCACCTGGCAGAGCTGGGATGTGAGCCCCATCCCCTAGATTCTGGGATGCTCTGCTCATTGGCTTTTTTTCCTACCTCGCTGGTGTTGCTGGGTTCTCTTCTCTTCCCCAGTGAAGCCCAAACACTGCTGTCACTTAGGGCCTGTGAACTGGCTGTTTCAAACACCTGGATCAGAGGCTCTCCTGTGGTTGCTGTGCAGCTGCTCAGTCATGTCTGACTATTTGGGACCCCATGGACTGCAGCACACCAGGCTCCTCTGTCCATGGGGTTCTTCAGGCAAGAATACTTGAGTGTGTTGCCCTTTCCTTCTCCAGATTTTCTCAGACCAGGGATTGAACTTGCATCTCCTGCATTGGCAGGAGGATTCTTTACCACTGAGCCACCAGGGAAGCCTGGAAGCTCCTCTAGCTACCTGCTAACTCTTTACCTTAACTGTTGCTCGAATGTTACCATTTCGCTGGGGCCCTGACCCTCATCCCAGCCTGCCTACCCAGCCTGTCTTCAAATCTACCTGACTATTTTATTTTGTATAGCACATATCATCTTCCAGTATTTTACCTAGTTATTACTTTTTCTTAGTTAATGTCTCTCTCTCTTTACTAGAACATGAACTCCATGAGGGCAGGAATTTTTGTCTCTTCTTATTTGAAGTTGTATTCTAGGCATTTACAGTCGTGCCTGGTATACAGTGGGTACTCAACAAATGCTTGCTGGTTGAGTGAAGGAGTTAATGAGGGCCATGAAATGGAGCCTGGTAAAGATATTCAGTCTTCATTTGAATACTTGTTCAAAGTTTGTTCCAAGAAGTAATCTATATTGTGGTCTGTTGTGGAGATCTGGTTTCCTTCTAAGATACTTGACTTAACGCTGACTGCCTGCTCATCACCTGGGCACACATTCAGCCATTCAACATCTACCAACTCCAGTGGATGCCCACAGCCAGCATCCAGTCTGATTGACTAGAGCCAGTGCCATATTGGGGCTTCCCTAGTGACTCAGATGGTAGAGAATCTGCCTGCAATGCAGGAGACTTGGGTTCAGTCCCTGGGTTGGGAAGATCCCCTGGAGGAGGAAATGGCAACCCACTCCTGTATTCTTGCCTGGAGAATCCCATGGACAGAGGAGCCTGGTGGGCTACAATCCATGGGGTCACAAGAGTCAGACTCAACCGAGCAACTAACACTTACTTACTTAGTGCCATATTGGCCATCCAATGATTTGATGTGACCCCCATTAGCCATTCCAAGAATGGACCCTTCAGTTTATTAGCTCTGTCTTTGCATTGATCTGACCACTCTCTATTTTGTACTTCATGGCCCTTCCCTAACCCATGACTCAGCTGCTGGATACACTTGGTCAGGTTACAGAAACCCCCTATGCCTCCCTCTCCTCATCAATAAACAGGTGGTGGCATTCTCACCTCGTTATGGATCTAATGAGATAACCAACATACAGTGCTCCTGGCCGTGCCTGGCGTGCATATGCACTCAGACAAATGTGCACAATCAGAATTATCACCTGTGTGCTGCCCACATGGGGCCGTGGGATCCATGCTTTATTCCATTTGGCTGGCGGTGTAACTTCCTGGTTGATGTCCTCAGTGAAAATGGATTTCCTCGCTGGGCAGGAACAAAACTGCTATGATTCTTCCTGGGTAACGCCATTAAACAGCCCTCTTGATAGCATTAGCTCAGGGGTGGTTACTGCGCAGTCAATTTTGCACAGGCTTTCAAAGGACCCAGCTCTGGCTCAGCTGTATAATATGTCCTGATAAATGCCGGCTGTTTTCCTTTCCTCCTGCTTCCCTTCAGCCTGTCTCAACCGCTGTATTCCTTTCTCCAGAGGAATACACATTTCATCTCCTGTTGCAGAGGTTTTGAATAGCAGGGAGCAGGTGGGGACAGCCCTTTCCCTACCCTCGGCCCCTCGTGGGTACTGTACCTCTGTTGGCAGCCTCTTAGTGCTTTAACGTGCAACATAAACTCTGCTTGGGAGATTTCCCCCTGTGATGTTGTCATTGATTAAATGAGCTAATGCATATAAGGCACTTAGAACAGTGCCTGGCATTTGGGGCAAGTTACTTCTAAAGAGTTTATTATGAGTAGTATCATTTAAAAATGTCTCTAGTTGATCTATCTTGGACAAGCGTGAAGACAATGATTCTGGTTCCCACAGATTGAAGGAATTCTTATCAAGAGGGATTTCCCTGCAGACCTGTTTTTGGCGGAGCCTACCCACGCATGCCTGGACCGTGTTGACAAGATCAGGCTCCCTGTGTCCTTCCTCTAGATGGACGTTTCTTTGGGTCCGGAGACTAATTTCCTGGTCACCATGTCTGTGATCTCTGGGTCCCTGTGTTAGCGTCCAGAGCACCCTCGTAACCCCCAATCCAGCTGGGGGCAAAGTCCTTTGTCATATAGGAGTGGGGGGTGTCAAGGCGGGGCAGTGCACCAGATCCACATGGTCTTTGGAACCAGGCCTCCTATCTGTAGTTGTGAGAACTTGGGCGATTGCTCAAGCTCCCGACATCTAGTCGTCTCATCTCCAAAGTGGAGACAACCATACTGAGCCCGCTGGGTTAAAAAAAGATTAAATAAGATAGTCTATGTGCCAGGCTTGAAATAAGATATTTATCTCTCACATACTATAAGAACTACTTATTGGCACCAGGGTTTAAACAGTTCTGGATGATTATAAAAGTACCTTCAAGCTGATCGTCCTTGAGCTACCCTGTCCCTTCCGTTTTCTCTCTTGCATGTTTCCAGGAAAGCAAGTTATCTTTCAAACTCATATCACTCACCTGCTTAAAACCTTTCTTGAGTTCCTGATCTGCTTTAAAAACTGCTTATAAGCTATGGTCTACTTAACTAGATTAACTCCATCTTCACACACCATCACTTTTTCTTCCCCAAACCCATGCTTCCTCCCTTTGTGCTTCATGCTTCCTTCATGTTGAACCATTCTGGCTCTCCAGGATGCTTGCTTTTTCATGCTACCCAACCCTTGCATGTGCTGGTCCCTCAGTCTAGTCTGCATTTCTCCATTTGACATCCCTTAGCCAGCAGAACTTTTGTGCTTCCAATGAAGCTGATTTAAATGTCATTCCATGGAAATATATCTTCCCTGGGAGGAAGTATGACCTTCCTTGACCTTTCCCATTTCAATAAGTTACTCACACCTTCCCCTGTAATCTGTATACACCTTTCCTTTTATTCCAGTCATTATTAGGAATATAGCTATACATGAACAGAAAATCGAATGAAAAATGGCTTAAGTTTAAAAAGTGTGAGTTTGGTTTTTATTACTTATTTAACAAAACATCCAGAGTTTTGGTGGTATCTGGCATTGACTCAGAACCTCAGTATTGTCATCAGGAAGCCAGGAATTTTCTGTCCTTATGTTTTTCCATGCTCTGAGTGTTAGTGCTCCTTACCACCTCATGGTTGCAAGATGACTGCCACTGCACCAGGCATCACATCTATGCTCAATGCAAAAGGTGAAAGTTATTGCAGCACGGGTCATGTCTGTCCTCTTTATTCAAGCGAGCAAAAGCTACCCCAGAATATCCCATTAGACATATATTTCATTGTCCTGAATTATGTTACTAGTGTACTCCTAGCTACAAAAGAAACTGCTAAACTGAGTATAGAGTTGGGGACATACCAACCCAAACACAAATGGCATCTGTTAGTTAGAAAAACGGGAGAAAGGATTGCTGCTGCTGCTGCTGCTAGGTTGCTTCTGTCGTATCCGACTAAATGATAATGGCGACAGCCTCCACCACATCTGGTATTATAATTTTTTTGTTTCATGTTTTTCTCCTTACTAAACGGTGAATTCCTTGAAGTCCAGGGCATGGCTTATTCCCCCATCTCCAGGACCTACAGCGCCAAGCATAGAAGGCATTCATTTAAACATTTATTGAGTAAGCAGATGAAATCTATACAAATCCCTGAAATCCCACCAGTTTATACACCATATAAAGGCCAGTTTTATTCTTGCTCAGGAAAGAGCCAGGTGTTTGGCTCAGTTCATATAATCACTTGTTGTTTTGGCTCCAAGTGGCTGTAGCCAGAGCTTCACGTGGGGGCTTAGGCAATTTTCTCCTGGGGAAGCACGGATATTAAAGTCTCTAGGTTGCCAGTTCCTAGAAGCTGGAATTTGGTTCTGATAGTAAAATACTGCAAAGTCTTTCACTCTCAAGAAGCTGCCAGCTGACACAATAACATTATATTAATTTTCCATTTAATAAAGCATCTTAGAACCCTCAACCTGGGCTGCGTGTGCCTGCCTGGGGACGGGAGAAACACGAGGCAGCGGTTCACTTACGGCAGGATGTACCAGATAAAGGGAATCTAATTGAAGTGTACAATATGCTTACCATGTAGCTCCTGATAAAACATTACTGTCTTTTTTTTTTCTTTACACAGTACAAAAGATAAAATCGGAGCCACTAAATCAAAATCATATTTAACAGTATCCTTTAGTCCAGGGCTGTGTCCCTCTGTGGTTTGTGACAGATTGCCCTTTGAAAGGGTAGCCTTGAGAGCTTGTTAGTGAAGCAGGGTGGTAAGGAGGGCATCATTGTAGGCTCAGAGAGGGTAGGGGTGTTTAAACACAACTCCTGGCAAGAGGGAGGTAAGAATCTCTGATCTGTATGAAGACTGAGATTCAAAGCTTATTTGTTATAATTCCAGTAATCTTGTAATTTCGGTTAAAGAGTGTATATAATTAATTGCTTCTTAGTTGTAATCAGCTAAAAACTGATGATGGTTAGACTCTATATCCAAATGCTCTTTGGCTACCAGGCTGAAAATTTGGCTTTTTAAAACACACTTTTTATTTTGTATTGAAGTATAGCCAATTAACAACGTTGTGATGGTTTCAGGTGCACAGCAGGGCACAGGTGACTCAGTCATCCATATACATGTATCCATTCTCCCCCGAACTCCCCTCTGAGCCAGGCTGCTGGGTTACACTGAGCAGAGTTCCCTATGCAATACAGTAGGACCTTGGTGGTTATCCATTTTAAATATAGCCACGTGTACCCATCCGTCCCAGCTTCTTAACTATCCCTGGCCCCCCATCCTTCCTGCTGGCAACCATAAGTTTGTTCTCTATGAGTCTATTTCTGTTTTGTAAATAATTTCATTTGTATCATTTCTTTTTAGATTTCGCATATAAGGGGTGTCATATGATATATCTCCTCTGTCTTACTTCACTCAGCACAATCTCTAAGTCCATTCTCTCTTTTTTTAAAATGGTAGTCCAAATTTTGATCCAACTCAAGAAGGAAGCACTGATTGGAATATCATTTATGCTTGACATGATTATTCCCATCTCTTCCCTCTCTGATGGAATGTAAAGAAAAAAAAAAGAAAACACCAAAACTCTGTCTGCCCAAAACCAGTGGGATGAAGAGGAAACCCTGGAACAGCTTTCCTTGGATGTCAAGCATGCTAAGCCTAGAGCCAGATGCTGCCCAGCAAGGTCTCCCCGAGGCCCTTGGAAACAGTGTTGATCAAGACTCAAGGGAGCCTCTTCATGAGGACAGGAGGCTTGCTTGTGCCCTGGAACCTCCTTTTAGGGTGTGGATCAACCAGATTTGTTTCAAGAAGTGAACGTCCTGCCCTCTTCCTGCTGTGTTCGTAGAATCAGCGAAGGCCTGACGGATGCAATGACAAACGGAAAATGTTACACCAGCCCAGTGAGGTACTATCTTTACCCTGGCTGCTTAACTCTGTTTGCATAATCCACCCTCCTCACTATGTGCAGCTATCTGAATGAAGAGCCTGGGCCCCGGTTCACCCTACCATGTCTGCTGGCACACTGCCCCTGGTACACTTAGTGATGCCTGATGACTGCATGAAACAAGAGCAGGAAGACAGCAAACCAGAAGCCAAGGCCACTGACATTTCGCTGTGACTCTTAGAAGTTCTAAGGAATTTATGACTCTTCACAGTGGAAAAATATCAATAAGAAAAACATCAAAGATCTTTGAGGTCAGTACAAAATAACTAAATTCATAGATGGAATTTATTTTCAGGGTCAACTTATTTCATAGGAAATGACCACACTTGAATTTCAAACAAATTTCAATCAAATTAGTCCAGCTACCCGACACAGTCTATCCAAAGATACCCTCCTCTTGAGCTTGCAGGTAAATCAGTGACTATCTTTCCTCCCACGTGTACTGAAGAAAAGATTAAGCAGAGAAAGACCATTTCTCACATACTTTCTCCTCTGCAAGATGCAATCTAAAAACTACTTGCTATTATGGTTTGGAATAAGATATGTTATTAAGTGAATGACAGAAAAATAAGAAGACATCCATCAAAGTGTCTATTTCCTTCCAGTATACAGAGCTTTCCTGTAACCAGAGGGTATCAATGCACAAATCATGAGTCACTATGTCTTAAGTAGAAAGAACAAGAAATATACAAGGAAAGACTCTTATAAATTGTGTCCTCTTGCTCTTAACCTAATCCTTTCTTTTTGGCATTGTCTTTCAAAGGAGGAAATGCATGTCTGCTAGCTTTGAGGAGGAAATAAAGCATTTGGAGACCCATGCTCAGGAGTGAGACATAGACGCTGAGATGGCCATGATCTCAGGGGTCCTACCACCCCTGCTGCCCCCACCAGGAAATACCGTGGGGGCAATATGCATTTCATCTGAGGACTGACTGGGTAAAGGGCCTCGGAGAGAGAGACTGGAGATTGGGCTTCCCTGGTGGCTCAGACAGTAAAGCTCTCTCTAGCAAACATCTGTTGAAAAGAAGGTGATGGCTGTCTCTACCATCCTCCTAGCAGTGACCTCAGAAAGCTAGCTGTGAGTGGTCCTGAAGACAGATCTTAGTTCCCTGCCCAGGAACTGAACCTGGGGAGCCTGGGTGAAAACCGGGAATCCCAGTTATGGCTAAGAGTGGGAGTGGCTGCAGACAGCATGGGGCCAGCCCAGGTCCTCTTTCCTGGCCCGGGGTTCAGGGATGCTCACTATTAGGTCCTAGATGGTGGGGTGGGGTCAGGGGTGAACCCTTACACTCTCTGCTCCTATTTCTGCATTCAAGCTGGAACATCAGAGATGTTTTTAATATTCTAATATACTTTAAAAATTGATAAATAATTGACATATAGAATAAGTTTAAGGTGTACAGCACGTTTGTTGTTGCTTAGTTGGTAAGTCGTGTCCGACTCTTTGGGACCCCATGGACTGCAGTCAACCAGGCCCCTCTGTCCATGGGATTTCCTAGGCAAGAATACTGGAGTGGGTTGCAGTTTCCTTCTCCAGGGGATTTTCCTGACCGAGGGATTGAATCCTCGTCTTCTCCATTAAGAGGTGGATTCTTTACCCCTGAGCCACCAGGGAAGCTTATACAACATGTGAAAAAAGCAAGTGAAGTCGCTCAGTCATGTCCAACTCTTTGCAACCCCATGGACTGACTGTAGCCTGCCAGGCTCCTCTGTCCATGAGATTTTCCAGGCAAGAGTACTGGAGCGGGTTGCCATTTCCTTTTCCAGGGGATCCTCCCGACCCAGGGATCGAATCTGAATCTCCTGCATTGCAGGCAGATGCTTTTACCCTCTGAGCCACCAAGGAAGCCTGTAGCTTTGTTCCCATACAACACGTAGCTTTGATACATTTATATCACAGTGTGATTGCTATTATGGCATTAGCTAACACTTCTATTGTGCCATCACAGCTATAATTTCTTCTAATTGTGGAAACAGTTAAGATCTAGTCTCTAAACAAGTTTAATGTTTATAATACATTTTTGTTGCCTATAATTACTCAACTACGTATTGAGTATCCAATACTTATTTATCTACCAGTTGCAAGTATGTACCCTTAAACAACGTCACCCCTCCTGTTACACCCCAGCCCTTGGGAATCATTATTCCATTCTCGGGTTTTTTGAGTTCCGTTTTCTTTTTTTAGATTCCACATATAAGGGATTTCAATCAGTATTTGTCTTTCTCTGTCTGCCTTCTTTCAGGCAGCATAATGTCTTGAAGGTTCGCCCATACTATTGCAAATAGCAGGCTTTCCTTTCCTCCTGACTGAATAGCATTGTTTTATGAATGTGCCACATCTTCCATATCCATTCATTCACTGATGGACACTTAGCTTGCTTCCATATCTTGGCTATTGTGAATAAAGCTGCAATGAACTTGGGTGTAGTGATGTTGAACACCATATATAGCAAGCAGTTTGGGAAGCCAGTGTGACTGAGGATGCCTTGAACTTCAACAAAGTAGGTAGCAGTTGGCTGCAGTTGTCCAGCTATAAGATGCTAAGTCACCCATTTACCAGAATTTTCTCACTTTCCAGCTAGAACTCTTGGTGTTATCTAATATAATTGTTAAAACCAAGAATGAATTTTCATGTCAAATAGTATACAAATACTTTAAGTAGGGTTATAAACTGTTATTTCTCAACTATCTTTGTGTCAGCACGGAGATATGCTTTCATATAATTATTAATCTTCATCTTTACATAACTTGCAGTGTAGGTATCATTACCCCCATTGCACAGATAGGGAGACTGAGGCCCAAAGAGATTAAGAAATATGCACAGATGATACCTTGGCTGCCTGTGTGCTCAGTTGCACCTGTTTCTTTGTGACCTCATGGACTGTAGCCCACTAGGCTCCTCTTTCCATGGGATTTTCCAGGCAAGAATACTAGAGTGGGTTACCATTTCCTCCTCCAGGGACTCTTCCCCACCCAGGGATCGAATCCATGTCTCCTGTGTCTCCTGTATATTGGCAGGTGGATTCTTTCCTCCTGAGCCACCTGGGAAGCCCTGATACCTTGGAGCCTAAACCAAAACCCACAATGCCTTGTCTTCTACTCCAGTAGTAACAACTAAGACTCCAGCAACACACAGAATACCCAAAGCATGCAAACTCTTTTTTTCCCAGGTGATGTTGCTCATGGTGCTAAGTTTCTGGATTAGAATGACTTGAATACAGAAAAGGAAATAGTTACAGGGAAGCTGGTTTTCCCCCAGGAGGCTGTGAATACTGATGGGCATCCTTGTTTATCTGGCCCCATCATCATTTTACTTCCTAGTAACAAGGGATCTTGTCACCCTGACTCATTCAGAGTCTTTGTTGATGGAGACAGTGTGACTGTCAGTTATCAAAAGCCCATGATACTTTAGTGGAGAACAGATCCTGGGTCTCAGATGGCACACAGAATTGGGGCATACTGAAATGCTAGCCAACTAATGTCTGCTTTCCCCCTTAAGAGAGGCTCTAAATTATTTTAGTTTGTTTTTCCCTCCCCCTTTCTATGTTTAGGAAGAAAAAAAAATGAGTCATATGTTAAAGCTAATTTTACTGCCAAAATTTCAAGCCTGTGTCTACTCTTCCCTGTTATTATCAGGAAAGGAGTTTGTAAAAAGTTAGTGCTGGCAGCTTGCATGAACCCATCCCAGCTTACCAAATTCCCTGGCTGGTTGTCTGTGCTTAACACAGCTCATTGCATCAAAGCTTGTCTGTTCCAAAACTCTTAACTAAAGGCTGCTGCTCGTGATCTGAGGAGGCTGAAAATTAATTCTCATCTAGTCAGAAATGGAAATACAGACACTTGGATAAATATTGCATGTTTTCTTGTGGTAGCTAAAACTCTTCTGCATAAACTTAACAATACTTCGTTACCTTTCTCTCTGTTTCCGGGTGAAGTGGTAAATGCAAGAAAAAGATGATCAGATCGTTAACCCTAGTACAATAGAAGGCTTTAAAATAAATCCAGCCTATTAGGGAGCATCCTTAAAATCATATAAATATGATATTTAAAATTTTATATGTGTGTATATCTATCTATCTATATATATCAAGATATAAACCAACGAATTGTCCCTTTCATAGAAGTGTCTAAATAGAACAATTGCTTAGTTATGTTTTGGACGGTCACTAGATGCAATGCATTGTGCCAAGTACATTCCAGGTATAGTAGAACCCTTGTCATCTGAGGACTGTAACATTTGTGATTTTGATTATTTTTCACCAAACATGAGGCACCATGGGAATTTGAGACCTGGATTTTTATGTTACGTGTCACGTCCATGAGTAGGACAGGTACAGTTCACCCAGCCAGACTCACCTCTGGTCACCAGCAGCACAGGCCCCTCCCCTGGCTTTGTCCCTCACTGCTCTTTACCTTGTGCAAGGAACTGCTCGTGAAATCAGAAATGCTGTGTTACTTTGTGAACACATGGACCTAAATAGATGCCTTAGCGCTTCTCATGGAAAAACAGTATGCCACTGATAAACTGAGAGATGCTAGCAAATTGAGGAGTTAGCAAAGCCCCTAGCAGGAGTCCTCTCCAATGTTTGGGGATTTTAATTTTAAAAAATATGCCTAAATTTTAAAATAAAACATATACAAGTCTCTATCCTAAGATCTCCAATGTGAGAATAACATATCCACTATCTTCATTAGTCTCCATCTATTCATCCAATCATTTTCTCATTCAACAGATATTTGTCCAGCTTGGCAGGGGAACTGAGATCTGTTACAATTACAATAATGGTGATTATTATCTATGATGACTAGCAATGAAAGCGGTCCTGTGTGAATGCTTTAAATGCATCATCTCCTTTTCAGTCAACAAATCAGCATGTGGCATAGACTGGTGCTTTGGGACTTGAGGAGAGAGAGAAGAGGTTACTGGTCAGAAGGACAGATCCTCTTAACTCTGGGATGGCTGAGCAGTCAGGCACGTTGGGATTTCAGCAGCGGGATGGAGGAGAGGGGTGAGAACTAGGGCAGAGCAGGGGCTGGAGTCTGCCAGAGTGACCTGCTGTCCTCTGGAGACTTCAGGTAAACTAGCAAAGGAAGACACTAAGAGATGGGAGGTGAACATGTAGAGGACCGAAACTGTTATTCTAGGCAGAGGAGAGCATACAAGGAAGAGCTCAGAAAAGAAAAAAGTGCAAAAGACTGTTTATGGGAACTTCCCTGGTGGTCCAGTAGCTGAGATGCCATGCTCCTAATGCAGGGGGTCCAAGTTTGATCCCTGGTCAGGGAACTAGATTCCACATGGCTCAACTAGATGTTTGCATGCCCTAGCTAAAGATCCCATGCATGTGCACGCCAAGTTGTTTCAGTCGTGTCTGACTCTATGCAACTGTATGGACTGTAGCCCGCCAGGCTCCTCTGTCCATGGGATTCTCCAGGCAAGAATAATGGAATGGGTTGCCATGCCCTCCTCTAGGGGACCTTCCCAACCCAGGGATCAAAACCATGTCTCTTACATCTCCTGCGCTGGCAGGTGGGATCTTTACCACTAGCTGCACACAGGAAGCCCAGAGATCCCATACGCTGCAACAAAGATTGAATGAAGCTCTGTGTGCCGCAACTAAGACCCGGCAGAGCCGAATAAATAAAATGAAAATACATATTAAAAATTGCATGTTAAAAAAACAAAGAGTGTTTATGGATCAGAATATCAACAGATTTATGGTTAAAACAAGAAAATGGGAGGGCTGACTCAAATTGTAGAGGGTGGCTTGCTTTCTAGCAAAGCAGATTAATATGTTTAAATAGCCCACGGAGATGCCATTGAAGAAGTTTGACTTCTTCAGCAAGATCCAAGTGGACCTTTTTGGTTGCTGTCTGGTACTTAGGATTATGTACCTTTGTCACATAGAGTCGGACACAACTGAGGGACTGACACATTAGCCTGGTGTTGGCTGCTGGTGTTCTCTAGGTTGGAGAAGATTGCTGGTGTGCAGGAGCACATACACGGCCCCTCAGGGTGGCATGTCAGTTATTCTTTCATCTATTCATAAATTTAGCAAATGCTTTTTTGAGAGTACACAAGATGCTAGACCCTAGGGATTTAAAGAGAACCTTGAGGAGTCTTTTGTTTCAAGGAGACTTTGGGGTTATATTCTGGGTGTTTTCCTTTGGGAGTTGCTTTCTGCTAGCTCATCTCCTTGGAACGTTGAGTGATAAAATGTAGCCCAGCCCAACTTTAATGTTCTTCTGTGATAAAGTAGCTTGCCTCAGACCACCTTCCAAGCCAAGAATGACTAGAACATATGGGTAAAAACTCAAAAACCAAACAACAAAAGTCCAAAAAGCTGTTTGAATCAAAGAATGATATCATATGACCAATGTTAAGGATAAAAAGATCCCTTAGACATTAAATGTTAGTAAGAGGATAAAGTGCGCAGCTTGCAAATAAATTTGACAATTTAGAGGGATAGTTCTGGAGTTTGGGATGGACAGGTACACACCACTATGTTTAAGATGTCCTACTGTAGAGCACAGGGAGCTCTGATCAGTGCTATGTGGCAGCCTGAATGAGTGGGGAGTTTAGGGGAGAATGGATACATGTATATGTGTGGCTGAGTTCCTTTGCTGTCCACCTAGACCTATCTCAGCATTGTTAATTGGCTATCCTCCAATACAAAATAAAATGTTTAGTTAAAAAATAAATAAACTTGACCATTTAGAAGAAAGGGATACTTTTTTGAAAACACCATTTACAAAAAGTGAAGCTAGAGGAACTATAAAATCAAAACTGCCTAGATCTAATAAAGAAGCTATACTTTTAAATAAAAATATTTCATGAAGAAGCAATACTTTTAATTTAAAATATTTCATAAAGATAATACCAGACTTACATGCCTTCACTGGTGAAGTCTTGCAAATATTTGAGAAAGACACAGTACCATTATTACACTAATTTTTCCAGGAAATAGGAAAAGTGGGAACACTTCCTTATTTATCATGAGGCCAGCATAATCTTGCTACCAACAGAATAGAAAATTCATATTCAACTATTTTCATGATACTGAAAGAAAAAAAAAATTCCTGTGTAATCATTTTGGTGAATATAAAATTTGCAACATTTTAAAATTTTAGCCAATTAAATACAGCAATATATAAAAGGATAGTATACCATGAGAAGTTTGGTTTATTTTAGGAATGCAAGGTAAGCTTAACTTTGGAAAATCAATCAACGCAATTTACCAAATTAACAGAGCAAAGAATGGACTAAAATAATCATTTCATGAGACTTAGAAAAAACCATTTAATAACATTCAATATATGATAAAACTTTATACATGCTATAAAAAGGAAAAAAAAAAAAGAAAGAAATAAAGGTTAGAATTTCTTAACATGTAAGAAATAGAAGCATGACCAAATAAGAACTATAATGAATATAATATTTGATGTTGAACTATGAAAAATTTGTCCTGGAGATCAGGAATGAGACAAGGATGTGCATAATCACCACTTTTATTCAATACTGTACCATGATTGTTAGCCTTCGCAATATGGCAAGAAAAAAAATCCTATTTAAGGATCTGAGTAAGGACTGAAAAAAGAATAGAAATGATATTATTCACAGATAACATAGGTGGTTTTAAATCAAAAATCTATTTAGATAATTTATTAAAATTAATAAGTAAATTTAAGGTCACTAGATAAAAGGACAATACGTAAAAAATGTATTTCTTTGTATGAGCAACAACTAGAAAATAAATTTAAAAGATACTAGTTATTGTGAAAAAATATTAAATGCCTAGATAAAAATCTTATAAAAGGAAGTTCATTACTGCTAAGTTAGAAAATTACTATTATTACTAAAGAGAAACTTTAAATAAATTAAGGTGTATTATAAGTTAATGCATTATAACAGTAAAGACATCAGTTCTCCTAAAACTGATCTAAGTTTTAATAGAACTCTAATCAAAATCTCAACAGGCTTATTATGTGGAATTTAAAAAGCTCTTTTGTAAAAGTCATAGGAAGTTGCAAAGGGCCAAGAATAGCCAAGATGATCTTGAAGAAGAATAAAGTGTAAAGACTTGCACTTCCAAGTACTAAAAGCTATTACTAAGCCACTATAATTAGCACAATGTGCTTTTGATTCAAAGGAAAATAGAACAAAGGAAGAGAGAGTAGCAAAAAGCCTAGACATAGTGGCCATCTGATACTTGGAAAAGGAAAATAATATGTAGAAAGGAAGTTGTTTTTATTATCTGGGGCTGGGTCAATTGTTTATTTCCTTGGAAAACAATAGTAATCTTGACTCCACTTTATACCACATCAAAACACTTCCAAATGGAATTTTAATTAAATGATAAAGGTAAATAAAAATGTTTTTAGAAGAAAACAGGAGGTTATCTGTATGGTAGGATAGGCAAAGTTTTTTTTTTTTTTTTTTTTNCAAGTCCATCGAGTCAGTGATGCCACCCAGCCATCTCATCCTCTGTTGTCCCCTTCTCCTCCTGCCCCCAATCCCTCCCAGCATCAGGGTCTTTTCCAATAAGTCAACTCTTCACATGAGGTGGTCAAAATATTGGAGTTTCAGCTTTAGCATCATTCCTTCCAAAGAAATCCCAGGGCTGATCTCCTTCAGAATGGACTGGTTGGATCTCCTTGCAGTCCAAGGGACTCTCAAGAGTCTTCTCCAACACCACAGTTCAAAAGCATCAATTCTTCAGTGCTCAGCCTTCTTCACAGACCAACTCTCACATCCATACATGACCACAGAAAAAACCATAGCCTTGACTAGACGGACCTTAGTCAGCAAAGTAATGTCTCTGCTTTTGAATATGCTATCTAGGTTGGTCATAACTTTTCTTCCAAGGAGTAAGCATCTTTTAATTTCATGGCTACAGTCACCATCTGCAGTGATTTTGGAGCCCAAAAAAATAAAGTCNCCACTGTTTCCCCATCTATTTCCCATGAAGTGATGGGACCGGATGCCATGATCTTCGTTTTCTGAATGTTGAGCTTTAAGCCAACTTTTTCGCTCTCCTTTTTCACTTTCATGAAGAGGCTTTTTAGCTCCTCTTCACTTTCTGCCATAAGGGTGGTGTCATCTGCATATCTGAGGTTATTGATATTTCTCCCGAAAATCTTGATTCCAGCTTGTGTATTGTTGCCTTATAATGGTGTGTTAGTTTCTACCACACAGAATAATGAATCAGCAATACCTATACATACACCCCCTCCCTTTGGACTTCCTTCCCACTCAGGTCACCACAGTGCATTAAATGGAGTTCCCTGTGCCATACATTATGTTCTCATTAGTTATTTTATCCATAGTATCAATAGTGTACATCTATCCCAGTCTCCCAGTTGCTCCCAGCCTTGGTATCCATCTATCTGTGCCTGTTTCTGCTTGGCAAACAAGTTCATCTGAACCAATTTTCTAGATTCCACATATATGGGTTAATATACAACGTTTTTCTGACTTCACACTGTACGACACTCTCTTAGGTCCATCCAGTTCTCAGCAAATGACTTCCATTGAATTTCTGAGGGCAAGAAGGGAGGAAGGGACTAAGGATAAAGTTGTCATCTTTATGGAGAATTATTGAGTGCCAGGGTCTGTGTTTAGTCTATTCCCGGCCATTTTGTCATTTAATCAAAATAGCGATTATCACTTCCATTTTACACAATTTTAGAATTTGAGAAGTAGGAGATTAACTTGAATAGGTTATTTCCGTGGTAAGAATGAACTCAGGCTTTAACCCACACTAGAGAATATTGTGGACTTCTAAGAATCTGTAGCTGTTTTGATGGAGGAAGAAAAGGTAGAGAGCTTTTCAGGTATGACGTCGGATGGGGGCAACCTTCATGGACTCTCAGTTACAAATATGGATGCTGATTCAATGCAAAGGGATGTATAGGTAAATAAAAGGTATGTAAACTCGATACAGTGTATCTTTCAAAGATTCTTTTTAAAAAAATTGCCATTTTATCAAACTGTCTCAAACTTATTTGTTAAACAGCTGATAAGCTATGTTTCTTCTTCTTTTTTTTTTCCCCCCAGATTTATTTATTTACTTTCATCCCTGCTGGGTCTTTGTTGCTGTGCGAGCTTTCTCCAGTTGTGGCAGCTGGGGGCTGCTTTTGCTGTGGTGTGCAGGCTTATCCCTGCGGTGGCTTCTCTTGTTGGGGAGCATGGACTCTGGGCACAGGGGCGTTAGTAGGTGCGGTTCATGGGCTAGAGCCACAGCTCTGTAGTTGCGGTGCACGGGCTCAGCTGCTCTGCGGCATTCGGGAGCTTGCTGGACCTGTGTCTCCTGCATTGGCAGGCGGATTCTCAACCACTGGACCACCATGAATGTCCTGGTAGCCTATGTTTCTTTGCACATCATCATCTCTGACATTCCTGTCTGGTCTCCATTTTAAAAAGGAGTGAAAAATATAATGAAACACAGTTTTTTAAAACCCCTTTCATTATTTGGGCCATTTCACTGGCAATTTTCAAAATCCTGCTTGCAAAGTATTTCTGTCAGCTCGTAGTGGGCTTTAAAGTATTTGGAACCTGTCTAGAATTATTTTCTCCTTTTTGGCTTTTGTGAAGAAAAATTATTGATCAAAAATTTTAGCCTCGTTTAATATACAAGGGTAGCCTTTAAATTTCTTCTACAAGCCAAGGCAAGGATGGATGTCCTCTTTCAGCTTGTTGTTGTCCAGTTGCCCAGTCATGTCTGACTCTTCGTGACTTCATGGACTGCAGCACAGCAGGCCTCCCTGTCCTTCACCATTTCCCAAAGTTTGCCCAAGTTCACGTTCATTGCGTCAGCTCAGCACAGCACAAATCAATCTGTCTCATAGTAATCTATTATTCCACATCTAACTGCAGCTGTGTCAGTTGTTTCTTTCTCTTGCCACAAATTTTCCAGAAATGTAGGTTTTTCTTTACATACTGAAGTTGTGGAAAAATAGAAAAATAAATTATTTTTCAGTGTGTAATGCTTGATCTCCTCCATATCAAAACATAAATCACTTCCCAGTTTCTCTTACCCTGGCAAAATGAGCTGTTCTGTTTTGTTAAATTTTTGACTTATTAATCTGTATCTTCATGTTCCTGATATCCTAATTTTTTTGACCATACAAATCACCATCATAACCAGGCTGTCCATATGGTCTGGTATCTTGGAGCCTCTCAGTTTTAATGCCCTTTTCCTGGAATAATTATTAATAGTTCCCTCTTTAAATCATAAATATGTCTCATTCTACTGATAAATTATGTGAAAGCTTAATTACAATGAGGATACTTCTTTTCTTCTTTTAAAAAAAAAAAGAGGGCCTGAAACTAATGTTTTAGAATCATATGGATGGAATTCAATGGAAAACACATGGACAATATTGAGGGCCCTTCATCAGCTCCTTGGGTATTTAAATAATTCCACTGTATAATCATAAGGGATTTGATTTAGGTCATACTCGAATCATCTAGAGGTTCCCCACTTCTTCAATTTAAGTCTGAATTTGGCAATAAGGAGTTCATAATCTGAGGCACAGTCAGCTCCTGGTCTTGTTTTTGCTGACTGTATAGAGCTTCTCCATCTTTGGCTGCAAAGAATATAATCAATCTGATTTTGGTGTTGACCATCTGGTGATGTCCATGTGTAGAGTCTTCTCTTGTGTTGCTGGAAGAGGGTGTTTGCTATGACCAGTGTGTTTTCTTGGCCAAACTCTATTAGCCTTTGCTCTGCTTCATTCTGTACTCCAAGGCCAAATTTGCCTGTTATTGCATGTGTTTCTTGACTTCCTACTTTTGCATTCCAGTCCCCTATAATGAAAAGGACATCTTTTTGGGGTGTTAGTTCTAGAAGGTCTTGTAGGTCTTCACAGAACCATTCAACTTCAGCTTCTTCAGAATTACTGATCAGGGCATAAACTTGGATTACTGTGATACTGAATGGTTTACCTTGGAAATGAACAGAGATCATTCTGTCTTTTTTGAGATTGCATCCAAGTACTCCATTTCGGCTCTTTTGTTGACCATGATGGCTATTCCATTTCTTCTAAGGGATTCTTGCCCACACACAGTAATAGATATAATGATCATCTGAGTTAAATTCACCCATTCCAGTCCATTTTAGTTCACTGATCCCTAAAATATCGATGTTCACTCTTGCCATCTCCTATTTGACCATTTCCAGTTTGCCTTGATTAATGGACCTAACAGTCCATGTTCCTATGCAAATTTTCTCTTTACAGCATTGAACTTTACTTCCATCACCAGTCACATCCACAACTGGGTGTTGTTTTTGCTTTGGCTTCATCTGTTCATTCTTTCTGGAGTTATTTCTCTCCTGATCTCCAGTAGCATATTGGGCACCTACTGACCTGGGGAGTTCATCTTTCAGTGTCCTATCATTTTGCCTTTTCATACTGTTCATGGGGTTCTCAAGGCAAGAATTTTGTCACCACATTTTGTCAGAACTCTTCACCATGACCTGTCAGTCAGTCTTGGATGGCCCTACAGGGCATGGCTCATTGTTTCATTGAGTTAGATAAGGCTGTGGTCCATGTGATCAGATTGCTTAGTTTTCTGTGATTGTGGTTTTCAGTCTGTCTGCCCTCTGATGGAGAAGGATAAGAGGCTTATGAAAGCCTCCTGGTTGGAGAAACTGCCTGAGGGGGAAACTGGGTCTTGTTCATGCTCAGTAAATCTTTAATCCAATTTTCTGTTAATGAGTGGGGCAGTGTCCCCTCCCTGTTATTTGACCTGAGGCCAAACTATGGTGGAGGTAATGAAGATAATGGTGACCTTCTTCAAAAGGTCACATGCATGCACGCTATGCTCAGTGCCCCCAACCCTGCAACAGGCCACCACTGACCCACACCTCTGCCAGAGACTCCTGGATGCTCATGGGCAAGTCTGGGTCAATCTCTTGTGGGGTCACTGTTCCTTTTTGCTGGGTCCTGGTGCACACAAGGCTTTGTTTGTGCCCTCCAAGAGTCTGTTTCCCCAGTCCTGTGTAAGTTCTGGTGGCTCTATGGTAGGATTAATGGTGCCAGGAGGGCAGGGATCACACCTGCTCCTTTGTTTGTTTGTTCTGACTGCTCCTCAGGACATACAGGATGTTAGGTCCCCAACCAGGGATTGAACACTTGCCTCCCGCAGTGGAGGCTCAGTGTCCTAACCACTGGACCTCCAAGGAAGTCCTGATCATACCTATTTTTGAACACAATTTCTAGACCTGGCACAGTGCTGATGAATGGGAGGTCCTCAATATTTAACTGTTTAATGAATGAATAGAGAATAACTTTCTGTTGAGTTTTCAATATTTCAAAAAGGCTGAACATTATTTCATTCTATTCTCTTTATTTTAAGTCCCCTGAAGGCAAGAAGTATCAGTTTTATTTACCAAATGTTGAAACTGTGTCTTGCAGTGTTTAATGACTTATCTGTTATTTTCTATAAAGTTGGAGGCAGCTCTGTAATTAAAAGAAAGGTAAACTATAAGAATGGGCTTCCCAGGTGGCACAGTGGTAAAGAATCCACCTGCTAATGCAGGAGGCATAAGAGACCCAGGATTGATCCCTAGGGGGGCAAGATCCCCTGGAGTAGGAAATGGCAACACACTCCAGTATTCTTGCCTGGAAAATTCCATGGAAAGAGGAGCCTGGAGGGCTACAGTCCATGGGGTCAAAATGAGTCAGACATGACTGAGCACACATAAGCTATACGAATAATTACTGTAAGCTCCTCTTTGGGCATATTTGTGATTTTTCGGATCTCCTTCCAGTTTGTGGCAGTGCCTAGAGTAATCTGTCAGAAGAATTTTTTTCCCCTATGTTCTCTCAGTAATAACAATAAAATGATATCCAACAAAGTCCTGCAAGATACTCTTATCTGTTAATATATCTTCAATTGAAACTTGTATCACATCACATTCTGAATGTCTGCAGAGGGCAGACAAAGCATCGTTTGCAAGACGTGAATCCCTGACCCTCGTATTGAAACCTCCAGGGCAGCTGCCTATGCTGGTTTAAATGTAATAATGGTATTTGAGTCACACGCATATTTTGTTTTGCCCTGATGCAGCACAGTTTTGGCAGCATGGATGAGCTGAATTCATATTAAAAACAATGGCAAGACAGAGATTGTTTTCTTCCCCTCATCAAATCTGAAACATCTGGAATTCTAGCTGCCATGGAAGGATATTCATATTTAGTCTGTAATGCAATGTAGAAACTCTGATTAAAGCTCAAACATTAACTTATAATCAGTGGAAGGTTTAATTGAAAAGACTCTTTATCTGTGGCTTATGTAATATTAGTATGCGTTGTGTATTTAACATTTTTCCTAACCAGTTTTATGCACTTCAATTTAATGTGGCATAACCAATACACTTGGCACTCTCCTCTGTAACTTGTACACACAATTGAATTCAATCGCCTATGTCATTGCATCCTCCCTGATTGAGGCCAGTGAAGACTTGGGCCACAGGAGTGGTGCAGGTTAGGGGATATGATCAGATCTGTGCTTCCAAAATATCACTGACTTCTTTGCTTTTCATTTTGAAATTGAAGTATAATTGCTCTACAGTATTATGTGTTACAGGTGTATAATATAGTGATTCACAAATTTTAAAGGTTATCCTTCCTTTATAGTTATTATAAGATATCTGCTCTATTCCTGTCCCTGGAGCAGGAAATGACATCCCACTCCAGTATGCTTGCCTGGAGAATTCGCATGGGCAGAGGAACCTGGTGTTCTATAGCCCATGGGACTGAAGAGAGTCAGACATGACTGGGCGACTAAGCACGTATTTCTGTATTGTGCAGTATGTCCCTGTAGCTTATTTTATATTCAGTGGCTTTTTACCTTTTTCTCTTCTTTTGGCTGCCCAAGCTCTTCTCTGTGGCCCGTGGGCTTTCCCTAATCGTGCATGTGCGTTTCTCTCTCTCTTTGGAGCCCAGGCTCTGCAGCATGTGGGCTCAGCAGTGGCAGGGCACCTGCCCTCTGGTTGTGGCTCATGGGCTTAGTCACCCTGCAGCCTGTGGGATCTTTGTTCCCTGACCAGGGGTCGAACCACTGGGCCACCAGGGAAGTGTCTGGTTTATACCTCCTGATCCTCTGTTTGTCTTTCTCATTTCCCTTAGCATTAGTTCAGTTCAGTTCAGTTTAGTCGCTCAGTCATGTCCAACTCTTTGCGACCCCATGAATTGCAGCACGCCAGGGCTCCCTGTCCATCACCAATTCCCGGAGTTCACGCAGACTCGCGTCCATCGAGTCAGTGATGCCATCCAGCCATCTCATTCTCTATCGTCCCCTTCTTCTCCTGCCCCCAATCCCTCCCAGCATCAAAGTCTTTTCCAATGAGTCAACTCTTCGCATGAGGTGGCCAAAGTACTGGAGTTTCAGCTTTCATAGTGTCCTCCAAGTCCGTCCATGTTGCTGAAAATGGCAAAATTTCATTTTTTTTTTTTAATGGCTGAGTCGTATTTAATTGAATGCATGCCACAAAAGATCACGGATTTCTGTATGGGGAATAAAATGGAAAGGAGGTACCCAACCAAAACCAAAAGAGGTACCAAAAGAGGGAGGTACCCAAGCCAATAGCACCAAAAAGGAAAAGTGAGTGCGATGGTTAAAAAGAGGTTGGACAGATGAACACAGATGTGGGAAACAGGTGTATCAAGTTCATCAGTGGGTACATGGCTTTTCATTGCCCAGTTCTTTCAACTCTTCTCTAAGCTTGGAAGTTAAATAAGTAAATAAAAAGCATGAATGCCTGTGTGCATGCTCAGTCAATTCAATTGTATCCGACTCTTTGTGACCCCATGGACTGTAGCCCGTCAGGCTCTTCTGTCCATGGGTTTCTCTTGGCAAGAATACTAGAGTGGGTTGCCATGCCCTCTTCCAGGAGATCTTCCTGATGCAGGGATTGAACCCGTGTCTCCTGCATTTCCTGCACTGCAGGGAAGGGTGGGGGGAATTCTTTACCGCTGAGCCACAGGAGAAGCCCAAAAGCATGAATACAGGTAGCCAATTAGGAGGACATTATAGAAACCCAGGCAAGAAATGAAAGGTTTAGCTTATGATTTAAAAAAAGTTGTTAGAATCTGAACCAAGAGGTCACAAGTCTGGAGAGAGATAAATTGGTTGAACTTAATTAATTTTTCTAATACAGCTGCAGATCTTTTCTGGTCTGCCTGTATAGAGAAGACTATGTGTGAGGCTCTCTCTCTACCTGGACTCTGTAGAGAAGACCTGGGCTTCTTGCTTATAATGTCCTGGTCCCTAGATTGTTGGTTCTGTTCTAATTTCAACCTCAATCTACATCCTCTCTTTCCTTTTCCTTTTTTGGGAAGGGGTGTGGTGGTGGTATAGGGGGAGGCTATTTAGTTACATTTCCCAAGGGTATGCAGAAAATGAACAAAAATCTTGATAAATGGTTTCCCTTGTAGGCCAGTTATGTTTGTATTAAAAAAAAAAAAAGACACTGGGTTTCATTGAAAAGCCAAAGAAAGCTTTGAATCCCCCAGATAAATGCATATAGGTATATAGAAGGAAATTTGCATACCCTGGGGTTTGAGACACACTCCGGGATCCTTAAAACTCCAATATGCAGGGACTGGGATTAGAGCTCCTGCCTCGGTCCCACAGAACCTGGGCCAGTTCATCCAAAAGCCAGCTCATCCAAGAGCAGAGATCTTGGGCTTCCTCCCTCTCTGGGGGTATCTGTGAAGGCTGCCACCTGGTATAGAATGTTCTGTAAGCAACAGGAGAATAAGTAGAGCCTGGCTTCTGTCATTTCGTCTCAGGGAAACAGCTCCATCCTGCAAGCCTGAATGTGGCCCAACTCACATAAGGTAATTAGAATTGTGGCTGCAAGCATGCTCCATCCTTGTTTTCTTTTGTGGGCACTATGGAGGTTACAGGCTGGATTGGGAGAGGCAGCTGATACAGCTGTCTGTTTGTATCCCTTATCGGGCTGATGCCTGGAGAGGGTAGCGCTCAGTTGCTGTGCAGGTGGATAACAGAGGCTGGATGGGAGGGAGGGCAAGAAGGGAGCCAAAGTGGAAGAGAACTGTGCTCAGCACATGGTGGTTCTGCCTTGCTCTCCACTTTGCTGATCATCTGTCATCCAAACAGAACAACCAACAGCCCTCAATCTCTTCCCTTGGTGAAATAGTGAGTCTCCAAGAGCAGAGGCAGAGGGTCACAGGGTCAAGTAGGGCATGGAAGGGGCCCCCTAGGTTGGAGGGGATGTGTACATGGAGCCTTGAGTGCCAAGGTGTCTCCATTCTGGAAAGGCCTTCTCTCTCTGCTAGTCTTTCCTTACCTAGAACAGGAGCTGCTGCTGCTGCTGCTAAGTCGCTTGAGTCGTATCCGACTCTGTGCGACCCCATAGATGGCAGCTCACCAGGCTCCCCCGTCCCTGGGATTCTCCAGGCAAGAACACTGGAGTGGACTGCCATTTTCTTCTCCAGTGCATGAAAGTGAAAAGTGAAAGTGAAGTCGCTCAGTCGTGTCCGACACTTAGCGACCCCATGGACGGCGGCCTACCAGGCTCCTCTGTCCATGGGATTTCCCAGGCAAGAGTACTGGAGTGGGTTGCCATTGCCTTCTCTGAGAACAGGAGCAAGTGTCCCCAAAAGTAGACCCAGAGTTGAAGTGATGTGACGAGAATGGGCAGTCGGGTACCATGGGTGCCTCTCAGGTGGCTCAGTGGTAAAGAATCCACCTGCCAATCAGGAGATGCAAGAGATGCCTCCTTTATCCATCCACCCACCCACCCACCCACCTATCCTGCCTTCCCTCCATCTATCTGTCCAGTCTGTCGGAAATAAAGCTCCATGTGCTAAGCTGGATTCTGGGGATCAGCAAGGGTCCTGATTCCCCATAGATCTAATAGCCTAGTGGGGGTTGTGGAGGGAAAAAACCAAAAGTAATCATGTCATCACACAAAGACTTGAAATTGAAGATGTTTATTGTTGTTCAGTCACTCAGTCCTGTCCAACTCTTTGCAATCCCATGGACTATAGCACAGTAGGCTTCCACGTCCTTCACTATCTCCCAAAGTTTGCTCAAACTCATGTCCACTGAGTCAGTAATGCCATCCAACCATCTCATCCTCTATCACCCCCTTCTCCTGACTTACAATATTTCCCAGCATCAGGGTCTTTCCCAATGAGATGGGTCTTTTCCAATGAGCTGGGTCTTTTCCAGTGAGCTGGCTCTTCATATCAGGTAGCCAAAGTACTGGAGGTTCAGCTTCAGCATCAGTCCTTCCAACGGATATTCAGGACTGATTTCCTTTAGGATGGACTGGTTTGATCTCCATGCTATCTAAGGGACTCTCAAGAGTCTTCTCCAGCAGTTCAAAAGCATCAGTTCTTCAGCGCTCAGCCTTTTTTATAGTCCAACTCTCGTATCCATACACGACTCCTAGAAAAACCAGTTTTGAATGCACGGACATTTGTCAGCAAAGTGATGTTTCTGCTTTTTAATACGCTGTCTAGGTTTGTCATAGCTTTTCTTCCAAGAAGCAAGTGCCTTTTAATTTCATGGCTGCAGTCACTATCCACAGTGATTTTGGAGCCCAAGTCTGTCACTGTTTCCATTGTTTCCCCATCTATTTGCCATGAAGTGATGGGACCGGATGCCATGATCTTAGTTTTTCCAAGGTTCAGTTTTAAGCCAGCTTTTTTTCAGTCTCCTTTCACCTTAATCAAGAGGGTCTTTAGTTCCCCTTTGATTTCTGCCATTAGGGTGGTGTCATTGATATTTCTCCCAGCAATCTAGATTCCAGCTTGTGATTCATTCCGCCTGGGATTTTGCATGATTATTCTGCATGTAAGTTAAATAAGCAGGTGACAATCCTTGAAGTACTCCTTTCCCAATTTGGAACCAGTCTGTTTTTCCATGTTCGGTTCTAGCTGTTGCTTCTTGACCTGCATAAAGAGACAGTTAAACTGTGCCTTTGACCTCAAAGAGATCAAAGTCTGATGGAAGAGACAGACACATAGATGATTATCTCTAAGACAATGTTCTTAGGGCCATCAGATAAAGTATGGATAAAATGTCATGGAATCACAGAGGAGGAAATGATTATTTCTGCTTGGAGATTCAAGCAGGTCACACGAAAGAGAAAATCTATGAGCTTGACTTAACAGGAAGAGTAGCAGCTTTTGGGGCAGACAGAGTGGGAAGGATCAAGGCATTCCCGGCAGAAGGGACACAAGGACCAGTGTGTTTGAGGAACAAGCCAGAGAGTCGTTGTGGCTGGGCAGTGGGAGGTGGGTGGCTTTTTCTCAGGTGGACCATCAGCCGGCATCTGTCCTTCAGTGTGTGCCCCAGTTGTCCTGACATCAATCTGTGTTGCCTCTGGTGACTTAGTAACTAAGTGGAGTAAAGCCAGCTTTCTCCGCGGCTGTGTGAATCCAAGTGTAGAGCGGTGAGGACAGCTGAGCCCTGCGTTTTGCCCAGAGGGGTGTGAATAATCACTTCGGTTTTAGCCAGGAGTGCAGAGCACAGAAGGTAATACAAGAGAGGAGTGTGTAAATGAGGGAATAGAAGCAAAAGTGCTCTGTAAACTGTAAAGTGCAGGCCACGTGCTCATTGTTATTTTTACACGGTTCATTCTGTCTCTGGAATGCACGAACCCATTAGATCAACATTTAAGACTTTCTTGTAGAAGGCTACCATATGCTGGCCAGGCTGCTGGAAGCAATAGAAGCATTTTTTTCGTAGAAAGAAATGGCTGGAAGCCCACAGTTTTTATTGATTTACATTTGCAAGCCATAACTTCTTATCTCTTTTACGCTCCCAATATCATGATGTCCGTTTGTGTAATATATTAGTCTGGTCAGAATTGATGCCAAGTCCTAAATAACTGGAGAGGGAGTGCTGATTCGTGTTGAAAGTCAGTTGGGAATCTGGGTTACCAGGCTCTTCTTCTCTTCACTGTCCGTATGGAGATAGAGAGGCCAGCTTTGCTTCTCTGTGGGGTCCCAAGGATGAATCATTTATGCCATCAAAGTTCTTTGCCATCCTCGGATACTACATAAATGCGAAGTATAATCATTATGAATTATAAGAGAAGCAGACGGAGGTTTTAAATTAAATAGCACCATTGTGTTATTTTTCATCAGGATTCAGAGCAGCCGACCTTCCCAGCAGAAGTAACTTAGATAATTTGATTCTCTCACTTAACCAGGACTGATCACTGCAGGGAGAGAAATTAATTTCTTGAAAAACAGCTGCGGGTTTTCCTCCCCACCAGCCCGTCTCTTGGATTTGCAGATGCAGCCATAATGAAACCGGGGTGACAGTTCCACTGGGTGGCTTGTTATTTCAACAGGGACCTCGTATCATGGTTCTCCAGTTTTTGGTTTACCTGGAAAGAATCAGGACATCTGAGTGTCTTCTGGGGGATGGCCATTGTGGTCACATCTGCCCAGATCAGCCTGAATGTGAAATGGGACTAAGTATGCACAAACCAAATAATTGGGAGTTTCAGTGAAATGAGACTCAATCTAGCTGATTATTTGTCTGAATGCAACCCTTCCAAATAACCCTGGTGTGGGATAGAGTTGGCAGTGCCAAGATCTATTATTGGCTCCCTTGCCGGAGAAATTGACAGGAAGGTGACGTGTGAGCTGAGCTCAACCTTTACAGTTCTGTTGACAGATTCTTCAGAATGTGGCAGAATGACAGTTTGGTGTCATAGAGTTGGTCATAGACTGTCAGCCCAGAGAAGAAGCAGGAGAGATAAGCTAGGACAGGGAGAAGGCTGTGCAGACCGAGGGAAGCTTGGTCACTGATATTTACAGAATGCAACTCCCCCTGCCAGTAACACCCCACTGTTTGCTCATCCTTGGGTTCTGCCACTCAAAGCTGTGTGATCTCATGGAAGTCATTTAACTTCTCTGAGACTCAGTTTTTTCATCCATCAGATAAAGACATTGGAATAGATGATTTTGAAGATTCTCTTTGTTTCTGGAATCGCCAAATACAATCAGGAGTTCCCATATGCAAGAAGGGAGGGGTATCTAAGTTATAAATTACTCCAAAGCATCTCTGCTGGGGGACATCGGGCAGTCTCAGTCTAGGATTCTCCTATATTAAAATAAGGCCTCCAAGGAGTTCCCTGGTGGTTCAGTGGTTGAGTGCAATGCCTGCTAATGTAGGGGACATGAGTTAGATCCCTGGTCTGCGACGATCCCACATGCCACGGGGCAATTAAGCCCATGCACACCCTACAGCTTGTGCACCGCAGCAAGAGAAGCCCCGCAATGAGAAGCCAGCAGACTGCAACTAGAGAGTAGCCTGTGTGCAGCAACCAACATCCAGAGCAGCCAAAAATTAATTAATTAATTAATTAAAACAAGAAAAATAGACCTCCTTGCACTTTCCCCTGATGCTCCTCCATCTTGATTCTTAGAATTTAGCTCTCCAAGTATTCAGCTAGAACTCAGATTTTTAGTTTTTAAGATTTTTGTGGTGGGGACCAATTTTTAAGTCTTTATTGAATGTGTTACAATATTGCTTCTGTGTTATGATTTGGTGTTTTGGCCTCAAGGCATGTAGGATCTTAGCTTCTATCCCAGGAAATGAACCTGCACCCCCTGCACCGGAAGGCAAAGTCCTAGCCGCTGGACTGCCAGGGAAGTTCTAGAGCTCAGTGGTTCTTAAACCGGGAGAGTCTAAAAAGCAGAGTGGAAAATAGCATATGTGGATGGGTGAATGGGACATTTCCCCCAAACTTCAAAATTTACGTCTATCTCTACTGCGAGCTTTGGAGAAACATGTCAGGCAGGCAGCATGTTAAGGAAATGGCGCTATCAAGTGTAGGCTTGGGGAACAATCACACAAAAACAATTGAACGTTATGGTTAATAAACGCCTATCCCTTCAATTTGCATCCAGTCACTCTGCTCCAGTACTGAGCATGGTCCTGATAAGGCTTCTTTTACACACTGAAGGTGGCCTTGAAGTTACTGGTCCTGGAGTTGAGTGTATTTCAATGTATTTCAATGACAGCTTATGGACAGAGGAAAGGACAGGGTGTGGGGCAGAGAAGACTAGCTTTTCCAGCAATATTTGTGTTTCCTCTCCCACAGCATGCAGTTGTTGCTGGGACGTGACTTCCAGAAACAGCCACGTGGCTTGCCTGGGTGTCTGAGTGTGGCCATGGGATGAGTATGATGAACACAATGTGAACAAAGCTGGCTGACAGCACTTAAGAATTACTTACTGTACAGCAGAGCGAACTCTGCTCAGTATTCTGTAACAAGCTAAATGGGGAAAGAATTTCAAAAAGAATAGATAATGCGTGTGTATAACTGACTCACTTTGCTGAATACCTAAAACTAACACAAGGTTGTAAATCACTATATGAAAGTGAAAGCGTTAGTTGCTTAGTCATGTCCATCTCTTTTCGACCCCATGGACTGCAGCCCTCCAGGCTCCTCTGTCCATGGAATTCTCCAGGCAAGAATACTGGAGTGGGTTGCCATTCCCTTCTCCAGGGGATCTTCCCGACCCAGGGATTGAACTTGGGTCTCCTGCATTGCAGGCAGATTCTTTACTGTCTGAGCCACCAGGAAAGCCCCACTTTGAGATATATATATATATATATATATATATATAAAAGAAACACATACCTTCTCTCATGCTCTCTGTCTTTTACTGTCAGTGGACTAAGGATGATGAAAAGAACTTAGGTATTGGAAGGAACTTGGGGGTTGGAAGTAGAAGGAGCTTGTGTCCCTGATACACTGCATCGAGGAAAGCCACTGGCCAATGAGGAACATCTGTCAAATGTAAACTTCTTTTTTACTAAACAATAAAAAGACATTATTTTTGTTGCAACATCCAGCAGGGCCCTAACTCATCCACGGTGTGATCTGCTCCAAGTCTTTAGAAGATGGGAGATTGTGTCCCCCCCACAACCCTTGTTAACTTAAAAAGAAATGACTTCCCAAATAACTTTAACTTTTCTTCCAATTTTGTTTTGCTGCGCCAGTCTGTTCTGTTTCCTCTTGAGGGAGGTGTTAATAGCTAGGTGGATAAGACTGTAAACGCCATGGGAAGAGGGACCTTGTCTTCTATTGTATGACCATACTCCCACCAAGCCAACACATCATAGTTATTCAGTAAACATTTGTGGAATGAATGAGATATAGAAGTCCCAACTGTATTTGACATATAGACACCTCATGGTTTGGTCTCACTACCTCTTTACAGCGACCTCTGTTGATCCTTTCCCAGGCAGACTGCTCAGCTCAGAGGAGTTGGCAGCGGTGGCTGAAAGCTTGGCCTGTGGCATTGACCTGTCTGGGTCTACCAGTGGGTCCACCTCCCAGGCTCTCCCTCCATATGTGTGACTTGGGGCAAGTTGTGCCTCCTCTTCACCTCTGTAAGATGGGGGAGATCATAGACCCTGTCTCACTGGTTGCAGTGAGTCTGAAATGGGTAATACAGGCATGAAGCTTAGAACTGTGCCTTGTGAATAATAAGCCTTGATCCATGCTTTTCTTTCCTATCGTTATGTCTTGGCTTACGCCCTTCCTTGACAGTTCATTTTACTTGTGAATTTGATGGGATCAGGGGATTGCCAGTTAGACATTAATTCTGGGTGTGTCTATGGGGGTATTTCCAGAAGAGTTTAGTACTGAATCGGCGGACAAACTAAAGCGTGTGGCCCTCCCCACGTAGGTGGGTGTCATGCAGTCCACTGCGGGTCTGAATAGAACAGAAAGGCGGAGGAAGGATGAGTTTGTTCTCTGCCTGACTGCTTGCACTAGAACGCTGATCTTCTGCTCCCGGTGCTCCTGGTTCTCAGACCTGCAGACTAGAGTTTCCATCAGCGCCTCCCTGGCTTTCAGGCCTTGAACTACACCACTCCTGGCTTTCCTGCATCTCCCCTGCAGACAGCAGGGCATGGAGCTTCACAACTTCCTTAATCACAGGAACCACTTCCTTATAATAAACATCCTCTTACGTATATTTCCTGTTAATTCTGTTTCTCTAGAGAACTGTGACTAATATACCTTCTTTCATTCCACTGGAATGCCTTCCACCCTCCTCTTCCTTCAAGGCTCTGATTAGATTTACCTTCTCCATTAAAACTCTCCTTGTCAGCAACTCTTTCTTCTGAGCCCATTTTTAAAGTCATCCACTCCTTAGGATCCATGACTTGTGGTACCCATAATATTCTGCTCTGTATGGTGACTCCTTGTTTCTCCCATGATGAACCTTGACCCCTCAGTGCTTGTCCGTCTTTGGAGTGATCACATTTCTTGACCAGAGTGGGGCAAGAAGGGTTCAATTAATTTCTTAATAAGTTTCTCAGCTCAAGGGCCCCCAAAGGAGCCCTGAGTCAAGGGATCATGTGCGTATGATTTATTGGGGATGTGCTCCTGGGGAAATCGGTCAGGAAACAGGGGACTCAGAGCAGAGAAGAGGAAGACCTACACAGGGTGTGATTTCGAGTGAAGCCCCAGCCTGATTCCACAGGGGAACTCTGGAGCGTGAATACACCCCTGAGTTTGTCCTAACTTGAAGCAGGGAACTGGGCTTTCATTCTGCCACACTTTCCAGTCCTTGGCTGAGAGCGCCCTGGTGTGGGAGTGGGAGTGAGCTCTGAGGCGGACCCATTCTCTGTCCATGTGGGTAGCCCACCCACATCCTCTGATGAGAGCTGCAAGTGCTGGCTATTTGACACAGAAGAATCCAAAGCTTTTTCTTTGATGCATGAAGAAAAAGTCAAAGGATCCAAGGCGATCTGGCAGAGCACTGATGGTGTCATCCATGGTTTGCAGAGCAATACTTTCTTATTTGTGATAAAACTTAAATATTGAACATCAAGGATTTTGTTCAGTCGTATTTGTTTAAAGAAAGGTAACTGAGTTTGAGTAAGCTCCGGGAATTGGTGATGGACAGGGAAGGCTGGCATGCTGTAGTCCATGGGGTCGCAAAGAGTCGGACATGCCCGAGTGACTGAACTGAAAGAAAAGTAAAGTGTTAACTTAGCTTGCCAGCCTTCCCTGGGGTCCTCACATCTCCCCCTGCATACACTCAGCACACGAGAGAGGTACACGGTGAGCGCACTGAATTATTTTCATACCATGTGAACCCAGCCTTGGGCCTTTTATTTATTTTAAAATTTTCATTGGAGTATAATTGCTTTACAGTGTTGTATTAGTTTCTGCCATACAACAATGTGAAGCAGCTATATGTATAAATATATCACCCTCTCCCCGCCCCCACCCCCGATCCCACCCTCTAGGTCATCACAAAGCACCAAGCTGAGCTTCCTATGCTATACACCAGCTTCCCACTAGCTATCTGTTTTGGGCTTTTAAAAGATTCCATTTAGCACAGGGGAATTTTGAGCTGCTTTGGAAATATAGCTTCTGTCACCTTTCCTTCCTGGTGTACGATTCTGAGTTGGCCAAAGTATTTCAGTTTGGTAGAGCATGGAGAACTTGCTAGGTGCTGGGAGATGAATCTGGAAAGGGAGATGATCAAGATGGGGATGCGGAGCCCAAGGTCTAACCCTGGAAGGGATGGCTTTGACGGGGAGATTGTAACTTCCAGCCTCACAGGGCGATGACAGGACATCCTGTCTTCTGCCTGAGTACTGGCTGTCCCTTTCAACCAGGGACATCTCAGGCAGGATGGGATGTCTTTGCTGCTCCTCTGGTTTCTACCTGTGCTCTGCCTGGCAAAGCAGTGCTGGCTCTGACAGCTTGACAAAGACTTTCTAATACTCTTTCTTCTTTGCGTTCAGGGTCTACTTCACTTTCTGCTTTGAAGATAGGTCAAAGTCAGGCTTTACTAAAATTGTGACCTGTCTGAAGGAGAGAGATGTCCCACCTGGAGCTGAGTAGTCGTCTTGTGCTACACAGAAGAAAGATGAGTGATGCGGGTTGGAGGGCCTGGGGAACCGAGACGGGTCAGCAAAGCGTGGTCAGGTGGGACCAGAGCAGATGGACAGAACACAGCACAGTGTGCTGAAGTTGAGGAGAAAAGGCAAAGTGGCCTTGAGGAACATCACAGCACCACGAGAAATGTGACCGTTCAAGTTTAACTTTCTCAAAGTCCATTCTCCTGTTTCTCTTCTTTGGAAACCCCTCATTCCCCTTCCCTGGAATTCTGGTCTGCAAAGGGGTGTCCAAAAACAACTGCAAGTTTTTGATACGCCTCTGATTGAGAGAAGTGAAAACTGAACACGGTAGTCACTCAGTCATGTCTGACTCTTTGCGTCCCCACTGACTGTAACCTTGCAGGCTCCTCCATCCATGGAATTCTCTAGGCAAGCATATTGGAGTTGGTAGCCATTCCCTTCTCCAGGTCATCTTCCCGACCAGGGATCCAACTTGGGTCTTCTCCACTGCAGGTGGATTCTTTACCTTCTGAACCACCAGGGAAGTCCCCTCCTATTGCGAAGTGGGATCCAAGTCTCCTCACCTTGAGGATGGGCTGATGCAACCCAGATGCCATTTCAACCAAGAGAATGCAGTGGGAGTGATGGCCTAGGACTTCCCAGGCTGGCTCACAAAAGGCCATCAGGTTTCCTTCTGGTGCTCTGCGAAAGACACCTGTCACGTAAGTCTGAGTACACTGAGACCCTCATGCCAGGCAGGCGTTTCGGCAATCCCAGGTGGCAGTTGGCATTAACTGTCAGCCTCATGCATGCACCAGCTTGCATGTCCAGCTCCATCAAGCCTTCCTATGATGGCAGCACTGCCAGCCAGCATCTGAGGGCAACCACACGAGAGACCCCAAGCTAGAACTTTCCAGTTGAGCCACAAGATTGTGAGACATGGTTGTCTTATGTTTTGGGGTGATTTGTTCATCAGCAGTGGTAACCAGAACCTGGGCTGTGACATCAGGTGTTGCAGGGGGGAGGTGGAGCCCTTGGGTGGAGAATCCGCTGGGGTGCCCCACAGGACAAGAGGTCTCACTATGACCGGACATTCTGTGTCCCATCCCCCCTTTATGGCTAGTCAGCTTGTGAGCTCTAGTCTTCTCCCATCAAGGTGACGTTGGCAGTTATGACTTAGATTTTTCTTGTATTGGCATCTGCACTTATTTGAGATCAGGTTTAAGGAGTTTGATTGACATCTTGTTTCTTTCCACTACAAAATAAGCTAATTTCTTTAGTCTCACCCACTATTTCTCTGAAGAAAATTATTGATTGTCACAGTTCTCTAGACTGGGCAATCGATGCACACCAGTTTAAAGGGAAAGAAATGATGGATGGGAAGACCATTGAGTGCTATTCTACTTGATGGTACACTGTGATAATATAGCTTTTAGAAAGCTAAGAAGCCAGATGCAAAAACATTAGGGGATTTGGCATCAGGATGAATGGTAATGTGTTTGTGGGCTGACATTTGAAGCTTCTTATCACCAGAGGCATTGGTAAATGCAAGATCTACTTGTCAGAGAATTCCCAGGTTCTGCTCTTGTGGCATCTTAGCCAAGACACTTAACCTCTCTGAGCTTAATTTTCTCTGATATGTGGTGGTGAGCCAAAGATAAACTAAGAAGAAACACATTGGAATTCTAGAATATATAAGCTGGAAACTGTTTTTGAAGTTATCATTTGAATCAGTTGTGATTAGAGCTGCCTGCATGTAATAAAGAGTCCAACAGTAGAATGGCTTGAGCAAACTAGACGGCTCCTTTCCTCTGAAGCTAAGGTAATCTGGATATGATAGTGCAGGGCCAGAGTGGCAGCTTCTCCATGTTATTAGGATCCAGGCTCTGCCATCGCAAGCCTGTGATCCTTTCCCTCATATTTTGATATGGCAGCTAGAGTTCCAGATATCACACCTGCATTCCAGATAATACAATATGAACTTAGGTTCTTAGGAAAAGACAGAAAAGATATTGGAAGGCAGCCAGTAGCCTTTACCACCAGGAAGAAACAGGGAACCAAACATATCCAATTTGATTAGTAAGTTACATCTATTAAATCTTAAAAAAAAACATGAAATGTCTGGAACTCACAGAGGGGATGAAAAAGTTAATAGTATCTTCACTGAACTCTGAAAACATAAGTCCTCCTGGAAAATATACATTCTTTTTTAAAAAGAAGAGTTCAATTTAGTTAAAGTGACAAAGAGACTATTTTAAAAATAGCAATTGAATGAATTCAGAATGCTGGCTACCAACTAAGCTCATTTTCAAAAGTAATTTAAGACTAAGAAAATCCAACTGTTTCCCTTCAGATTGTCTTGTGCAGAGTGATAATACTCGGATTTCTAAATTGAATTTCCATTTTGACCTTTGTGGGAATGAAGTGTCAACTGTTTGTTAATAATGATCACTGGCATGATTCTAGAATAATCCACCTGGCAGTGTATCTTTGTGTGTGTGCATGGGGTGGGGGTGGGGATGCTGAGAATGACCCAGAACCATGTTAGAAATTTTTACAAATGGTGAACATCCTTGTGAAAATTTCCTGAATTGGGTTGTGTTGGAAATAATGAGGGCAGAGAGCACGTATAGTTTGAGAAAGTTTGCTGTTAGAAGAGTCTCATGAATTCCTCTGCGTGCCTGCCCATCACATAAGATCTGATGAGGGTGAAACAAAGTAATAGTCAGGTGTAGCATCGGAAGCACGTTAAGACTTTAATGATTCTCTAGGACTTCGCTGGTGTTACACTGGCTAAGACTCCAAGTTCCCAATGCAGTTTGATCTCTAGTCTGGAAACTAGATCCCGCATGCAAATGCCACAACTAAGACCCAGTGCAGCCAAACTGTTGTTCAGTCGCTAAGCTGTGTTTGACTTTTTGCGACTCCATGGACTGCAGTATGACAGGCTTCCCTGTTCTTCACTGTCTCCTGGAGTTTGCTCAAATGCATGTCCATTGAAGCGGTGAGTCTATCCAACCATTGCAAACAGTATGAAAAGGCAGCCAAATAAATATATTTTTAAAAAATATTCTAATGATTCTCATAAGACTGAGGTCCCATCATGGCTGCTGCCCCAACAGGGAGTCACTAAGGAGAGGAGAGACTTGGGCTTTGTGGCTCTAGGACCACGCAGAGCAAAGCAGATATTCCATCAAGACAGATACTATCACAATGGCCAAAAAACAGAGCACGCAGCATGTCAACAATATTCACAACTTCAAACCTGAATTAACTCTCTAGGCAGTCTGCCCCCAGAGACTGGAGGACTCAGACTGTAACTCAGCCTGGGCACCCACAGTCTGAATTAGACAGTCCAATTCAGACTGGCCATTGGAGGGTCTGTGGCCCTTGAGAAAAATGTCAGTCTACCAACAATGAGTTTTATTAAGTCCTAGTTGAGTCTGATAGCTAGGATGATAAAAGGAAAAGCAGGGCATAGCACCTGCCCTCAGACCAAAGGTCCAATGCAGACCTAAACAGGTGAGCAGTTAACTAGTGCAGCAGCAAGGTTGTCCCTGCAAAGCACAAGGTGAATTTCTAAATATGTCCTCCATATGATAAGCACAGCAGGGTGCCTAAGAAAGATGACGAAACCACAGCTTCCGGAGAAAGCACTTGATCAGACTTTCCTGACATGACCCCACCTTCTGTGTGTGGGGGAGGCACACACATTATTTCTTGGCAAAGTCTCTGCTTCCTCCTCTGTGCTGCTTTGCACGCATAGTGGGGTTTGTGTAGGGTGATGATCACAGCTGGCTTTTGCTAAGAGTGGGTGACCAGAAGTCCCTGTACTTTTCCTGCATGGAAACTCTGGGGGTGGGAGGTAGGGGGAGGAGGAATCTCTTCACTGGATTCGGAAAAAAGGGCTGAGTAGGGCAAATCTTCCCCTTATTCCCCAGGCTTCTTAGAACATGCTGTGAATTTGTTTGTTTCTGAAAGAAGGAACAAAATATTCACACTGGAGAAATTCCCAGAATTGGCAAGGTCAACCCCAGATCCACAAAACTGAGCATCCTCCAGGGTTCCTCTTCCTGTCCATGTTTGGTGGTGGTGTTATAGTCGCTAAGTCACGTCCAACTCTTTTGCATCCCCAGTGAAGTCCCATGACCTGCTTTATAAACCTAACTCTGCTCCCTGCATAAATGTGTACTAAGTCACTTCAGTCGTGTCCAGCTCTTTGTGACCATATGGACTGTAGCCCTCTGGGCTCCTCTGTCCATGGGATTCTCCAGGCAAGAATACTGGAGTGGGTTGCCATGCCGTTCTCCAGGGGATCTTCCTGACCCAGAGATGGAACCCCAAGTCTCTTATGTCTCCAGCATTGACTAGTGAGTTCTTTACCACTGGCACCACTTGGGAAGCCCCAGCTCTGCTTCATGGTTAGGAGTTATTGTGTTCCTTAACCTCTCCTTGGCTCAACTTTATCACCTGAAAAATTGGAGAGGTATTAATACTCACTTCAGAGATTTGTGCCAGTACATGCTTCTTAGACCAGTACCTAGTGCTCCAAACAAGGTTTGTTGTAATTATATCTTTTGTTGTTGCTGGGTTAGTCACTCAGTTGTGTCTGACTTTTTGTGACCCCATGGACTATAGTCCTCCTGGCTCCTCTGTCCATGGAATTCTCCAAGCAAGAATACTGGAGTGGGTTGCTGTTTCCTTCTCCAGGGATCTTCCCAACCCAGGGATTGAACCCAGTTCTCCTGCATTGCAGGCAGCTTCTTTACTGACAAGTTAGCTCTTAACATTATTTGGTTTCCAGCAGAGTGCATGTAAAAGGCTATGATCACAGAGAGAAAACAGAGGGAGATTTCGGTATGGACTGGCGTTTGGAGACAGGCAGGTCAATACTGAGTTTGGGTGGTTTTTCCTGTAAAGTTGCTTGTGATTCACCTGGAAAGATAATCTGTAGTAGGTAGAGCATGGAGTCAAGCTTGGTGAACTCAGCTGATGTATGCTAATGGATGTTTGTGGCAGGCAGAATTCCAAGGTGGCCTCCTAAGATTTCCACCTTCTGGTGCATAATTACGTCCTGTTTTGCTATGGGAAGATAGTCACAGGTTTCAGGAACTAGGATGTAAATGTCTTTTAGGGACATTATTTTGTCCACCACAATAGTCATGGGGTTCAAAAAAACCTCAGTTTGGCCATGTACTGACTCTGCAATTCAAATTGCTTATTCTTGCTCATTTCTCTACTTCATTTAGCCCTCTCCTCCAAAATTCTCTATCAGAAAGTCCCATTTTTAGCTTTGGTCCCAGGTAACTCACTGCTTGCACTAGCCATAACCTCTCTTAAACAATAGGTATTTATTTCTTACAGTTCTGAGGTTGGGAACTCTGTGATCAGGGTGCTGGCCAAGCTAGTCTCTGAACCTACTTTTCTTATGTGTAAAATCAGAACACTAAAAGTTACTCGTGTGCTTCTTCTCCGGAGGGTCAGAGATCAGTGATGAGGGGTCCAGCCCAATGCATAAGGAAGACAGATATTCACCAAGTGGCTATTCTAGTTGTCCTTCAGTTTTCCATGACAGCAGGTAATTTTGGATAATTGTTATTCCTTGATTCTACTTACTGTTTTATCTGTTATGGTTACTTACTATGACATGTGGCCCCAAATGACCACATGACAGGAAAGTTTTTTACTGTCCATCTGGCCATATTGGCATCAGGCTGGTACAACAGCTTCATGGATTGAAAGGCCAATCCCTTTTTTCTTTCTGGTTTTCTGGAAGCCCTCCTTACTGGTGGGGAGAATTCAGTTCAGACTGTGGGTGCTCAGGCTGAGTTATGGCATGACTGCTCTGGTCCCTGGGGGCAGCCTGCCTCGAGAGTTAATTCAGGCTTGGGGTTGTGAATACTGTTGACATGGTTAAGGTTAATGACCACAGGACAGGCATCAAGGAACAGGACTGCAGTGAAGGTGCTGGTTGCCTCAGTGATGTATGTGGACCTGGCCCCGGGAGTAATATGTCAAACAGCCCTCCGTGGCCACCCTGCTATACTGTGTAGTGATGGGTGCCAAAGTTTGGGAAATAGCTGTTGGGTTGTTGGGAGAAAAATGGAGAGGTTTCTCTGAAAGTCTGTCTTGGTGAGTAGTGCAGGTGTGCGGTGTGGGAATCCAGGGTCCTTCAAAGCTCTGTTAAACATAGTTGGGACATGGTGTACGTGTGTGTGCATATATGTGTATGTGTGTGCATACATGTGTATGTGTGTGTGTGCACTGTGCGTAAGAGAACATGAAAAGAAGCAGAGAATCATAACATTCTAGGGTAGGGCAGTCTCACCCACGTCAGTGAATGGATCAGACTCAAAGAGTCTTTAAAAAAAAATATATATATATATATATATTTAAAAGATATATATATATTTGGCCCTTTAAACTATGTATTTGTTTCTTTTAAAATTGATTAACCTTTGGCCGTGCCGAGTCTTTGTTGCTGCCGCAGCCTTTCTCTAGTTGTGGCAAGCGGGGGCCACTCTTCATTGCGGTGCTGGGGCTTCCCATTGCGGTGGTTCTCCTGTGAGCATAGGTGCTGGGTTCGCGGGTCTCAGTAGTTGTGGTGCATGGGCTTAGTTGCTCTGCAGCACGTGGAATCTTCCCAGACCAGGGATGGAACCCACGTCCCCTGCCTTGGTAGGTGGATTCTTAACCACTGGGCCATCGGGAACGTCCTGTCTTTGGCCCTTTAACGATGATGGAAGGCCAGCTATGGACAGGAAGCGTTCTGTGGTTCACTATGAAGGTGTGGTCTTGCTATTATCTCCATGGCTGCAGACTCTGGCTTGCAAATCTGACTTCTGGCCTAATGAGTTTGGGGGGACCATTTTAGCATTCATTTCTGGCCTCCTTTTCTAGGGCTTTTCCTTAATTCTACTCATTTCTTTGACTTCTTTCAACCTTTTCCTCTGCAATTTTCTGTAAGAAGCTTAAGTTTCAGTTAGCACATTGCCTGCACTAGCCATAACCTCACTCAAACAACAGCCATTTATTTCTCATGGAGCTGGAGCCTGGGAAGTCCAGAATCAGGGCACTGGCCGGTCAGGCTCCTGGTGGGAGCCCTCTTCCTTGCTTGCTGATGGCTGACTTCTCACTGTGTCCTCATAGGGTAGATAGAGATAGCAAGATCTCGGTGTCTCTTCTTATCAGGACACCAATCTCATCATGGGTACCCCAGCCTCATGACCTCATTTAATTACCTCCCCAAATTCCAGCCTCCAAAAACCATCATACTGAAGATCAGAGGTTCAGCATGTACATTCTCGGGCTTCCCTGGTGGCTCAGGTGGTAAAGAATCCACCTGCAATGCAGGAGATGCAGGTTCAGTCCCTGGATTGGGAAGATCCCTTGGAGGAGGAAATGACAACCCACTCCAGTATGCTTGCCTGGAAAATCCCATGGGCAGAGGAACCTGGTGAGTTACAGTCCATGGGGTTGCAAAGAGTTGGACACAACTGAGTGACTGAACACAAACAAAATGTATATTCTAGAAGGACACAGATATCCAGTCTATAACACCTCCTGAGTTGAAAGCCACCATTCGACATGGTCCAGCAGGACTTTTTATTTTTACCTGGAATTGGCTGAACCATTTGTTGTTGTGCCACACACAAAGAGTCTCGGTGTGTCTGCCAAGTGTAGCAAGTAGGTTCATGCTCACCTCTCAAGGATCATGAGGCAGCGAGTTAAGTGGTTCCTGGCAATGATTCTCACATGAAAACTGGAAAAGATTATTTACCGTTCAGAACAGGCTGTGAGTATTAGGAGCTGACTTCTAAATTTAGAGATGATTCATGTAACTTGGAACGGCATTGTTTCAAATCACATTAAAGAAAAACACAGCAGGTGGTTCTTAGCGTTAAAACATTGTTTGCATTTTACTGGAAGGAGACAGAACTGGAGGGAACAAGGTGGCTGCTCCTATAGGGCAGCGGGTGGTCACGAGAGTTTGCTGAGTTGATGTAGGTGTGGGGTGCCTAAGCTGGTTAACCTTGACCTCCACCGGCTCCTTTCGGTTCGTTCTTTATAATTTCAGGCTATCTCTGGAGACCCAGAGGGACTGTTAACCTGTGCGTGATTCTGTTAGTCCACTGTGGGAGGACGTTATTATAAAGAAGAAACTTGAGAAGATGGAAAGGCCTACAGGATGATAAAGCAGAGGGTTGGCTGGCTCTTTCGGGCAATGAAGTGCTGAAGGAGGGCACTGATCAAACATGCTCTGTCTTTGAGTCTGTCTTCCTTCTAAGTTTAGGGGCCATTTTCTGTCTTATTGAGTCGTTTAGAGTATTGGATGGTTGAGATGTTAGAGGAAGGGGAGTTTCAGCATAGTTGTGCTTTTACTGCAGGATGAAAGCCCTAAGAACTGATGAACTTCCACTTGGGATCTGGGCCAAATACTCCCTTCTCATTGAGCAACGTGTGATGTGCCTTTTAGATGGGGTCTAGATGGACAGGAGCCGGAGATGGCTTCTGTTTTAGCAGTGGTCTTTAAACAGCATGCTTAGTCCCTAAGTGGTGTCCGAGTCTTTGCAACTCCATGGGCTGTAGCCTACCAGGCTCCTCTGTCCTTGGTATTCTCCAGACAAGAATACTAGAGTGGGTTGCCATTTCCTCCTCCTGGGAGTCTCCCCTGCATTTCTTGCAGGAAGGTTCTTTACCACTGAACCACCTGGGAAGCAGGAGTGCCTTTAAAAATCACCAGGAGAGCCTTTCTAGATACCTGCACTCCATTCCCACTGTTAAAGATTTGGATTCAGTGTTTCAAGTAGAGCCTGGACACATTTATCTTGAAAAAAAAAAAAAACCCTCTCAGCCAAGTGATTCTGGTCGGTACTCCTGGTTAAAATCCACAGCCATAAAGGACTAGTCACTGGAGGCAATTGACTGTAATCTGAGATGCTATCATTACTCTGAATCATGTGGATGATTCTGGGGGAGATGATCTAGTCGAACCCTCTACTCCAAGAGTAAATTATTTCTACAACATCTCTGCTATGTGGTTGTCCAGCATCTGGGTGAATATATGCACCGAAGGGGAATGTTGAAATTGGAGGCAATTTAGTCACTCTGTATGAAGGAAGAAAGGTTTCTCCATGTGGGTCTGAAATCTGCTGCCTGAAATTTGTATCCACTGGCAGGACTGGCTACACCATAGATGAGGCTGGGTGCAAAATGAAAGTAGGGGGCCAGACCCTGGTTCAAAAGTCATTCGGAATCTCAAGAGAACAGCAGCTGTGCATGCAACAGAGCAACCATGTTCTGAGTTGCAAGCCCTTCTCAGTTTTGGGACCACCTGGGTTCATAGTCCTGAAGCTGGTCCTATCCACTGGTCCCAGTTCTTTTCATTCTCCAGATCCTTTATCTCTCCTACTGGCTGACTCTTTGCAACCCCATGGACTGTAGCCTGCCAGGCTCCTCTGTCCTTGGAATTCTCCAGGCAAGAATACTGGAGTGGGTAGCCATTCCCTTCTCCAGGGGATCTCAACCCCCAGGGATCAAACCTGGATCTCCTGCATTGCAGGTAGATTCTTTACCCTCTGAGACACCAGGAAAGCCTGTGTAGGACCACAGATTCATGAAATAAAGGATTGTGTGTATTTTGAGAGGCAGGAGTCATAACTAGAGGTCAGTCTGGGAAGATAGCTTAGTTAGAATGTGGGTAATGACTGGGTGAAAAGTGAAAGTGAAAGTCACTCAGTCGTGACTGGGTACCTGGGTATAATTATCGTGTCTGTCTGATAGATTTGTTTGGGGAATTGCATTAGCTAATTGGTATAACACACTGAAAATAATATGTGGCATAGAACAAACTCTCAAAAAATGCCAGCTTTTTAATCTAATGGGAACTATTCATATTTTGATCTACGGTGTATGGCATCCACCATCTTCTTCCATGTAAAAACTCAGCTCTGGGACTTCCCTCGTGGTCCAGTGGCTAAGACTCCTCACTCCCAGCACAGGGGTCCTGAGTTCCATCCTTGGTCAGAGAGCTAGATCACACATGCAGCAACAAAGATTCCCACATGCCACATGAAGATCGAAGATCCTGTGTGTTGCAGCTAAGACCTAGTGCAGCCAATTAGATAATTAATCAATTAAAAAAAAAAACAAAACACCTAGCTCTGAGAGCACTTGCCTTTCTCCACCGTTCCAGCATCACCCATTCTTCATCTTGCATGGCATACCACTGGGGTCCCTACATCCCCTCTGACTTCGCTCCAATCATTCTCTATGTAGCAGCCAGAGTGAACTTTTAAAAGAGAACTGCAAACCCTTTCACTCTCTGCCTTAACCCCCACCCGCTGTGATGCCCTCGCCCATTGCCTTCTGGATGGAGTCATCCTTCTTCACTGACCCGTGACCTCGTGAGCTGGACCTTGCTACCATCCAGCATTCTCTCACCATTCTTGTTATTCATCCGTCAGCTCACCCTTTGAATAGATACTGAGCCCTCACCAGTAGGAACATGGGCTAAGCCCTCCACAGTCAGTTTCCATCATGTTAGCTATTATTACTGTTGTTGTTGTTATTCAGTAGCAGGTATTTGCAGAGTCCTAGGGATTCAGAAGTGAACAGAGACACAGTTCCTTCCCTTGTAGCACTTGCTGCATTGAGAGGAAGATGGACATTTAGCACCTAGTCATGTATCTTCTGACCCAGTAACTCGACAGACAGACCATGATACTGTTGCTTTGATCCCCAGTCTCCTAGGCCACTGGCTGTTTTATCTGGGGCAACATTACTTCCCCTGAGTACTGCACTGAGGCCACTGCACTCAGCTGGAGAGATGCTCCCAGGCCATGGAGGTGGAGGTGGGTGATGGGAAGCGGCATCCGTGGAACGTCATTTGGGAATAAGGAGGACAGTGCTTGCTGATGGACTGGATATAGGAGATAAGGGAAAGTGAGAAGTGAAGAGTGACTCCTGGGCTTATTTACATACTTTATCTAGAGGTGGAAATGCTGGTCAAGCAAAATGTGTCAGGTCCTAAAAAATATTAGCATTTAGTGAAGATTCACATTTAGGCTGAAAGAGTGGTACGTGTGTGCTAAGTTGCTTCAGTTGTGTCTGACTCTTTGAGACCCTTTCTGCTGTAGCCCACACAGGGGCTATGTAAGACACAGCTTCTTCTGTCCAGGGGATTCTCCAGGCAAGTATACTGGAGTGGGTTTCCATGCCCTCCTCCAGGGAATCTTCCTGACCCAGGGATCGAATCCACGTCTCTTATGTCTCCTGCGATGGCAGTCCCGTTCTTTACCACTGGGAAGCCTAGAAGAGTGGATCTCTTGTGTGCTTTCAGGGACAGCCTTGGGGAAGCGTTTTGCTTTGGGTTGGTTTGTCTGGATGGTGAGACAGGTCAGGAGCATACCACGGAGGGGGCAACTATACCTGTGGTGCTTTGATTAGAATCTGAGAACGGCTCTCGCATCAAATCCTGATTGGAATCCCTCTCCCAGTGAAGCTTCTTCGTCTGAGGCTCCTTTGTGGACAAATCAAATCCACAGTCCAAGAGAATCGCCGCTTACCTCGCTGATTTTACCCTGGGCTGCATGGGTCATATGAATAATGGGAGCTAAACTGTTTTATAGTCTGGAAACTCCCAGAAGCCAGGCTCTTTGTCATGAATTCTTGATCTGCCTTGTTGGCAGTTTCACAGCTCAGACAGCGGGGGAAGCGAGTGGGGAGCCGCTGGACTTAAGGAAGATGAATGGGCATCGTCTGAGGATGCACAGGTGATGGGTACCTGGGGGGAGGTGACCAGCTGCCTTGTCGTTTGTAATATTGAGGGCACGGCGGCCCCTGCCAGAGCTGTGTGACTGATTCAAGAAAACAGATTTCCAGAAACCTTAAGCAATGACAGGTGTGAGTTGATGACTAGAAGCTCTGAAAGAGGTTTTTGTTGTTGTTGTTAACTATGGATATCACAGAGGTGACTTATTGCCCAGACTGAAGGCTGGCTTGTGTGTGTGCACTCAGTTGTGTCCAACTCTTTGCAATGCCCTGGATTGTAGCCCGCCAACCTCCTCTGTCCATGGGATTTCCCGGGTAAGAATACTTGTGTGGGGTTCCAATTTCCTGCTGCAGGGGATCTACCTGACCTAAGGATTGAACCCGCATCTTCTACACTGGCAGACAGGCTCTTTACCACTAGTGCAGCCTGAAAAGTCCCTGAAGGCTGGCTTAGATAATGCTAATGGTCGCTGTCTGCCACCTGGTTATCACTGGGTCAGGGGCTTTCATCATTCCTGGTTCTCACACGGCCCTACGAAGCAGATATGATCCAGCTGTAAAGGGTTTGAGGCCAAGAGGGATTAAGTGTGCCCCTGACGCGGCTTCCACTGTACCAGGGCCAGAAAGCCAATCCACGTCTTTTAATTGTGAGATCCGTGGTCTTTTCACTCCACTGGAAACCTGGGTAAACCTCTAGTGCTTCTTCCAGTTTTCATGAATATAGTTTTGAGAGAGATGTTTTTAGCACTCTATTGCTCTAGCACCTTTCCTTGAAACTCTTTAATGCCAATTGTCTTTGTCGTCACAGGAAAGTAAGCAGCTCAGATGCTTGGGGGACCTGTGTCATTTGCTTTGCTAATGAGGCTGGAGTCATCTAAGGGCTGCTTCACCCTGAAATTATAGATGAGAGATTAAAATTGATTTCTGACCCAGCGCTGTCAGGAGACATCTCTGAGCTGCCTTTTGGGATCTAATCTCTCTGCTCACTTCTACAGAGAGGTTGGATGTCATTGAAAAAGATGTCAGCATGCTTGTCTTTGATGGATGAGCTGACTTAACAGAAGCCTCAAGCTTAGTGTAGGCCATCAGCTGATCAGCTCCTGAAGAAACCCGTGCCACACTGACCATATTAATAGGAGCAGAGTGCCAGTCCAGGGAGGTGATGGTCTGCACGGCTCATCAGCCTATCTTAGCTTGTGCCCACTCAGGGATATTAACAAGGTTAAGTTCATTTAAAAGCGGGAAATTGGCATTGTCGAGGAACCGGGACTTCAGTAGTGTGATGAATGTTTTAAGAGTTTTCATTTGGAAGGAGAGGAGAACAAGCCAATGTGTGTTTGGGGCATGGTCTCTCTGTAACAACTTAGAAGGAAGTTGAAAGGGAAGAAGACAGGGAGCCTCACTGACTCAGGGGTGGACATGAGGTGCCCGAGGAAACATTTGGAGGAAACCAGGGTAAGGGTGTAGAGAAATCAGAGAGTGAAGAGAGTTGGTGGAGGAGCATGAGTCCAGTCAGAGAAAGATCCAGAAACTCAGCTCTGATGTATTGATCACAGGGATGGTGCCTTACAAAGACAGGGCAATGCATTTTTTTATTTTTTGGGTATGGCATTAGAGATCTTAGTTTCCGGACCAGAGATTGAACCTGCACCTCCTGTAGTGGAAGAATTGAATCCCAAACACCTGGCTGCCAGGGAAGTCCCAGGGCGATGCAGTTTTAAGTGTGCAAACCTGGCTGAATGTCCATGTTCCAGAGAGAGAGGACTCTTCTCTTTTCCAGAGCGCCGGTCCTAAGGAACTGGTGATTGAATTCATATGAGAAGGAAGGCTACAGCCTGGCGTCCTATTTGTCTCCTTATAATAAAGCAATCTGAACACCCCAAATAGCAGTGTCTGTTTGAGGATCTGGAGAGTCAGGATGGAGGATGGCTGAGGAAGGGGTTAGCAGTGTTCCAAGACCACAACCCGAGGGAAGATGGCGCTTATCCCCGACGCAGCAATCATGGCCCAGACTCGAGTCCAGGGTGGGGAGTCTTGCTTTGGTGGGTGGTTTCATTATGTTGGGCTACCCACATTTAGGCTGGACCCGGATGTGTTGATATCTGGTTGGTAGTGGATCGTGGCCATTTCCTTCTATACGAGAGTCCACAAGGGGGAAGGGGGGGAGAGGGAGGTAGCTGAGGCAGCAGGCTGGCACTATCCATTTGGGAAAACAGGATGAGCTGAGATTTTTTTTTTTTAAATCACTCAAAGTGCATGAATTCCCACGTAGTCTCTGCCTTGTGTACTCTGAAACGGGAGTAGGACACGGCACCAAAATACACAAACCCACTCAATCAGAGGTGTCTGCAAGAAATAGACAACACTGGGATTCTCTTGGAGTAAGTCATCTTAGGAAACTGGTAAAGATGAAGCCCACAAAGCAATTTGCTAAACGTTTCCCCTTTGTTTCCAGGCTTGTCTTGTGTCCTTTGGAACGAATAAAAGCAGGCTCCACGTGGGGCTTCCCAGGTGGTGCTGGTGGTAAAGAACATACCTGCCAATGCCAGAGACACAAGAGACACTGGTTTGATCCCTGGGTCGAGAAGATCCCATGGAGGAGGGCATGGCAACTTACTCCAGTATTCTTGCCTGGAGAATCCCATGGACAGAGGAGCCTGGGGGGCTGCAGTCCACAGGATTGCAAAGAGTTGTTCATGACTGAAGCGACTCAGCACATGTGCCTGCATATGTAGCAGTGCCCTTTGTAAATAAGCTTTAAAAGCAAACATAAAAAACAGGCTCTGGGAGCTGGAATGCTATGTGAGAAGCACAGTAGGGCTTCCTCTGGCTGCCTGGGCGTCACAGGAAAGTTGGCCTTGGTTGCCCTTCAGGGAGGGGACAAAGCAGAGCTGTGACAACTGCTGAAGATCCAGGACTCAGGACTTCCTGAAAACCATGAAAGCCTTGACTGGCTCCCACATGGTAGACATGGGCCCGAATAAATATGAGAGCTGTTTTGGAAATGAACCCTCACGTTAACTCATCATGTAAAGGTATTTTATTTCCCTGCATCACTTCATCTATTGCTCTGCACAGGCTGACATGCTTTGCAAAGGTGTATAACTGGAAAAGCAAGGTGTTGAGATCCCAGTTGTAATTTGTGTGTGTGGGAAAATGGACTCTTTCTACAGCCTGGAGTTTCCTTCAAGCAGGGTGTGTTTTATGTGTATAAGTCTTCGCTCCTGGGCAGGTCCGGGAGCTTTGCTGGGTTTTCCTAGAGCTCAGGGAAAGGAAAAATGATTTATTTGATCGTGGATGAAGCCAAATATTTGCACACCTTGACGTTCACCTGTTGCTCACGTGGCAGTTTGGCCATGACTGAAGAAGGCTGTGGCCCTGGGGGCAGGGGAGCAGAGTTAGATGAGTGAGCTGGCCTGGTGAGCAGGTTCAACCTCCACTGCTATTTAAACATCGCTGACCTCAGGGGGCCCTGCACAGATGAATAAAAGTCGGGGAAGACCATTTCACCAGGCACAGTGCTTACGGGGCTACCCGGGGCCTCACAGAGGGCTGCTGGGCATTTTCCTGCACTGCCGGCTGGGCAGCTGCCTCCTGCTGCAGAGGACTGTATGCTGCGGCAGCCTGGGGAGAACCCGGAGCTCTGTCAGCCCTCTGGGGCGGGCAGGCGGGGCCTGTGTTTGCCACTTGGTGATCCCTGAGGCTAAGGGGGCCCCATGTTTCTGGAGGGAAATGCTGTACAGGTTGAGATTCAATAACACAGGTGATTGGGAAGCCCACTGACTGCCTTCTGCTTCACTTGGTTACTAAAGAGATTTCTCTCTCTCGGTTGAGTCAAACAAGGGCAGAAGTCCTGATTTAGGAACGTAGAATTCTAGAGCAGAAAGGATCACGAGAGCCAAGTGCTTGGTCAAGGTCAAAGCTGGCGGCCATGGCAGAGCTTAGATTAGAGACTAGTCTGTCTATTCCCAGTTCACGGGATGCCCTTTCCTCTAGTCCAACCTGTTCTCCGGAATCACAGCAGTTACAAAAGGTAGCTGCGATGAACATGGCCAAGCTGGAGCCTTCCAGGCAGCATCAGCCTGTCAGTGGAGACCCCCCTGGGCTTGAGGTCTGGATAAAAGTGCCTTACCCTTCCGATTCCAGCACTGGAGAAAATCCAGACTTCTCTCCAATTTCCATAACTTCTCCAAGGCTTGATCTCTCCTGGCCCCCTCTGGATCCTGGGCTTGTGAAGATGAGCTCTGGTCCTCAGATTGAGTCTCTTCACTAGTTTCTCACATGGTGAAGAAAAAGAAATCCATGTCTGCTAAGGATGTTTTGGCTTCTGTGTACTCTGATAAGGTCTTGGTGGGAGAGGGTTGGGAGACAGGGAAGAAAGAATTGGCTGAAGAGAGGTATGCACAGCAGCAGTGTCCACAGGTATTGCAAGGAAGCAATATCATTTTTTTTTTCCTTTTACATAGATTTTTATTTTTTGGAGCTGTTCTAGGTTCCCGGCACCATTAAGCAGAAAGTCAGAGTTCCCACATACCCCTCCCCTCATCTAGCTTTCCCCACCGTAAACACCCAGCACCTGAGTGGCACCTTTATTGGACTTGATGAACCTACGTTGACATGTCATTATCACCCAAGGTCCAAAGTTTACATTACTGTTCACTCTCGATGTTGTACTTTTATGGGTTTGGACAAATGGATAATGACATGTATCCACCACTGTATTACTGTAAAGAGCAGGTTCTCTGCCCTGGAAATCCTCTGTGCCCTGCCTGTGTCCCCTCTGCCCTCACCTGACCCCTGGCAACCACTGATCCTTTTACTGTCTCCACAGTTTAGTCTTTTCCCGAATGTCATATGATCGGAGTTGTGCAGTGTGTAGCCTTTTCAGTTTGGCATCTTTCGCTTGGTGATATGCATTTAAGGTTCCTCCATGTAATATCAGTTCTTAAAAGTGTTCTCCCCCGCCTCCAGGCTTGTTGCAGCATGCACATTCCTTTTCCTCATTCCCTCTCCCATTTCAGGGCTTCCCTGGTGGTTCAGATGGTAAAGAATCTGCCTGTAGTGCAAGAGATTGGGTCTGATCCCTGGGTCAATGCCCCTGGAGGAGGGCATGGAGATACCACTCCAGTATTCTCACCTAGAGAATCCTGTGGACAGAGGAGTCTGGTGGGCTACAGTCCTTGGGGTCTCAAAGAGTCAGACACAACTGAGCGACTAGCCCTTGCACTCCCATCTCCAGACCTCAGCCTCCGTGTTCGGGCTTGCCCTCTGGAGTTCCTCATTCTTCCCCTTCTGTTGTGCAGAGTAGCTTCTGTGCACCCTAGATGCTATCTTCCCATCTGCTCGTGAATATTCTCTGCCGCACCACGCCTACTCCTTGTGGGCACTGAGTTCTTCCTACAGACAAAGCTGTGCTCTTCTAGAAGGGATTCCGTTAAAAAGAAACTGTCTCTAAAACTGTTCTATAGGGGCGCACTCAGAGCTGTTCTGTGGGGGCTGACAAAGATGTTGGGAAAGGCTGGGGCACACGCCTGAGCCAGAGCAGGGCTGAGCCTCCCGGGAGAGGGGTGGCAGGGCTGCCTGTCCTGAGTGCCGCCAGCAGGGGAACCCAGGAGCCGAAGGAGAAGGCAGTATTTCTGGAGGAAAGTGGAGACACGCCTGGGAGCAGACCCACCAACCAGGATGGTTCCCGGAATTCCCTTGCCTCCTGCTCTTCCATGGGGCTGACCCGGCCCATGTGCCCACACCCTACTCGGACTCCTCCTCTTCCTTCTGTCTCACCCGCGTAGCTTTCCCCAAGCCCCGGTGCTGAGCGCTCATCCCTTCTCTCGTAGCGCACACTTTAGAACTTACCCTGTCTCCTGACTTCATTCTGTTCAGTTGACGTTCCACTCTGGGCTTTCAGCCCAGTTCCTCTTCTGATTTCAGATCCACACACCCCGCCTGGTCCCCCCAAAGTTGTCGACACTCAATGTCTGGCAAACCTAATTCATGGTCTTCCCACCCAAACCCAGTCTTCTGCCTGACTTCTCCTTTCTGTGTTTTGGGTCATCAAGCATTTGATTCTCTGAATGTCTTTTTTTTTAAACATATTTTGCCTCAGTATGTCATCATAGCCCCAGCTGGTTGATTCTCCCTCTAACACTTCTGTCTCCTTTTTCCTGGCTGCTTCTTGAGTCTCAAATCTCCTCATCTCTCTTCTGACCACTTACAGGTCCTCTAATCCGCTTCCTATTTCCCAGGTTTCTACTTCAATCCTCCCAAACAGAAGCTTAAGCTTCTTACAGAAATTGTCTAACCTGCCCCTCCACCCCTGCTCCCCACCCATGCCCTTGCCCCCTGACTTTCAATAACTCCCCATTATCTATGATTAGGCTTCCTTGGAACTTCATGATAGGGTTTTCAACCAGCCTTGCAAACCTCATTGCTTCTTTTCATGCAACCCAGCCAAATCGGATTATCCTGTTTCTGAAACTCACGGTATCCTTTCTGACTTAATATTTTTGTTTATAATTTTTTCTCTGCTCATCATACTCTCATTCTCCATCACTGCCTACCAGATTCTACCTACACCTGAAGTTCAGCTCATATGCCACCTTTCCAAAGACCTCTCTTCTCACTTCATGGAGTAATATTCTCTTCCTTTCCTGAGAGAATACAATTCATTTGTTGACTTGATGTTTTCCAACTGATAATTGTGTGTTAAGTTTGAAGGCTCTGGAGGAGAAGTACTCTGTCTTGTTCACCTTCATATCTTTTAAAGCAAGTGATACGTACTTCAATGAATCATTTCGTCACATGAACCAGAAGCACGTGCATATGTGCTCAGTCACTTTGATCATGTCCGATACTTTGTGACCCCATGGACTGTAGCGCCCTCCAGACCATTGTTCATGGAATTTCCCAGGCAAGAATACTGGAATGGGTTGCCATGCCCTTCTCCAGGGGATCTTCCCAACCCAGGGATCGAGCCCGAGTCTTCTGCAGCTCCTGTATTGTAGGTGAATTCTTTACCTCTGAGCCACCAGGGAAGGCCCAACAGGCAGCACACTGGGTCCCAAAGGAATGGAACAGAAGGATGGGAAATTCTGAATCTGCTGTGGGAGCAGGGAGTGATCGGAGTATGAGATATCGGCCTTGGTGGGTGATATCAGAGTAACCGAATACATTCACCTGGGCAGGGGCATTGCCAGGGAAAGGGGAGATGTTGACAGCATCCTTCTTCAGCTTTACTATGTTGCCTCCGGCTGGCCCTGAGTGTGGACATGGGCAGGGCTCAGATAGAGCATGTGTGGTGTTGGATTATTCATTATACTCGGAACAATAGGGAATTCTACTGGGGAGAACAGGGGAGTTTGCTGGAAGCCAGTTGTTACCGCTCATAATATTACATCCAAACCTTTTGTGTAATGTAACCCATTACCATATCCCCTGGGTGGCTCAAAGTCACAGAAGCACATGTAAGAGTTGGAAGGAAATTCAAAAGGAATCTTGTCAAATCCCCTAGTCTTATGAGTAGGAAAATTCAGATCCAGAAAGGTTAGATAATTCTCCCAAGGTTACATAGAAATACAAACCAAGAGCCAAGATGAGAACTTAAAGGAGAAAAGAATAAGTGTGTATCAAATGCCCACTCTGTGCCCGTGCCATGCCAGCAAAGTGAGGTGAGCCTTGAATTTCCCATTCGTGGGCAAGAAAGTCACAGCTCAGGAAGATGCAATAGCACAGGCAAACGATGGCCCCATAATTTAGTTCCAAAATCTGGCTTCCAAGTAACACTGATGTGCTCAGTCATGTCCAACTCTTTGCGACCCCAAGGACTGTAGCCCGCCAGGCTCCTCTGTCTGTGGAATATTCCATGCAAGAATACTGGAGTGGGTTGCCATTTCCTCCTCCAGGGCATCTTCTGTACCCAGGGACTGAGCCCACATCTCCTACATTGGGAGGCAGATTCTTTACCACTGGGTCACCTGGAAAACCCAAGAGATGGCCTGTTCTACTGCTTGCTTCTCCTACTTAAAAGATAAGTGGATACAAAAAAAAAAAAATGAATTGCCTTTGTAAGCATCTCTTACATGCATTGAAGGCAAAAGGACAAGAGGGCACAAGAAGATGAGATGATTAGATAGCATCACCGACTCAATGGACCTGAACTTGGGCAAACTCCAGGAGATAGTGGAGAAGAGGGAAGCCTGGCGTGCTGCAGTCCTTAGGGTTGCAAAGAGTCAGACGTGGCTTAGTGACTGAACGACAACAACTTCCATACAGAGCGCTTGAGGTCCATCACAAGGACACTCTTGTTCCCTTGAACAGTGACCCTAGGAGGCAATGATCCTGTTCTTCATTTTGCTGAATATTAAATAATGACAAAGAGAGGCTGTGGTTGTCCTCCCAAAGTCGTCCTGCTTGTAACTGGTACAGCCAGAATGAGAACCATGTCTGTTTTGCACCACTTTAGTCTCTTCACTGTGAAAGTAAAGAACCCTTTGAGCCCCCTTTGAGCCCCGGTGCCCAGTCACTTCTCCTCCCCTAAACTTTCACTAAACGATGGAGTTAACCAAAAAAAAAAAAAAGTTGAAGATGTGCTGAATTCTGGGAGCCTGACGGCCTTTGCTGCTTGGTGACATTTTCCTTCTTTTATTATGAGGGTTATCATTTCTAAAACTATGCGGGAAGAGGGAGAAGCATTGCTGGGGACCATGGTGTCTTAGGAGACTGAGGACCAGGGAGTGATGTTCTCAAGGATTTTACCTACTGACACCTGAGTCCCGGGAAGAAAGGAGGATACAGATACTGCCAAGGCAGGTGGCGCCTGTGGCTATGATTTGGGTTTATGGCCTACGCTGAAGGCCTCTCGACTTGGCACGGAGAACATTCCATGAGATGGAAGTGTCCAGGACAGCTGATGAAGGTGGCATGAAAATGAATGTTAAGGATGGGAAAACCACCAGGAATCTTATTCTTATGCAAACAGTCATTGTGTCCTCGGATTTAAAAATATATATATATATTTGTATTGGAGTATAGGGCTTAGGAACTAAAAGCCTCTTGATGAAAGTGAAAGAGGAGAGTGGAAAAGTTGGCTTAAAGCTCAACATTCAGAAAACGAAGATCATGGCATCCGGTCCCATCACTTCATGGCAAATAGATGAGGAAACAGTGGAAACAGTGTCAGACTTTGTTTTGGGCTCCAAAATCACTGCAGATGGTGACTGCAGCCATGAAATTAAAAGACGCTTACTCCTTGGAAGAAAAGTTATGACCAACCTAGATAGCATATTGAAAAGCAGAGACATTACTTTGCCAACAAAGGTCTGTCTAGTCAAGGCTATGGTTTTTCCAGTGGTCATGTATGGGTGTGAGAGTTGGACTGTGAAGAAAGCTGGGTGCTGAAGAATTGATGCTTTTGAACTGTGGTGTTGGAGAAGACCCTTGAGAGTCCCTTGGACTATAACCAGATCCAACCAGTCCATTCTGAAGGAGATCAGCCCTGGGATTTCTTTGGAAGGAATGATGCTAAAGCTGAAGCTCCAGTACTTTGGCCACCTCATGTGAAGAGTTGACTCACTGGAAAAGACTCTGATGCTGGGAGGGGTTGAGGACAGAAGGAGAAGGGGATGACAGAGGATGAGATGGCTGGATGGCATCACTGACTCAATGGATGTGAGTCTGAGTGAACTCTGGGAGTTGGTGATGGACAGGGAGGCCTGACATGCTGCGATTCATGGGGTTGCAAAAAGTCGGACACGGCTGAGCGACTGAACTGAACTAAACTGAACTGATGGGGCTTCCCTGGTAGCTCAGCTGGTAAAGCATCTGCCTGCAATGTGGGAGACCCTGGTTCGATTCCTGGGTCAGGAAGATGCCCTGGAGAAGGGATAGGCTACCCATTCCAGTATTCCTGGGCTTCCCTGGTGGCTCAAATGGTAAAGAATCTGCCTGCAATGCAGGAGACCTGGGTTCGATCCTTGGGTTGGGAAGATCCTCTGGAGGAGGGCATGGCAACCCACTCCAGTATTCTTGCCTGGAGAATCCCCATGGCCAGAGGGGCCTGGAGGGCTATAGTCCATGGGGTTGCAGAGTTGGATGCAACTCAGTGACTAAGAGCAGCACAGCACATGGTTGATATACAGTGTTGTGTTAGTTTCAAGTACATGGGAAAAACATCTAAAGAAGAGTAGATACATGTATATGGCAGCACAGAATAGGTGATTAAGTGAATCAGAGATTACAGCTGCCCAGGTGTCAGCTTAAAGGGGCTCAGCATAAGACAATCAAAAACAGACAGACAGACGACTGTGTGGACAAGATGACTCTTAAGGCCACTTTGAAAGTCGGTGATTCTTCAAGCCTCTTACACAGCCCAAGTGTGCTCATAATGAGGACACTGGCTAAGTCTGGCCAAACCCCCCATTTATCTGTTGATGAATATTGAGTATAATTGAGTTTTTCACACTTCAAATTTCCTTTGATACCTGGAGGAATGATCATTGGCCATCTCCTATAACTAGTGAGTATCAAATTCTTGGACCCTTTCAAACAGCTGCCTGATTTGTGTTTGACTTTCCAATAGCTGCCCGATTGGGGTTTGGGACATTGTCTCTTGTGCCTGCCTTCAGTCCCACTTCTGAAAGGAAACTCCTAAAATCTACCTTCAAACCAAACTGATAATAAAGCATGTCAGGCAAACAAAATCCTTGCTAAGAAACTGTTATGCCCAGAGTCTGAGTCCCCAGAACTGAGAGAATAAGACGTCCACGGCAATGCAAAAGCATAAAGGGGCTTTATTGCTAGCTCGAGCCAGGTCCCAGGTCTTACCCAGCGCAGTGGGATCCGACAAGGGCCCCGAGCTCTGACTCACAACTGCTTATATACAGGCAGTCCCGCGGGTTAGTTGGCATTACATGATTGGTTAACTGGTGTGCGCGCACGTGAATTTTTTTGGCCTATTATCTCTTGCTGAGCCTGTCGCGGCTCCCATGAGGCCCTAACAGAAACATTCACCAACCCCCATTTTCAAATAGACATTGAATAGTTTGGACTTTGAATTCAGCTGGTAGAGAACTGATTTTAATCAAATTGTTCAGCTAGAATGATAAGTAGAAATCGCTGGATTTTAGTTCTGGTAGGTCTAAATGCTGAAAATTTTAAACCTGTACAAAATAGACATTTCTGTGTATTTGAATGCATTGATTAGCAAAATGTGGACAAATTCTCTTTCCTGAACTTTTGTTTTGGGAAAAAAACATTAATTTTAATGTCTTGTATTAAAATCACAAAAACCTTGATTGTCATAAGGGTAATGCTTCTCATAAAAACAATGGGAAATGGCTTTGTCATTTAAAAAGCCTGGTGTCCATGGCTGTTTCATGTTGATGTATGGCAAAAAACCACCACAATATCGTAATTAGCCTTCAATTAAAATAAATTAATTTTTTAAAAATGTAAAAAAAAAAAGCCTGGTGTTTTTGGTTTGATGGAAATGTTCCAGTGGAAATGAAATGTGTATTCCTATTTAATATCATGAACAATTAGCGAATTTCATTAGCAAGTGCTATTCATGGAAACCTGCATAAATGAAAGCATGTTTCTGGAACTCTAGGGGTGTTTTTGAGTCTCTGGCGTTCCATGGTTCTCAGAAAGTCTTTTTTGGAAAAAAAGGAAAAGGAAACCAGAATTTAAAGAAAAAGAAATTGTTAATGCAGCCTGGCTCTCTGAGATCCCTAATGTGTTGCCCCAGAAATTCTCATTAAAAGTTGACAGGTGTGCTTTGCTAGAATGCTAACTCCTCTTTCCCATAATCTCTGTCTCTGAACCATCTTTGGTTCCCCACCCAACAGCCCCCTCTTTCTTTTTATTAGAATGTTATCTACAGCTTTCAGAGTTGTTTTTTTTTTTTCCTCCCTCTTATCACATTTACATACTCTCTTCAAGAAGACTTGCTTCTAAATTCAGACAAAAACACAAGCTGCTCAACTTCCCTGGCGTTATAACAGTGGCAGAGCATCTAAGTCCTAAGTCTGATCCGCTTCTCACTTGACCTCCCAGTTTGCTGACTCTTTCCTGTCGTTGTCATCATCTGCACAGACCCAGGCCACTTCTTCCCTTGTTGTCATCCTTCCTGAATATTCTACTTGGAGTTGCTCATTGCCGCCATGTTTCGTTTGGACTCTTTTAGGTAACCGGTTATAGCACAAAGAAGTCCAAATTTATGACTTTTCTTTCAAACATGTAGATTTGACCATTGGAAGCCACATTGCTACCTGGCAGTATTCAGTGCTCCACAGTTTCACCAGCTCATGTTCTATGCCAGCGGTTCTCAAACGGTGGTTGGGAACCAGCAGCATTGGAGCATCACCTGGGAATTGGTAGAGATGCGGTTTCTAGGCAACGCCCCTCACCTCCCATCCTCATGACTCAGAATCTCTGGCGGTGGGGCTCAGCAACCCTTGCTTTTAACAAGCCTTTCAGAGGATGCTTGCACCACCACGCAGGAGATGTGGTCCTCCTGTACTGAGGTCTCTTCAGACTCCTGAAGGCATGTGGGTTTGTCAGCCCCAGTCTACATTATCTGTAATCCTTACAAGTCCCTGGGACAGGTAGTATTTTCCCATTTGATCACTTAGTCCCTAATATGTGCAGGACTTCGGTAGTCATGGTGGGAAGTGTTTGGAACCACACTGTTGACTCGGCAGGTGAGATGGTACTGGTGTGAATTTGATATTTTTCCCCTTCTCTCTCTTCCATTAATGGCTCAGGTGGTAAAGAATCTGCCTGCAATGCGGGAGACTCGAGCTCTGATCCCTGAGGCAGGAAGCTCCCCAGGAGAAGGGAATGGCAACACACTCCAGTATTCTTGCCTGGAAAATTCCATGGACAGAGGAGCCTGGTGGGCTAGAAGCCGTGGGGTTGCAAAGAGTCGGACAAGACTGAGTGATCAACACTTTCTTTCTTCTCTTTAAGTGTTTTTTTGGCAGTTCTTGAACAAGTGGTGTTCTTCCCAGGTGGATTTAGTGCTGACTATGTAGAGGGCATTAATGGAACTAAGTCTTGTCTGTGTTAACCTATTTAATCTTCCCAGCAGTCCTGTTTAGTCCAGTGATGAAAATAAGGCTCAGAAAGGTTCAGCAGTTTGCCTGAGGACACACAGCTAGTAAGTGGAGGAGCTGGGAAGCCAGGAGCTGGGAAGCCAGCTGGGAAGCTAGAGCATGTGTTCCAGCCACTACACCTACTGCCTCTCTGAAGGGCAGGCTCTCCTGTTTGGCCTGGAGACAGTATGAAGCTTTATCAGGTTTGTCCTTGGAACTCCTGGTATTTGCCTGGTTTGCTTTCTGGATCTTTCAACTCTTAAGAAACTCCGGGTATTCTGTCACCCTAATATCCCCAACTTAGTTCATGAGGAAGAATTGGCCTCTTATTTTCTGGGCATCTACCTTGAGATAAAGCTTTCCTGATAGCTTATCTACATGCAGATAAGAATCTGCCTGCAATGCAGGAGACAGGAGACCCGGGTTCCATCCCTGGGTCGGGAAGATTCCTTGGAGGATTAAAGAGCAACCCACTCCAGTATTCTTGCCTGGAGAATGCTAAGGGGTGCAGTCCATAGGGTCACCAAGGGACATGAGTAAAACAAAAAACAACAACGTTGGGATAAAGCCTGGTTCATGAGACAAGCTTACCTTTGAAACTGCCACATGATTCTTGCCTGAATTGAGACGCCTGCTTGCCAAGATCCTAGTCCCCTTTCTCAACCCCGCTGTTTAGCTTTCTTGGTTACCAGTATTTCCTGGCACATTTTATGACCACAGGCCTTGTAGTGAGGTCACATCCAGTCACCTGAAATTCTCTTTCATCCAAGAGTCCTTGCCTTGGTTTGCCCCTGACTTGCCTACACTTGTGAACTAAATTATCAACCCTCCATATCTACATAGTAGAGACTAATGGCTAAAAAAAACTATTAATAACCAAGACAGACTCTGAGAGCCAGAAGCCTGGATGGGAATCCTGGTTCTGCTACTCCAAGGTCAGCTCCATGACCTTAGGAAAGTTCTTTAACCTCTCCCTGACTCAGTTTTCTCATCTGTGAAATGGCTTGAGGTTAGTAACCATCACATATGCTTGCTATGACCTGGGTCTAGAGTTGTTCATCACTTGCTGACACCCATGTCCATCTCTCTGGCCTGTGTTTAGGGCAATATTTTCCCTCCATTTAGTCCATGGAGTCTGTGAGTTAAATAAATATGAGTGGGTGCCTGGAATGTGAAGGGAACCCCATTTCCCACTGACTTCACGTGAGGAAGTTGGAAAGGTGCTTCTTGGTTGCAGGGGGAACCCTGAGAAATTGGGGACTAAATCTGGTGTTGGCAGATTTAGGATGGAAAGTATCCAGCACCTACTTTGAGTTTGTGCTTAAAGTCCGAAGCCTCAGAGGTTTCTCGGGTCCGCCTCACATGTTCACGTCCACTCTCCCCTGCAGACAAGGTGACTCTGAGGACTCTGTGTACCAGGCTTTGTTCTAGAAGCTCTAAAGTCTCAGGGGCACAGGTTAATCTCCTGTGGTGAGTGGAAGCTGGGGAGGAGAAAGAAAGCCAGCATCTCAACTTGAAGAGAAAAAGTTAAAATTTTTACATAACTTCCTGCTCTTTCTGCCTCTAACTCAGCTTGCTCACTGCAAAGTCTAGATCACGTCGGTCTCAGAAGGTGGGGACTCACAATACTAGAAACTGGAGCTTATCTCACTCACCCTAGTCCTGTTTTTTTGCAATCGCCCTGCTGCTGCTGCTAAGTCGCTTCAGTTGTGTCTGACTCCGTGTGACCCCATAGATGGCAGCCCACCAGGCTCCCCAGTCCCTGGGATTCTCCAGGCAAGAACACTGGAGTGGGTTGCCATTTCCTTCTCCAGTGCTTAAAAGTGAAAAGGGAAAGTGAAGTCGCTCAGTTGTGTCTGACTCCTGGCGACCCCGTGGACTGCAGCCTACCAGGCTCCTCCGTCCATGAGATTTTCCAGGCAAGAGTACTGGAGTGGGGTGCCATTGCCTTCTCCTTCAATCGCCCTAGCCCCTGCAAACCCACAAACCCGCTTAATCATGCCTGTCCATGTATAAAAGCTCTGTAACCCCTTTCTTCAGGGCTCAGAGCTTAAACTGTTAACTCCTCTGGGCCCGCTGGCGTAATAACCCTGAGTTCTCCAACTCTCCGAGTGTGGTGCTTGGTTTCTCGAGTACCGATTTCTGCAACAAACTGTCAGGCATGAAACAGCCCCTGAAATGGTGCTTCTTGGACCGTAGAGGCTGCTGACGCTGCAGCTGTGAGCACACGGCCAGGCAGAGGCTGCATGTGGGAATTGGCCAGTGGACGACCGCTCAGCTCGGGGGCTGCCTGACTCCCGGGCCGGGCATCTGTGTCCCGACTCGATCTACGGCAGTTACAGGAATGGGTAGAGTCAACCCGTTTTGTCCAAACACATCTGCCCGCCATCCTTCCTTTCTGGTCCTGTCTCCACTCTTTCCTGGTCCTCCAACACCTGCCCCCGACCCCTGCTTAGGTGTCTGGCACCTCGGTTTCCCTCACCTGCACTGCTCATCACGGAATCAGCTCCTGCCACACTCCGTTTTGTTGGTGAGTCTCTCAGTCGCCTCCGACTCTTTGGGACCCCACAGTCTGCAGCGCCATAGGCAGCCCTGTCCTTCACCATCCCCGGGACTTCGCTCAAACTCACGTCCTTGAGTCGATGATGTCATCCAACCATCTCATCCTCTGTTACCCCCTTCCCATCCTGCCTTCAATCTTTCCCAACATCTGGACCTTTTCCAATAAGTCGGCTCTTCGCATCAGGTGGCCAAATTATCGGAGCTTCAGCCTCAGCATCAGTCCTTCCAATATATATTCAGAATTAATATGTGTGAGTAGCCAGTCAGTTCTCTGTTTCTGCAGGGATCACTCTTGACTTCTAATCTCTCAGTGTGAAACCAAATTGTGTCCTCTGTTTAAAAAAAAGAAAAAGAAGAGTCCAGTATAAGTTTGGGGGTATGGTGGCTTTAAAAAATATTCACAACCTAAAAGTTGTGTTATGCCCAGAGTCCGAGTCCCCAAAACTGAGAGAATAAGGCGTCCACAGCAATGCAAAAGCATAAAGGAGTTTTATTGCTAGCTCAAGCTAGGGCCCCTAGCCACATCCAACGCAGTGGAGTGGAGCCAGAGACCCTGAGCCCTGGATTACAGTAGTATTTATAGGTTTAGGACAATGACAGGGAGTTGGCAAGGGTGGATTGGTTACAAGCGTTTCTTGGCATCTACTAATTGGCTAAATTTTCACACATGCAGGACTTTTAAACCTCCCATCCCTATCTGGATTGGTGTGGGCGGGGGTTTTCCTGATTGGCTCAGGCCTGGGCTACGGGGATTTCTTCTGATTGGTCGAGCTACACTGCCTGCGGGAGTTCCCAGTGCCTCAGCTCTCCTAGAGACTAAACCTCAGGCCTAGCCTGCCCCGGCTCCAGTTTGGTCCTAACAGTTGAGAGTTATGTTTTATTCGGTGGGAGTTTTTAGGTGCTCAAACTAGGAGACAGTCTCAAATAGCTCTGGGAGAAATGCCCTGAGGTGGTGAGGGGCGGAATCAGGTCATGTAGAAGCTTTGCAACAAAGGGCAGGTAGTCTGAACATCAATAGCTTATTGTTAATTAAAGAAAACCCTATAACCCAAATTAAGGAATTCAGTGGCTTTTCTATGTACAGGAAGATGGGAAGATGCAAGAGTCTGGTCTCTCTGAAATCATTCCTTTCATATGCATTTTAGCAAGCTGGGCCCAGTATCCTGTTTTCACGTTCTGAGTTCCTCAAGCCTCACTCCACAGTGTGGCTGCAGTCTGATGGATGCTAGATTGCAGAGATTGCAGGCATTCTTTCCTTTTCTGAGCTTCCTCAGGGCTCACCAGCTCACACCCATGATGGCTGCAATTGCTGGTGACTGTGGCATCTTTGTTTATTGATATGGCAGCAGATATTCCATTTCTCAGCATCACTGGGTAGAGGCCCCTCCCACATCCTTCCCAGGACCCCACGACACACCCCGAGTGGATGGCCCTTTGTTTCTCCTCAAAATCTGTTTCCTGTGTCTCAGTCCTGCCCTTAAACACTCCCCAGATGCACTTCCCCTCCTCCCAGGACTGATCTGAGAGCCTGCAGCAGAAAAGGGAGAGGGTTCTGATTAAAAACCTCCTCGCGGTAGCCGGGCAATCAGGTGTTCATTATCTCGTGACACAGGAGTACTGAAATGGAACATTCACATATTTTAAACTCACAGAGAATTATGCTTTAATATAATTATTTTTGAAAGATTCTTCATCTGAAAGGTTAATAAGAGCAATATAGGTTAATAGCAGCACCAAGGAAGCCGACATCCCCTGATAATCGACCTTATTGATATGTAAAGTGCCCTGTGGCTCACCTTGGGCTGTGTGGGTCCTCTCCCCAGTCAATTATCTCCTAATGGCCCCCACCTCTTCTGCATGGCTTACCTGTCCAGGCCTGCTGTGCAGTTCCCTCCACCTCCTCTGAGGAGGAGACATCCTCAGATTCTCAGCAGACCTACCTGGTCTCTGACTTGTCCAGTGAGGAACGTGGAATTAGAGAGATGGGAGATGACATTTATCAAGCTTGTCCCATGTCCTGGACCCTAGGCTGGCTCTTTGACATGCCTTGATCTCTTTAGACCCTATAGTCAACTCATGGAGGGGTCATGACTTGTCCCATTTTAGAGATGGGAAAATGAAGATTTTGAGACCTATTCATGGCTACAGTTAAAAGTGGCATTGCTGGGACTTTCCTGGTGGTCCACTGGTTAAACACCTGCCTTCCAATGCAGGGGGTGTGGATTTGATCCCTGGTCAAACTTAGGTCCCACATGCCACAACTAAAACTCTTTTGTGACCCCATGGACTATAGCCCACCAGGCTCCTCTGTCCATGGGATTTTCCAGGCAAGAATACTGGAGTAGGTTGCAATGCCCTCCCTCCTCCAGGGGATCTTCCCAACCCAGGGATCGAACCTGGGTCTCCTACATTGGAGGCAGATTCTTTATCCTCTGAGCCACCAGGGAAGCCCAGTAAATGATACATCTAATATTAAATAAAGGGCTCGAGAATATAGTTAAATAAGCTGCTTGCTTCTGAGAAGTTTCTTATTTCTAAGTTTGAGAAATAGTCTACTTAAGGACCCTTTTATCTCATTACTGATTTTTTCAAATGACAGTTAAAAAATGAGGACATAGATGGGTTCCTCTTGGTGCGGATGGATGGAGGCGAGCTCATGCAGGTGAGAGAGCAGATGGTTTGAAGAGAGTCATCCAGGCAGAATTTTTGGAGGTGATTTCAGAAACCATGAGAAGAAGCAATGTCAGGGTCTCCCTCGAGTTTTCCAATGGAGAAGTCGGTTCTAAAGACAGGCGCCTTTGTGTGCCTGAGCGGATGCATCTCAGAGCAGCTGCATGTCTGCACAGGTGGCCTGAAGCTGGTTCTGAAATGCCAGGCCCTCCAGCCCCGCCCCAAGCTTCCTGCTCCCGGTCAACAGCTGAGGGGTGTTGCCTCACGCCCAGGAACAGTGAAAACGTTCCAGCTGAGATCCGATGTGACATTGAGGCTATTTCCAACTAGATGGCCTGATTTGGTTAAAATAAGAACACCACACAGAAATCTGGGAAAATAGGGTTTGCTGCTGCTGCCTTGGGCCTAGCATTTGTTCGACTGCTGCTGTGAAGATGAAAACCATGGAACCCAGAAGCAAGGGTCATGTTTAAAGGTCTTTCCTGGATCACTTGGTGTCCCCCTCTCTCACCGATGTGGGGTCAGGCTACATGCAAGCCTGCAAGGAGAGAGTATTCTAGGCTGGCCCAGATGACCAGGCCTGCCCTTTCTTCTAGTGAAGCCCCTTCCAGTGCTGTTCAGACCCCCGTGCACCTGCCAGCCCTGTCTCTGAACCACTGAGGGCCCCTGTGTCTGGGATCACTGGCTCTGTAGCTGCTGTGAAGTCACTGACTCCCCTGCTTTTGTTGTTCAGCCGCTCAGTTGTGTCTGACTCTTTGGGACCTCATGCACTGTAGCCCGCCAGGCTCCTCTGTCCACGGGATTGCCCAGGCAAGAATACTGGAGTGGGTTGCCATTTCCTTCTCCAATGGATCTTCAAGACCTAAGGATTGAACTTGCGTCTCCTACATGGGCCGGCAGATTCTTTACCACTGAGTCACCTGGGTAGCCCAGGAGCATCTTTAGTTATGGTATTTGATCTGAGTCCCTGGTTCCTGATATAAGAGCTTCTAAGGCTCTTGGATGGAGAAGGCGATGGCATCCCACTCCAGTACTCTTGCCTGGAAAATCCCATGGACGGAAAAGCTTGGTAGGCTACAGTCCAAGGGGTTGCGAAGAGTCAGACACGACTGAGCGACCTCACTTTCACTTTTCATATTCATGCATTGGAGAAGGAAATGGCAAGCCACTCCAATGTTCTTGCCTGGAGAATCCCAGGGACGGTGGAGCCTGGTGGGCTGTCGTCTATGGGGTCGCACAGAATTGGACACGACTGAAGCGACTTAGGAACAGCAGGAGCAAGACCCTTGGAATCCTTGGAGTGATGAGTATCTTTTTATGTTACTAAAATGACCAGAGGCTGGGGTCCCCAGGAAGCTTTGGGGTGAGAGCTGGTCAGAAAGACCATGGAATGATTAGAAGGTTAGAACTTTCAGCTCTCCCCCACAACCTCTGGGGATGGGAGAGAGCTAGAGATTGAGTTAATTGCCCATGGTCAATGACTTAATCAATCATGCCCAAATATTGGGGTTGGAAGAGTTTCTGGGTTGGTTGACATCAATGTGCCGGGAGGGTGGTGCACCCAAAGAGAGCCTGGAATGTCCATGCCTGTCACCCCTCACACCAGGCCCTATGCCTTTCTTCTAGTGGACTGTTCCTGAGTTGTGTCCCTTAGAGGAAACAGTATTGGTGTAGAAAGTGTTTCCCTGAGTTCTGTGAGCCTTTATAGCAAATTATCAAACCCATGGAGGGGTACTGGGAATTCTGGATTGAGGCCAAGCTGAGCAGAATGCTGGGCCTCCCTAGTAGCTCAGCTGGTAAAGAATCAGCCTGCAATGCAGGAGACCCCAGTTTGATTTCTGGGTTGGGAAGATCCGCTAGAGAAGGGTTAGGCTACCCACTCCAGTATTCTTGGATTTTCCTGGTGGCTCAGACAGTTAAGAATCTGCCTGCAATATGGGAGACCTGAGTTCGATCCCTGGGTTGGGAAGATCCCCTGGAGATGGGATTGGCTACCAGCTCCAGTATTCTGGCCTGGAGAATTCCATGGACAGAGGAGCCTGGCACAGTCAGATACGATTGGGCAACTTTCCCTTTCTTTTTTATTTTGGGCAGATTCTAGTAACGTGGAGACTCACTACTTGTGATTGTGGGGTTGGTCTTGTGGGTTTGAACCCTTAAACTGTGGGTTCTCCACTGACTCTGGGTGGTTAGCCTTAGAATTGCTCATGTGAGGGGGAAAACAGCACCTTTGTGTCAAAAGGGTTGTGAGTAGAGGAAACAGGCTTGCTTTTCAGAAGACGCGAGAGGGAAGCAACAGGCCACCAAGGGACTCATCCATCTGAGCCTCTGCACTCTCTGTTCCACCACCTGGAACTCTTCCCCAAGGTTTAGGTCTCAGCCCAAACCTTGGTCCCCTCCTCAGAGTGGGTTTCCCTGACCTAATTCACACCACCCACCCCCACCACTGTTGACCACATTATTCTGGTTTCTTGTCTAGAAAGCAAGTTTTGGTAGTTAAGAACACTGGCCTAACGTCCATGTTCGTTAAGTTGTGGGTCTATTGGGTTTAGTGTCTGTGTCCCAGACTAGAATCTAAGATCCGGGAGATCAGAGAGTTGGACTCAGTTCCCCAGACCCTGTTTCATAATTGTGTTTTTCCTATGAGTGGGACAACTACCAGCTTTTGATGTAACACCTCCCCTTCACTCCCTGCACATCCCTCTAGGCCAGCAATTACCTACCCAGGCCTGGGCCTGAGGGTGGCCTGATCAAACTTCACAGGTCTGCATCCAGATGGCAGGTTCTAAGCCTTAGGATTGGAGCATTTGTGTTTGTGCAAAGCCTGAGGAAGACACTGGCTTCAGTGGGCGGGTTTCAATGCTGCTTAAAAACACCTTCTACTTCAGACAGATGGAAAGACAAAAATTAGACTAGCAAAAGGATCTCTATAACGTACATTGGCACTAGAACTCATTATCATAAGGTGAGTGAATTCGTCTATTGCTTAATTAAAAAAATAATTTGAGTTGAAATTCACCTAATATAAAGTCAATCATTTTAAAGCGAACAGTTTCTTGGCGTTTGGCACTGTTCACAAGGTTATGCAACCCCCACTTCAATACCTAGCTCCAAAACATTTCTACCACTCCAAAGTGAAACCTGTACCCATTAAGCAACTTTATCCCACACCTCCCTACGTGATTCCCTGGCAGCTACCCATCTGACTTCTGCTTCTTTGGATTTATTTATTCCTGATAGTCCATGTACATAGAATTGCACCACATATGGCCTTCTGTGTCTGGTATCTATCACACAGCATGTTGTTTCAAGGCTCATCTATGTTGTTGGATGTATCTGTACTTCACTCCTTTTCATGGCTGTATAATATTCCATGGCAGGCCCATGCTGCCATTTGTTTATACATTCACTTGTTCATGGATGTTTGGGCTGTTTCTATTGTGTTGGCCAAAAAGTTTATTCCCATATATGATCTTATGAAAAAACTTAAACAAATTTTTTGGCCAACCCATTGCCTTTTGGTCAGTATGATTATATGTATACATGTACTTGTTTGAGCACTGTTTTCAAAATGGTTCTTTACCTAGCAGTGGAATTGCTGGGCCAAACAGTAATTCTTTGTTTAAATTTTTGAGGATCTGCTGAACAGTTGTGCAGAGAGGCATGAGCCATTTTAAATGCCCACTGGCAGTGTGCAAAGAGTTCCAGTTTCCCCACATTCTCACAAAGCTTTACCTTTTTGTTGTAAGAAATACAATGTGGGGAATTTTGTTGTGAATCACCAGGGGTTACATCCTGCTTAAGAGGGAGGGTGTTCAGCCATCAGTTATTTTCAGAGCTCAGTCTTTCTCACTGGGGGAGGAGGATGAGTCCTTACATACCACTTTAGCATCTTTCCAGCAGTGATGATTAGTGAGTGGTCAAGGCGTTTGGAAATCAGACTTCTACTGACAACCAAGCCTTCTAATATTTGGGAGCAGACTGTATTTCTCTGTAGTAGATAAATATCAGAGCCCCAAAGAATGAAATGAGAGTTCTGTTCTCAGAGTGACAGTTTAGAGAACCTAAGGTTATTTCTAAACAAACTGGTTGAATATAGCAAATAAAGTGAGATTTGCTGAATTGGTGAATAGGGAAGGGTGCAGCGGGAAAAATACTGCTGTTGAAGGTGGAAGACTGGAATTCGAACAAATTTGGAGCTGGGAAAATCCCTTCATGGCAGGACTGTTAAGCTGGGTGCCTGGCATGTATGTATGTGCTAAGTTGAGCTGGAAACTCTGGAAAGCCCCACTGTGAACACTGAAGTTGGCCTGGAGGCACAGCTCCACCGCGAAGACTGAGTTTGATTCCGTTGCTACAGCAAGTCCTGGACTTCAGACTTCCCAAGACTTCTGATGCTTTACCTGGTGTCTTGCTTCAGGGTGAGGTCACTCAGAGCTTTCAGAACCAGAAGGGGACCATGAAGTGGCAGGTCAGGACAAGGTGAAGTGTGGTGGAAGGTAGAGTATGTCCATGGGATGTGAAAGTTAAGCCCAGGCAGTGGTGGGCCTCGACCAGAGCACTGGGAAGGTGATACCCAGTTCAAGCAAGGATGAATCTGAGAGTCAGAGAGGTACTCAGAGCCTAGAGCAAAACCCAGGGAGAATGGGCAGAGAGGAAAGTTTGAAGCAAAGCCATGGGGAATGATACCGTGGAGTGCATTGCATTGAAAGGCTACCAACCTGTACCTATCGACTTCTATTTGTGAATCTTAAAGGCACACTCCTTAGAAGGATGGAAGGAGGTATGGGAATCAGGTTGTCTCTGGATGTCCCTTCTACCTCTAAATTCTCAAGCTCTGTGGACTTGGAACTGCTGCTGCTGTCCAGTCACTACGTCGTGTCCAACTCTCTGTGACCCCATGGACTATAGCCCACCAGGCTCCTCTGTCCATGGAATTCTCTAGGCAAGAATACTGGAATGGGTTGCTGTGCCCTCCTTCAGGGCATCTTCCCGACCCAGGGATTGAACAAGTGTCTCCTGCTTGGCAGGTGGATTCTTTGCCACTGAGCCACCTGGGAAACTCAGACTTGGGACACAGGAACATTAATATGAAGGAAACTGACTCTGTGTTAACACTGATGCTTTATTCCTGCCAAGTTCTATAATCAATGAGACTTGATATTAAGAGGTTCTGAGATGCTGCCTTTCAGTTCCTCAGGATTGGCCTCACTGTGCTTCTGGCTCTAGCCTTGGGTAAGGGAAAGATGAGCTGCAGAAAAGCTGGAGCCATTCACTTTGTTTCTTTCAGTGTGTATTTGCTTGTATGGGTGCCTTGAGATTTTTAAACATTAGCTACCTTTAAATCAAGTTGGGCCCCTTATAAATCAAAATGATAGATGATTGATAAATAAACTGTCATTGCTACAATTAGATTTTCCATTATACTTGTATGCTATAATTTAAAATGTAATTTCCCTTGAAGCTCATAAAGGCACTATAGTAATAGGGTGTCACAATGTATTAGGGGCACGCACGAGCCTAGTGGCTGAGCACGGGCTTTGATGAAGTGAGAGACTGAGCTGTAGGGTTTAATGCAAGAGCACAGGTCTGGTTTGGATTCCAGGGGGAAGACTATATGACATTCAAAGTACTGGGTGTTTCAGCTAGACAAGCAGGAGTTTTCAGAGGACGGAAATTTGCTAAAGGGACACACACAAAAATGAATTGGCACAGGAAAGAATGCTGGACCAAAGGTGGAAGATCACGGCTCAGTGTTGGATTGGCTGCATCATTTCACATGCATCTATGCTCTGCCTTTCTCAACAACAATTTAATGAGATTTATCAGGAAAGACAAATATATTTTCTCCTACTCAGTTTCCTCCAGTGAGCAGTGAGAGAACTGAGCTGCTGATGACTCACTAAACTCAAATCCTTGGAAATGGGGTTTAAGGATCTGCATGTCTAATAAATGTCCCTGGTGATTCTGATTGCAACCACATCCTGTCTTCAAATATTTGGGGACAATTGCTATAACACTTCATAATCTCAAGACAAATTCTACAAAGACATGGCTTAGTGACTTCTTTCTTATTATATCTTTCAAGTTCTAGAAATCTGGATTTTTATTCCATGATGCCTGAATTTCCCAGTGACTAGCCAAGTCAAGAAAAATACTTAATCTTATCCTTATCTCCACTCTTAATTTTTTCTTTTTGCAAAGTGTAATATTTTTGTTTGGTAAATTCAAATTTTAGTTCAGTGATGAAATATTTTATTAACTGANCTTTAAAATTAAAATATAATTAAACTTATTTTATTCATTATTAAACCATAATATTATTATGCATCACTGTGTCAGGCTGATATATAAGTGTGAGTCTTCCCTATTGTGTAAAAAAGGCATCAGTGTAATTAAAAAGTACTAACCTAGTACACTGTTTTCCCTTTTTGTACTATAATATTATTTACTTCTTTGTCTTATTATGGCCTGATTTTCTTTTTGTTAAGGTATAACTGACACAAAATAATATATTAGTTTCAAGTGTACCACATGAGTCAATATTTGTATATATTATGAAATGATCAAAGCAATAAGTCTAGTTAATATCTGTTACCATACTTTGTTACAGAATTGTTTTGTGTGGTGAAAACTTTTAAGCTCTACTCTCTTAGCAACTTCCAAATATGCAATACAGTTTTATTAACTCTAGTCAACATGCTGTATATTACATCCCCATGACTTGATTACTTATAAGTGATAATTTGTACTTTCAACTCCTTTCACCCCCTGCTTCAAATGACAGCACCCAAATAAATCTAACCAAATAAATTTATATTTAAATGTCTATGGAGGCATTTAGTGCAAACTTGGAGTTAGGCTCCCCCCTCACACATACACACTCAAAAATGTGGCTTCCCTTGACCATTAACAGTGAGAAGCATTATGTTTGAACATAGAGACCAATTCTCTCTTGTGGTTCCTCAGGCACCTTCCCTAATGCGTGGATACTCAGTCGTGTCCAACTCTTTGAAACCCCCTGGACTGTAGCCCATCAGACTCTTCTGTCCATGGGATTTCCCAGGCAAGAGTGCTGGAGTGGGTTGCCATTTCCCACTCCAGGGGATCTTCCTGACTCAGGGATCAAATTCGAGTCTCCTGCTCTGGCAGGCGAATTCTTTACCACTTAGCCATCTGGGAAGCCAACTTCTCTAATCCCTTCCCGCAAATGCCTTTGTGAACAACTCACCCATCTCCATGGATAAGGATCCCTTTCACGCCTCCACCAATCATGATCCATCTGATTACCTAGAGTGTTGTCTCTAAAACAGGATGCATGTTTCAGAATGGAAAAGGAAGCCCTGGGCTGTCAGAGAAGGGTCAGGTTTCCACAAACATTTTAAATCCCCATTCTCCCTTCACATCTCATTAGTGCCGTGTCTCCACGTGGAAAGTTCACCCACAGAGTGAGCAGAATGGATGTCACCAGGCTGGTGTTAAATCAGCAGTTTGGTCCCTGTGCTCACAGAACCCTTTGACCTGCACTTTTTGGAATGACCTGAGATCATTACAGACTCAGTCGAGTGTGGCTGTGAGGGTCTGGTTGGTGTCAGAAACCCTTATGCCCATTTATAATTCCTCATGTAGCTCTTTCCTTGTCCCCAAATTGGCCATCAAGTGGTTCAATTGACCTTGAAATGTAGATTGTAAACTGTGACTTGAGAAAACCAGAGATTCCAGAGTGATTTTTCCTCCCAATTTGTCCTTAACATGCCAATCTTTTTAAGTTTTCCAAGGACTTTTTTTTTCCTCCTGCTCAAAAGAATACATGGCATCTTACTCAGGCAAGGCCTTATTAGCAAGAGCTCTTGTTCAGACTGTTCTAGCAATTCATTAAAATTAATGAATCCTGTGTCCTAGACCTTGATTAGAAGTTCATGCAGTGTAAGAGAAGGTTGATCAGAATTGCTGTTGGGGTGGGAGAATCTTTCCAACCTTTCTCCCTTGGATGGTGGACACCTATAGGGAAATCTCTCCCTAAGATCCATCAGAAGATTGGCTGGTGCATTTTGGAAGCTGAGGAGTTAAGCTAGGGCCTTCCCTGGTGGCTCAGTGGTAAAGAGTCCGCCTGCCAATGCAGGAGACACTCGTTCTATCCCTGATCAGGGAAGATCCCACATGCCAAGGAGCAACCACCCACAACTGCTGAGCCTGGGCACCCTAGAGCTCCTGCTCCACGACAAGAGAGGCCACCACAATGAGAAGCCTGCGCTCTGCAACTGGAGAGTAGCCCCTGCTCGCTGCAGTGAAGACCAAGCACAGCCAAAAATAAAGAAAGAAAAAGGTAAAAAAAAAAAAAAAGAGTTAAGCTAGGACAGGTCATTAGGTAACTCTTGGGTGTAGTGAATGTTTTTAAGTTTTCTACTGGAAGCCTTACGGTCCTGTCCTTTATTGTGCCCATCTTTGCATGAAATGTTCCCTTGGTGTCTCTAATTTTCTTGAAGAGATCTTTAGTCTTTCCTGTTCTATTTCCCCCCTCTATTTCTTTGCACTATTCACATCTGTTCACATTGTTCACAAACTCCTGGAGATAGTAAAGGACAGGAAGCGTGGCATGTGGCAGTCTAGGAGCTTGCAGAGTCAGACGCGACTGAGCGGCTGAACAGCAGCAGCAACAGCTAGAAGCCTTCCACCGAGCTCGGCCTGTCTGCCTTGATTCGACAAGTAGCTGAGCTGTTTTCTGGTGCGCTCTGCTCTCACCCAGATAGAGGGACCCTTTCTCGGCTTTTGTCTACGGCCTGCCTTCCACCTTCCTCTGCACTTCCGGTCAGCTCTCAGGAAGTGCTCTCCCAGCTGTGTTTATGTCTGCCTCACTTGCACGCAGACCCTAGCGTTTCCTCTCCATTCTCTTGAGTGGAGATTCGTTCTTCAGTGCATCCAGGTCTTCTGTATTAATCCAAGGGAGGGGGAATCACAAATAGGAAGTTGAATAATCATTCACTGATCCATGGAAACTGGAAGATCCAGAGAAGAAATCCAGCCCTACTTTATCGTGTAGCAAGTAAGGAAACTGAGGCTTCCAGGGGAGATGTGATGGGCCCGAGGCCACCCAAATGCGTGCCATGACTGCCACTGGGCCTCAGCTGTCTGGCTGTTTCTCCATCTTTTCATTTACTGTAGGAATCCTGGGTCACTGTGATTTGAACCCCAAAGCACTGAAGTTTATAAATTCTGGCCGCTTGTAATTCAACAGAGATATTGGAAAAATCCCATTATAGTTGGACTTCATTTTGCCTGAGAGAAGTTGCATGTAAATCTAATCATATTTGAAAAATAGAAGGAAATTGCTCTCTTGAAATGAACTCCATAGTCAAATCTTTTATGAAGCTAGAGATCCTTTTCTTATGTGAATAATTGCAACCTGGTTAATCTATTTTTGTTATGTTCAGTTTCTGAAAAGTAAAGCCCTTCTTATCTGGGAGAACAACAGAGCTTGGAGGTAGGGGCAGTGAAAATGGCTGAAAAGATGGAGGCGGGAGTTTAGGAAGTTCAGATATCTGCCTCAACATTCTGAAACAGGCTTGAGTGATTTCTCTTTGGCTCGAGTTTGTTCGCTTCCCTTCAAACTTTACTTTTATTTTGTATTGGGGTAAAGTTGTTTAACAATGTTGTGGTAGTTTAAGGTGAACACTGAAGGGACTCAGTCATACACATACATGTACCCATTCTCCTCCAAACCCACCTCCCATACAGGCTGCCACATAACACTGAGCACAGTTCTATGTGCTATACGATAGGTCCTTGTTGATTATCCATTTTAAATATAGCAGTGTGTCCATGACCATCTCGAAGTCTCTAACTATCACTTCCCCTCCACACCCATAAGTTTGTTTTCTAAGTCTGTGAGTCTCTTTGTTTTGTAAGTTCATTCGTATCATTTCCTTTTGGATTCCACATATAAGGGATGTTCTGTGATATTTCTCCTTTACCTGACTTACTTCTCTCAGTATGACACTCTAGATACATCCATGTTGCTGCTGCTGCTGCTAAGTGACTTCAGTTGTGTCCGACTCTGTGCGACCCCATAGACGGCATCCCAACGGGCTCCCCCGTCCCTGGGATTCTCCAGGCAACAACACTGGAGCGCATTGCCATTTCTTTCTCCAATGCATGAAAGTGACAACTGAAAATGAAGTCGCTCAGTCGTGTCCGACTCTTAGTGACCTCATGGACTACAAAGGCATTATTTCTTTCTTTTTAATGGATGAGTAGCATTCCATTGCATATATGTACCACATCTTCTTTATCCATTCCTCTGTCAATGGCCTTTGTCTCAAGTTTTAATTCTTCAGTGAAGAGCTCTCATTGATTCAGTAGACCATAGTCATTGTTGGGAGGAGTTTTCAAAGCGGACCGTGTCACAGGTTGCTTTGTTTGTAGCTGTGCATATTTTAGGGCTTTAGATGTCTAATCCAGTTTGCTAGGCGAGTTAGAGCACCAGAGCTCTTGCATTAGGACCAGTGCAATATGTATTGAGTTTCTTAAATGCATGTTTACAGGTGGAAATGGCCAAGAGTGGAACTGGGAACACAGTCTAGCTGTGTGGGGTCCCATTTGACATCCCCCAGCCCCATGTGTGCCTGACAGGTAGCTAGATTAAATTGTGATGTACTGGGAGTGTATAATACAGACTGGACTTCAGATAGTACAAGAAAAAAGTAAAATGTATCATGACCACATTTTACTTTTCTTTTTCACTTCACTTTATTTTGAAATGACAATATTTTGGATATGTTGGGTTAAATAAGACATATTATTACAAACTGAAAAAAATTAAATGGTCTGTCATAGTTTTAGCATATTTCTTTTGTATTTTTTCTCCCCTTCCCTTCCCTCTCCTTTCTTCTTTCTTCTCATCTTTCTCTCTTTTTCACTGTGTAAAGGTGAACATGTTACAAGAAGCTTTGATTATTTTCTGCCTTTAGTTTAAAGATAAGCTGGGTTTTCTGCCTAGCTGAGGGACAAGGAAGGATAAAGGATGCAGGCATCTGGTACTGGCAACGTGCCAGGCTCCCTGGGAATAAACACTAACTACTCATTAGTGCTGCTGTAGCTGCTGGTCCAGAAAATTCCCACCCACCTCCAGAAAATTCCAGAACCAGCATCTCTTCAGCATCTCTTTATGCAAAATGCTTTGCTGAGAACTTTAGAAAGGTAGACATCCAAGGCTTCTTTCCCTGGTTCCTAATTCTATCCCTTCCTTCTCCTTTGGAGGACTTAGGCCAGCAGATTCTCTTGAGCACATGTGTTTAGCTTTGTCACAGCCAAAGACCAAGAGAGCTGAAAGACCTTAGGCCCCGTGTGCATGGGCAGGGCCACTCCCCCAGGGGCGATGGCAGGATTAAGGTGCAAGCTGTGAAACTGGACACAACATCCTTGGCAATTATCTCAATGGTAGGAGTTGCCCTGTGCTGAACGCTGCCTCATATAATCTGTCTCCTTTAATCCTGCTGGCTTCTCTTCCCCACTTGCTTCCAGCTTCCCTACTTTCTAGCCTCTATGTCCTCTGGCTTTGTTGCAGGAAGCGGGACCCCTTCCAGGGTCTGAGAGTAAGCTCTTGTCTAACACTCAACAATTAATTGTCCAAAGAGACACACGTGCTGACAAAGCAAATGACTTTATTATGAGGGGTGCTTGGGAGGAGGCGCATAACGGAACCCAGGAGAGCTGCTAGGCCATGTGACTCACAGGCTCAGGTTTTATGGTGATGGGGTTAGTTTACGAAGTGTCTCTGCCACTCTGACTCAGAGTCCTTCCTGATGCTTCGTGCATCTCTCAGTAAAGATGGATGATTCCAGTGCAAAGGATTCTGGGAGGTTGGTAGCACTTATGGACTGACATCTCCTCCCTTGTTATGGCCCCTCCAGAGTTCTCCTGGTTAATTTTCTTCTTTATTTATTTATTTGGCTGCGCCAGGTCTTAGTTGGCAGCATGTAGGGTGTTTAGTTGGGACAGGCGAACTGGTAGTTGTGGCCTGTGGAATCTAGTTCCCTGACAAAGGATTGAATCCAGGCCCCCTGCTTTGGGAGAGCAAGGTCTTAGCCACCGGACCACCAGGGAAGTCCCATTCCCGATGAGTTTTCTGTAGCAACCCAGTGTTCTTTCTCTGGACCTCTTGTTGCCAGATAACCCATGCGAGCAATTATCATTTTGCCTAGCCAAGGCAGCCAGTTTTGGCCAGCGGTTCCCTAACAGCTTAACTATTATTCCTTACATTCTATCCTTCCTCTCCCTGCAGTTGCACTAGTAGACTCAAAATTGCTTTACATTTAGATGAACTGGGCTTGGACTGAGGCTGACCATTTGATGGTGATAGCCGTTATATCCTGGCAGAGCTGTAAAAGCCATTCAAAAACATCCACTGATGGTTGGGGTGAGAGACACACTGGGGAGGGCAAAATGTCTCCTGGGCTCAGCTGTGTCTGACTCTTTGCAGCCTTATATACTGTAGCCTGCCAGGGTCCTCTGTCCATGGAATTTTCCAGGTAAGAATACTGCAGTGAGCTGCCATTTCCTCCTCCAGGATTATCTTTCTGACCCAGGGTCTGGAACCCCCACCTCTTGCGTTGGCAGGCAGGTTCTTAACCACTAGAGTCACCTAGCTGCTCTGTTATCAGACGCGTGTGTCTAATGCCAGGGAAGCCAAACAAACCAAAAAGTCAGAGTTTGGAGCAGAGAAAGGTTTCATGCAGAGCCAAGCAAGGAGAATGAGTAGCATGTGCTTAAAAAAAGAAAATTCCCAAAGATTTACAGAGGGTCAGTTTTATAGGCAGAATTTGGGATGAGAGCTATAGGGTGTTTGACTTCCTTCCAAACACCCTGGTTGGTAGTGAGGTAACAGTGTTCACTGAGTCTTGTGCTCAGCCTGAAGTTACTATCCTCCACCTGGTTGGGGATCTTAGTTCCTACAGGAGAATTCAAAGATATTGTTACGTTGATCGCTTGAGGGAGATCCAGGACCTGGCCCCACGGCTGCACTATTTCGTTTTTTAAAATCGTTTATTTAATTTTGTCTGTGTGGGCTTTTCTCTAGTTGCAGAGAGTGGGGGCTACTCTCCAGTTTCCATGTGAAGGAAGCTTCTCACTGGGATGGCTTCTCTCGCTGCAGAGTTCAGGCTCTAGGGCCTTCAGCCTTCAGTAGTTCCAGCTCTCAGGGTCTAGCGAATAGGCTCGGGAGTTGAGGCACACAGGCTCAGCTGCTCCATGGCACGTGGGACCTTTCCAGATCAGGGATCGAACCTATGTGTCTTGCATTGACAGGCAGATTCTTCACCACTGAGCCACCAGGGAAGCCCTGCACTATTTCTTTATTGCTCCTTTCCTTCTACATTCCCTCACTTCCTGATCAGTAACTGTTGGATCCTGCCTTTTGGTACTCCGGGAAGGTCTAGGAGGCTGCAGTCTTTTTCCTACAGAAATGGGGGATGCGGAGAGGATTCGTACCCAGGAGGCCTCACAGGGTCCTGCTCTGTTTCAACATCAGCGCTCATTTAAAGATTCCAATCAGAGAACAAGTCCATGGGAACTCTGGGCTGAGCAGTGAAGACCGGCTGTATTTTACATCCTTAGTAACAAACGTCTCTGTGTCTCCTTAAATCACATGTAAGCTGCTGGGTTTTCTCCAGCTTCCAAGTATGGTTCAGCGAGCAACCTGCTGGAAATCATGCTGGTGCCTAATTGTTCTCTCACTTCAGAATCCAATTGTTCCTCTTACTCATTAACAGCTTATTCATTAAAGGACAGAGAGTGTCCTTTGATCTCCTAGAGGACTGAGGGACTCAATTGCTTTCCTAAAAGCAGAACCTCTCTGTGACTTGAAGTGCATTTTCAAGTGACTTGCCGAAGCTCATTCTCTGCCCGGGGCTGGTAATTTGGATGCTCACGGTTGAGGGCTCTGACCTCTTGGCCTGTGCCTATTGGTTTACTCAGTCTTTGCTCGTCTCTGCTGCTCTGATGCTGAGCGATAGGAAGACTGGCTATACAGCAAGATGCGCTGCCTGGGAATCATATTGCAAGCTTCTGAGAGCATTTGTCTATAGGAACATTTTTTTTTCTTGGATTGTTGTTTAATTAATTGTGGTCTGCAATGAGTCTCCATTGCCGAGCACGGGCTTTTTCTAGTTGTGGTGAGCAGTTCGGGGAAGAGGGGTGCTACTCTCTAGTTCCGGTGCACGGACTTCTCACCATGGTGGCTTGTCTCATTGCAGAGCACCGGCTCTAGCTGCTCAGGCTTAGTTGCTCTGTGGCATGTGGGATCTTAGTTTCCCAACCAGGGATTGAACCTGCATCCCCTGCATCACAAGCTGGATTCCTAACAACTGGACCGCCAGGGAAGTCTCTCAGTATAGTTGATTTTTAAATACACATCCTCTTCTATTCTTGCAAAGACTTGTAAGCTGCATGTTATTGTTTGGATTGAGTAAGTAAGGAAACTGAGACTCAGGGATGATGAAGATCATAGATTGTTGGGAAAGGTAAAGTTGGAAAATTCTTTTTAACATTTCATTCTTTCAAGAAACGATAACAACTAATAAGGATCATGATAATAATAAAATAAAGCTTAAAAACCGTGGTTTTTTTTTTCTCCTAGCCCTGTGGTCATGACAATAATGAACATTTATTGCCACCCAGTCCAGCATTCTTGGACTTCCCCTGTGACTCAGCTGGTAAAGAATCCGCCTGCAATTCGGGAGACCTGGTTCACTCCCTGGGTTGGGAAGATCCCCTGGAGAAGAGAAAGGCTACCCACTCCAGTATTCTGGCCTGGAGAGTTCCACGGACAGGGGAGCCTGGAGGGCTACAGTCCATGGGGTCACAAAGAGTCGGACATGACTGAGTGACTAACCAGTAATAGCATGAACATTAATATCTAGTTCTTGCTGTTGTGAGCTCACAGCCTGTCAAAAGGAAGGGCACAGAAGTGTTACCATTTTCTCTTTTCCCACAGGACTCTCCAGTTGTTTCAACATCACTTATTTGCAAAGCCGTATTTTCCTTAGAGATTTGAGATGAGACTTATCCATATGTAACTGGGTCTATTCTAGGCACTCTATTCTGGCTCATTGGTCTGTCTCTATATTCCTTGGAAAAGGCCTCACTGTTTTAATTATACAGTCTTTACATTATGTTTTGATGTAGGGTAGAGCTAATCCTTATGGGCTAAAATTAGATTACGTGATTAGGGAAGGTATCTCTGAGGAGGGTGTTAAGTTGAATTATGAATAACAAGAAGGAGTCAGTCCTATGAAGAAAATTCTGTATAGACGGGAGAACTAGGGAGAAGATAGGAAGAAGAGAAAAAGTTTGAAAATTATATTGGGGAAGAAGTCATGTTCAAATGTTGTAGAGACTTGTGGAGACCCTGCTCAAGAGTTTGGGTTTTATTTCAAATTCAATAGAAAGTCACTCGAGGATTTTAAGGAGGAGGGAGGGGGAGTAACTCAATCTGATTTACATTTTCTAAAGCTCCCTTTGGTCGAAGACTGGAGGATGGACTCCAGGACTCAGGAGAAGAAGCAACAAGGCCAAGGCCACAGTCCATGGGTGACTTGGATGAGGGACTTGACCTTGGCAATGAGAGACCAACAGAAAGGGTCCTGGGGTGGCTTCAGTGCTGCTGAGGACGCCTCCTTAGTGTTTGATTGAGCAACTAGGGAAGAGAAGGGAAGAGCAGTTTTGAAGGTAAAATCCAAGGGTACTGTTTTGCTTATGTTACCTTTGAGATTCCTTCCACAAGTGCAAGTGGAAACCCCAAGTAGGCAACAGAGAGCACGTGTTTGGAATTTAAAAGGAGAGTAACTGTTGTGTAACTGTTGTGTACCATGGGACAGAGTGGGTTTACCTAGGAAGACCTGACTGGTTTGTAGCTGTTTTAATGCTCTTCTTGATATATAACCCCAAGGCCATTAATAGAAGAGCAGTCTCATTCATTCACCATAATTCAATGTATCTTGATGAGGTATAGATTTTTTTTTTCCCCACAAACATTTATTAAAAGCCTACTTTTCAAGAGGCTGTATCTTCCTAAGTATCTGGCACCCTGTTCATCCCTAAAAACAGGAATGGGAGGAAAATGTAAAAGAATTTTAAATATTAGGTTGGCCAAAAACTTCATTCAGGTTTTTTTTCCCATAACAATGTGAAACTCAATTGACTATAAAAACTTTGTCAGCAAAGTGATAGCTCTGCTTTTTAACATGCTGTCTAGGTTTGTTGTGGCTTTTCTTCTAGTCAGAGCTATGGTTTTTCCAGTAATCATACACAGATGTGAGAGCTAGACCATAAAGAAGGCTGAGCATTGAAGAATTGATGCTTTTGTTGTTTTTTTTTTTTTTGGTTATGTAATAACTTTTATTTTATTTTTTTTTATTTTTTTTAAACTAGTACCTGTTTATTGTAAATCAAAACATTATCACAAATAAGATTACCTGTACTTGATAGTATACATGTTTCAATGCATGCTTTTGAATTGTGGTGCTAGAGAAGCTTCTTCAGAGTCTCTTGGACAGCAAGGAGATCAGTCAATCCTAAAGGAAATCACTCCTGAATATTCATTGGAAAGACTGATGCTGAAGGTGAAGCTCCAATACTTTGGCCACCTGATGTGAAGAGCTGACTTATTGGAAAAGACTCTGATGCTGGGAAAGATTGAGGGCAGGAGGAGAAGGGGGTGACAGAGGATGAGATGGTTGGCTGTCACCACTGACTCAATGAACGTGAGTTTGAGCCAACTCTGGTAGATGGTAAAGGACAGGGAAGCCTGGTGTGCTACAGTCCATGGGGTCACAAAGAGTTGAACATGACTTAGCAACTGCACAACAGTGGAACCCAATATGTGTTCCTGTCCCTGGGAGCTTATATTCTATTTAAACACTTGAAAGGATGTGAAAAAGCTCAGTAACATTACATTTTTTTCTGTGTAACTTCAGCCAAGAAAAAAAAAAAACTACATACTAAGTTCTAGAAATAGAATATAATGTCCTTTCCTAACTCTTCTTGGAGTTTGCTGAGGCAAAGCCACAATTCCAACCACTCCCAGAGCAATACATCCAGGAGTCTCCAAAGTGTCTTCCTGTCCTGGATTAGTGAGATCCCCTGAGCCAGTTGGTTCAGCTGAAAGGCATCTGGTTTGGTGGTGGGGGTGGTGGGGGTGGCGGTGGGGGTGGGGTTGGGATGAGTCAGAGGAGTGTGTCAGTGTGTAGACTAAACAATGCTGATTTTGAGGACCAAACGCTGCTGAGTCCCAGCATTGTGTGCTTGGCTCCGTGTCTTGTTCTCCCTTTGGAATTTCAATCTGCTCTTCCCTGGTTTTGATTACTCTCTGTACATAGATGACCCCCAAATATGAATAGCATCCCGCTCATCTCTGAACTTAGAGCTCATGTGTCCTCCTTATTCTCTAGAGAACCTATGTGAAATTCACGTGGGCCTTACCAGTGTGCAACCTATACGTGATGAAACTAACGGCACCTTCCACGTGAACAAAGAGTCTACCTTCTAAGCTCCCAGATTCAGTTTGTGGGCTCACCAGGCACTCTCACCATCACCAGAGCCTGGACTCACTCCCCTCCTCCAGATGCAGTTCATCGTCAAACTGCTCGGTTTTTATCTCCTAAGCATTTCTTGGACTCCTGTATCTTCGTTTCAGTTCAGTTCAGTCGCTCAGTCGTGTCCGACTCTTTGTGACCCCATGAATCTCAGCACGCCAGGCCTCCCTGTCCATCACCATCTCCTGGAGTTCACTCAGACTCACGTCCATCGAGTCCGTGATGCCATCCAGCCATCTCATCCTGGGTCGTCCCCTTCTCCTCCTGCCCCCAGTCCGTCCCAGCATCAGAATCTTTTCCAATGAGTCAACTCTTCGCATGAGATGGCCAAAGTACTGGAGCTTCAGCTTTAGCATCATTCCTTCCAAAGAAATCCCAGGGCTGATCTCCTTCAGAATGGACTGGTTGGATCTCCTTGCAGTCCAAGGGACTCTCAAGAGTCTTCTCCAACACCACAGTTCAAAAGCATCAATTGTTCGGTGCTCAGCCTTCTTCACAGTCCAACTCTCACATCCATACATGACCACTGGAAAAACCATAGCCTTGACTAGACGGACCTCAGTAGGCAGAGTAATGTCTCTGCTTTTGAATACACTATCTAGGTTGTTCATAACTTTTCTTCCAAGGAGTAAGCGTCTTCCAATTTCATGGCTGCAGTCACCATCTGCAGTGATTTTGGAGCCCCCCCAAAAATAAAGTCTGACACTGTTTCCACTGTTTCCCCATCTATTTCCCATGAAGTGATGGGACCAGATGCCATGATCTTCGTTTTCTGAATGTTGAGCTTTAAGCCAACTTTTTTGCTCTCCTCTTTCACTTTCATGAAGAGGCTTTTTAGCTCCTCTTCACTTCCTGCCATAAGGGAGGTGTCATCTGCATATCTGAGGGTATTGATATTTCTCTGTATCTTACTCTCCAAGTTTCTAAACACTGCTCTAATTCAGGTCTTTCTTGATCCCACTTGGTTATTGTTATAATGAACTAACTGGTTTCTTAATTTTGTTGCCTTTCCATCCACCCTTAGCACTGCAGCCAGAGTGGATGGTCTTGGGGTCAGTTTTGACCATATTTAGTGTCTCTTCAGTGCCTCCCATGACTGTCCATTTTGCTCAAGACTGTCTCTAGGCTTCTTGGCTTGGATTTTTACAAAGAGGTCATTTATTATTTAATTTACTTGGTTGTGCTAGCTCTTAGTGGCGCCACATAGGATCTTCAATCCTTGTAGTATTTGGGGTCTTGAGTTTTGGCATGTAGGCTCTCTAGTTGCACTATGTGAACTCTTAGTTGCAGCGTGCGGCCCTAGTGGTAAAGCAACTGACTGTCAAGGCAGGAGACGCTAGAGGGTTCAGTCCCTGTGTTGGGAAGATCCTCTGAAGGAGGGCATGGCAGCCTGCTCCAGTATTCTTGCCTGGAGAATCCCATGGACAGAGGAGCCTGGCAGGTTATAGTACATAGAGTCACAAAGAGTTGATCATAATTGAAGCGACTTAGTATGCATACCAGGTGGGATCTAGTTCCCTGACCAAGGATCAAACCAGGGTCTTCTGCACTGGGAACCAGGGAAGCCCCCGGCTTGACTTTTAAGACTCCCCTGATGGGCTACTGCCTGCCACTCTTGCTCCATCTCTGGTCCCTTGAGTAATACCCAGTGGTTAGGTGAGAGCCTTGAACACATCATGAATTGATGCTGATTCTTCTGCTTTCTCCTGCTCTTGACCATTTTTTGAGACTAAATGGGACAAAGAGGAAGCACCTCCTAAGCACTCTTCTCAGAGCTACTGGACTCACCTCGTTATCCCTCTATCTTAGCCGTTTGTTCTAATGTGATGAAATTTGCCTTCCATGTGCCTCTTGGTTTTCTCTAGACCTGCGCTGCCTAGTAGAAATATATTGCATACCTCATAGGTAATTTTCTTAACATTTTTTTAAAATTAATATTTTACTGAAGTATAGGTGATTTACAACATTGCACTAATTTCTGCTGTACAGCAAAGTGATTCATTCGTGTGTGTGTGTGTGTGTGTGTTCGTTGCAGAGTCCTGTCTGACTCTCTGCGATCCCGTGGACTGTAGCGTGCCATGCTCCTCTTTCCATGGAATTCTCCAGGCAAGAATACTGGAGTGAGTAGCCATTCCCTTCTCCAGGGGATCTTACTGACCCAGGGATGGAACCCAGGTCTCCTGCACTGAAGGCAGATTCTTTACACTCAGAACCACTAGGGAAGCCCATTTAAACATCTACATGCCTCCCCTGTTTTCGATTTCCTTCCCATATAGGTCACCGCAGAGCCGTGAGTAGAGTTCCCTGTGCTACGCAGTGTGTTCTCATTCAGTTCAGTTCAGTCACTCAGTTGTGTCCGACTCTTTGAGACCCCATGAACCGCAGCACGCCAGGCCTCCCTGTGCATCATCACCAACTCCTGGAGTCCACCCAAACCTATGTCCATCAAGTCAGTGATGCCATCCAACCACCTCATCCTCTGTCCTCCCCTTCTCCTTCTGCCTTCAATCTTTCCCAGCATCAGAGTCTTTTCAAATGAGTCAGCTCTTTGCATCAGGTGGCCAAAGTATTGGAGTTTCAGCTTCAACATCAGTCCTTCCAATGAACACCCAGGACTGATCTCCTTTAGGATGAACTGGTTGGATCTCCCTGCAGTCCAAGGGACTCTCAAGAGTCTCCTCCAACACCACAGTTCAAAAGCATCAATTCTTTGGCGCTTAGATTTCTTCACAGTCCAACTCTCACATCCATACATGACCACTGGAAAAACCATAACCTTGATTAGACGAACCTTTGTTGGCAAAGTAATGTCTCTGCTTTTGAATATGCTGTCTAGGTTGGTCATAACTTTCCTTCCAAGGAGTAAGCGTCTTTTCATTTCATGGCTGCAATCACCATCTGCAGTGATTTTGGAGCCCCAAAGAATAAAGTCTGTCACTGTTTCCATTGTTTCCTCATCTATTTGCCATGAAGTGATGGGACCAGATGCCATGATCTTCGTTTTCTGAATGTTGAGCTTTAAGCCAACTTTTTCACTCTCCTCTTTCACTTTCATCAAGAGGCTTTTTAGCTCCTCTTCACTTTCTGCCATAAGGGTGGTGACATCTGCATATCTGAGGTTATTGATACTTTACCTGGCAATCTTGATTCCAGCTTGTGCTTCCTTCAGCCCAGTGTTTCTCATGATGTACTCTGCATATAAGTTAAATAAGCAGGATGACAATATACAGCCTTGATGTACTCCTTTTCCTATTTGGAACCAGTCTGCTGTTTCATGTCCAGTTCTAACTGCTGCATCCTGACCTTCATATAGGTTTCTCAAGAGACGGGTTAGGTGGTCTAGTATTCCCATCTCTTGAAGAATTTTCCACAGTTTGTTGTGATCCACACAGTCAAAAGCTTTGGCATAGTCAATAAAGCAGAAATAGATGTTTTTCTGGAATTCTCTTGCTTTTTCCATGATCCAGCGGATGTTGGCAATTTGATCTCTGATTCCTCTGCCTTTTCTAAAACCAGCTTGAACATCAGGAAGTTCATGGTTCACATATTGCTGAAGCCTGGCTTGGAGAATTTTGAGTATTACTTGACTAGCATTTGAGATGGGTGCAATTGTGCAGTACTTTGAGCATTCTTTGGCATTGCCTTTCTTTGGGATTGGAATGAAAACTGACTTTTTCTAGTCCTGTGACCACCGCTGAGCTTTCCAAATTTGCTGGCATATTGAGTGCAGCACTTTCACAGCATCACTTTTCAGGATTTAAAATAGCTTCACTGGAATTCCTTCACCTCCACTAGCTTTGTAGTGGTGCTTTCTAAGGCCCACTTGACTTCACATTCCAGGATGTCTGGCTCTAGGTGAGTGATCAAACCATTGTGATTATCTGGGTCACGAAGATCTTTTTTGTACAGCTCTGTGTATTCTTGCCACCTCTTAGTATCTTCTTCTGTTAGGTCCATACCATTTCTGTCCTTTATCGAGTCCATCTTTGCATGAAATGTTCCCTTGGTACCTCTAATTTTCTTGAAGAGATCTCTATCTTTCCTATTCTATTGTTTTCCTCTTTCTTTGCACTGATCACTGAAGAAGGCTTTCTTAGCTCTCCTTGCTATTCTTTGGAACTCTGCGTTCAAATGGGTATATCTTTCCTTTTCTCCTTTGCTTTTTGCTTCCCTTCTTTTCACAGCTGTTTGTAAGGCCTCCTCAGACAGCCATTTTGCTTTTTTGCATTTCTTTTCCAGGGGGATGGTCTTGATTCCTGTCTCCTGTACAATGTCACTACCTCCTGTACAATGTCACTACCTCCATCCATAGTTCGTCAGGCACTCTGTCTTTCAGATCTAGTCCATTAAATCTATTTCTCACTTCCACTAAGGGATTTGATTTAGGTCATACCCGAATGGTCTAGTGTTTTTCTCCACTTTCTTCAATTTCAGTCTGAATTTGGTAATAAGGAGTTCATGATCTGAGCCACAGTCAGCTCCTGGTCTTGTTTTTGCTGACTGTATAGAACTTTTCCATCTTTGGCTGCAAAGAATATAATTAATCTGATTTCAGTGTCGACCATCTGGTGATGTCCATCTGTAGAGTCTTCTCTTGTGTTGGAAGGCGGTGTTTGCTATGACCAGTGCATTCTCTTGGCAGAACTCTATTAGCCTTTGCCCTGCTTCATTCTGTACTCCAAGGCCAAATTTGCCTGTTACTCCAGGTGTTCCTTGACTTCCTACTTTTGTGTTCCAGTCCCCTATAAGGAAAAGGACATTTTGGGGGTGTTAGTTCTAGAAGGTCTTGTAGGTCTTCATAGAACTGTTCAGCTTCTTCAGTGTTACTTGTCAGGGCATAGACTTGGATTACCATGATATTGAATGGTTTGCCTTGGAAACGAACAGAGATCATTCTGTCATTTTTGAGATTGCATCCAAGTACTGAATTTCATACTCTTTTGTTGTCTATGATGGCTACTCCATTTCTTCTAAGGGATTCCTGCCCATTAGTAGGTATAATGGTCATCTGAGTTAAATTCACCCATTCCAGTCCATTTTAGTTCGCTGATTCCTAGTATGTCGACGTTCTCTCTTGTTTGACGCCATCTCCTGTTTGACCACTACCAATTTGCCTTGATTCATGGACCTAACATTCCAGGTTCTTATGCAATATTGCTCTTTACAGCATCGGACCTTGCTTCTATCACCAGTCCCACCCACAGCTGGGTGTTGTTTTTGCTTTGGCTCCATCCCTTCATTCTTTCTGGAGTTATTTCTCCACTGATCTCCAGTAGCATGTTGGGCACCTATTGACCTGGGGAGTTCCTCTTTCAGTATCCTATCTTTTTGCCTTTTTATACTGTTCATGGGGTTCTCAAGGCAAGAATACTCAGTGGTTTGCCATTCCCTTCTCCAGTGGACCACATTCTGTCAGACCTCTCCACCATGACCGATCCTCTCATTAGTTATTGATTTTATACATATTATCAGTAGTGTATGTGTGTTAATCCCAATCTCCCAGTTCTTCCCACACCCCCTGTTTCCCACTGGCATCCATATGTTTCTTGACCATGGGTAATTTTAAATAGTCCAATAACCATGCTTTAAGAAGTAAAACATAAAAGGGTAAATTTAGTTTAAGTGATACATTTTTTTGTTGTTTAATTAGTTAATTTTTTTTTATTGTGCTGGGTCTTTGTTGCTGAGCTTTCTCTAGTTGCAGAGAGGGGGGCCTACTGTCTAGTTGCGGTGTGTGGGTTTCTCAGTGCACTGGCTTCTCTTGTTGAAGAGCACGGGCTCTAGGCATGTGGGCTCAGCAGTCGCAGTTCGAGACCTCTACGGAGTGTCAGCTCTGTAGTTGTGGCACACAGGCTTGGATGTTCTGCAGCATGTGACATCTTCCCAGGCCAGGGATCAAACAAACCCACGCCCTCCGCATTGGCAGGTGGGTTCTTATCCATGGCACCATCAAGGAAGTCCTTAGTGATACACTTTAGTTTCACCTAATGTATCCAGTGTCATTTTGACAAGTGTCATCAAACACATTTCAAGTGTTCAGTGGCCACGTGGGCTGGTCGCTTCTGTGATGGACAGCTCAGCTCCAGACAGGAATTTCACAAGGGCTGAGGTGCCCGCTGTTCTCTTAGCAATGTTGCTTCTCAAATTACACTTTCCTGACTAACTGCTTCAGAGTCACCCAGCTCTCAGTCAGCTTCCTGAGTGTTTAAAAATGCTGATGGTTGGGTCACAGCCCGTATCTGCTGATGCTAAAACGCTTGGAGCATTCCAAGCTAGTGACTCCAGAGACTCTTCTGCACACCTGGGGTTTAGAACCATAGATCGTTTGAGCCCTGTGTTTATGTGTTGGAGCTCTTACTTGGCTGTTCAGTAGATGATAGACTTTGAGGTTTATAGGTGAAAGGACTTGTCCGGTTTCCTCAAAGTGGGGATGATCCTATTAGCCTGGCCATGGCAAGTGATTATTGTGAGGATTAACTGAGACAGATGTATGTGAAGTCTTCCTACAGAAAAACCTACTCCATAAAAGTTAGTTTTTATGAGGCTGCCGGCTCCCAGTTGCAAGTTATAAATATGAAAGTTGAAGCACGCTGCTGTTGACTTACCTCAGGCGTGAACCTGTTGTGAAGATGAAAGGACAAGAAGGAAGGGAATGTGTGGCATTTCATGTTCCAGCTTTCCATCAAGGGTCTTTCCAGAAGTCTCTGGGGGGTTCCCATCTTTTGGGACCTGTGGCCTCCTGTTGGTCCCTGTGGGCTGCCCTCGAGCTGGCAACTGCTGCTGTGTGTCCTTTAAGGACTGGGTTCCCCCGGCCCCTTCTGGATCTGGCTGGCCTCCCCCGAGCCTTAGCAGCTCTGTGACCCTGGGATTGCGGGCCTCACCATGGAGACAGATATGCTGAGTGGTTGTCACCGGGATGACAGGCTGAGCGCCGAGCTGCAGGCAGCGGGGCTGGCAGCCTGCCAGCTCCTGGTTCTCTCTGTTTTGTGTTCCTCACTCATAACTGTTTATTGTGACAGGTAAACACTTGTTTTGAAAGCTCGCAGGCATACTATTAAAACACAAGTGTTCTTGACACAGTCAAGCTGGGCTGTAAAATGTTTATCTTTTTGAATGACAAATGCTGGCTCTTCTTCTCTTTTCTTTCTTGCTTGCTCCCTCCTTTGTCTTTCCCTTTTCTGTCTCCCCTTTCCTCTTTTGCTTGATTTACTTCCTTCTCCTGCCTCCATACCTTCCCTCCCACTGAAAGGGTGGCCACCAGTAGTGTGTTTGGGTCCCACATCACTCAAGGGGAGGGAGACAGAGCAGGTGCACCAGAGCGAGGGAGTGTCAGTCACTCAGTCGTGTCCCGCTCTTTGGGACCCTATGGAGTGTAGCCCACCAGCTCCTCTGTCCATGGGATTCCCCAGGCAAGAATACTGGAGTGGGTTTCCATTCCCTTCTACAGTGGATCTCCCTGACCCAGGGATTGAACCCAGATCTCCTGCATTGTAGGCAGATTCTTTACCACCTGAGTCACCAGGGAAGCCCTTAGAGTGAGGGAAGGGGACAGCCAATTACTTGTCTTGGTGTCATGTGTATTGGGCATGTGTAAGTGTGACTGATAATTGAATCTATAGATTGTCCAAAAAATTTGTGAACATTCTCCTGAAAAATAAAGGAGATGAAAGAAACAAAATTAACTAAAGTCAAGGTTTTTTAAAAAACTTATTTTGAAATAATAGTCACTGGAGGTTGCAAAAATAGCACAGAGAGATCCTATGTACCCTTCATCTATTTTCCCCCAGTGGTAATGTCTTGTATGATGATAGCATGTTACAACCAGGATTTAACATTAGAACATAATCATTACACGGATGCACTTATTTCACATGCAGTCATGGCTGTGTGTGTGTGTGTGTGTGCATGTATGTGTGTGTAAAGCAAAGGAATTCTCTTGGAAGCAGTTCATCTTGGAATGGAAGGGAGGATGGTAGAAACCCCTCTTGTCTACGAATGAGACTTTGAAGGAAGAACCTTCAATGGGTCCTTCTTATTGAAATGATCCTTCCTCTAAAACTCTTTCCCTGGAACACACCCTACGTTGCAAGTTCCTGTATATTCATTTATTGCATGTCACATTCTTTCAGGGACTTGTTTTCTGCTTTGATAGGTGACACCTAGTTTATGAAAGTCATCTGTGCAAATGTGTGAGTAGGACCTAATGGTTTGTGGTGTTGTCTTTCTTAGATCATTAGTAATAGCAGTCCTCTGCAGTTTCCCTTATCCTGGAGGGCGGGGGTGACATGAGTGGCAGGGACTCTAAGCAACGTACAGGGCCATTTGGGGACTTATTTGGAGCAGGCAAGTCCTAATGAGACGCAGTCTTTCTATAGAGCCCCATGGTCCATAGTTTAACATCCATCTCTGATTTTAGCTTTAATTTCTGTAGACTGATTTAATCTTACTTCAACATGACAGCCCTTGTAACATCAGACAGCTCCAAATCTCTGTTCACATACCTATTTCTCCAGATTAAAATATTTCTTCACCAGCTCCTTATAGTGAGAAATCTTGTCATTCTCCTTGATTTCAGCTGCTGTTAATTGATGTCCCTCTTAAGCTGTGGTGCCCCAGAGTGAGGATAATGGTACTGTGGGTATTCCCTGGGTAGTCTGAATATAACCAGGCTGTGGGCTCTCTTGCTCGGAAAGAGCTTTGCTCTATACAAGCCCTGCTGGCAGCCATTTCACGTGGAGACTCATGTGGCTTCAAACACTCAAACCTGTGTGTGCACACTTTAAGTGTAACCTTGTTCAGTGTTATCTTATGTCACTCCTTGCTGCAATCTTTTGAAATAATTTTCCATTGTATTTCATGGAATTGTATTATGGGAGCTCACTGAGGTAGTAATTTTAGAATTCACTGGTGAAAAATAATTTAAATATGACAAAAGTATGCCATTATTTCCCCCGTGGAGTGGAGCAATGTATTATTGTGTGTGAATAATTGACAGTGGAACCCGTTATTTTGGTTTCGGTTTGGTCTTGGCTTAACACAGCAGAAATGCCTTCTTTCATAATTCTGGAGGCTAGAAGTCCGACACCAAGATGTTAGCTGGGTGGCGGATCCTCTGCAGGCTCTTGGGGGATAGTCCCAGTCCTTTCTCTTAGCTTCTGGAGTTGCCAGCAGTCTTTGGTACTCCTTAGCTTGTAGATGCGTTGTTATAATCTACCTCTTGGATCACATGGCCTTCTCCTGGTGTGCGTGTCCATCTTTGCATCTGTTCTCCCCTTTATCCCTGCCTCCAACAAAAGATATGTCTAAGTCCTCAGCTCCTTAATCTTAGAATGCCACTTTTTTTTGGAAATAGGGTCAGTGTAGATCAGTTCAGCCACTCAGTCGTGTCTGACTCTCTGCGACCCCATGGACAGCAGCACACCAGGATTCCCTGTCCATCACCAACTCCTGGAGCCTACTCAAACTCGTGTCCAGGTCATTACATCACTGTAGATGTAATTAGTTAAATGCATTCTTAATGGAATAGCATGTATCAGTATTATTTGGGCCTTTATATTAGCAGAGTTATTATTTAAAACAAAACAAATTTAAACATTCTTCTGAAAAAGTAGATCTCTAAACATTTAAATTCAAGTGAAATCTATTTTTTAAAATGCGCTCTTTTAAAGTAATTATGGCTACATTGTTGCTGTTTTTCAGTCATTAAGTAGTATCTGACTGTTTACAAACCCATGGATTGTAGCCCGCCAGGCTCCTCTGTCCATGGGAAGTCCCATGCAAGAATACTGGAGTGGGTTGCCATTTCCTTCTCCAGGGGATCTTTCCAGTCCAGAGACAGAACCCACATCTCTTGTATTGGCAGGTGAATTTCTTTACCACTGAGCTACCTGGGAAGCCCCATAGGAAGTTACAAGACATAGAAGAGAGAGATCCTGTGTACTTCCCCCATTTTGCCCCAATGGCCATGTCTTGCCAGGACCACAGCACAGTATCCCAACCAAGAAACTGATGTTAGACTAACCCTTGAAGGGGTTCCCTTGTGGTCCAGTGTTTAAGACTCTGAGCTTCCAGTTGAAGAGTGTGTGGGGGTCAGTCCCTGGTCAGGGAGCAAAGATCTTGCCCACTGCATGCACTGTGGCCAAAGGTAAAAAAGAGAATAATCTTTGGGCCTTATCCAGATTTTACCTGTTTTACATGCACTTATTTGTGTACATGTGTGTAAAGTCCAGTGTTCATAACACTTGAGGTCAGTTTGGGTGTGGGCATGTTTTAGATGAGCACCAAGCCCGCCTGATTTGATGGCATCACAGTATCACGGCCAGAGAATCGGCCTGGTTGTGAATATCCCAGGGCACTTAGTGTGATCCCTCATCCCTCTTTGCATTGACCCTCGCTTTTCACAGGGTTGAGATCGTGACGAGAAGAGCACTTTGTAAAACGGGAGACTCTGTATATGATTAGTCTTTCTTATTAGAATAATACTCTTTTGAAAGACACACACTGTACTCCCAACAAACAGAATACATTATACTCGTATTCAGTGTAAGGAAGCTTATCACACTTGATACTCTTGAAAGAAATGGAATTTTCAGCCTGGTTTCCCACAGCCTTTCATGTACAAAATCATTCCTCTGGTAATTAAAATAAAGCATTCAAAGGAAGAGAAAGTTAAAGTGCCCTGTTAACATAAACAGTGAAAGGAAGAAAGTTCTGGCGAAGTAGAATGTTGAGATTCTCATGGAGATAAATGAAACCTTTAAGGTGGAGATGTCCTTGTAGCAATTAGAGTATCAAGTCAGGTTCAATGGCCACTCCAGTGAAACAAAAGAGGAAAGAATCACTTTTTCCAATACTGCATGTTGATGTCTTTGGTATTAGGTATTGTATTGGATGAGAGGAGTGCTTGGAGGTGGGTTAGAAGTGGGAGCTGATGATGAACCTGCTCTCAAGAATGGAGAAAGCTAGGCTTAGGAGGTTCTCATAGGAGAGGAAAGGGGCTCCGGGTAGTGCTCTGTCATTAAGAAGGAGTCTTCAAGCTTTCTGGCACTTGGGACATTACTGGACTCTGGGGGAGCCTCACGATGGAATTACTTGGCTAAGGAATTTATATAAAGGTCCAAACTACCTTCAACCTTAATTATCTTCTGAGAAATATGACTCCATTAGAAGCTGAAAATATAAAGGGCTTCAAGAAAAGGTTTAGATATGCTAATGAATAATAGATCTATTGCAACTTATTATGGAGAAGTTAAGGGATATTCAAAATGCTACCTTTGAGGTTGACATCAATAACTACTATGCCTGCTACAGTACATTTCTGAGGGTGGGGGGGGGCTGTTGAATGGGGAGCACTAGACTGGGGGCCTGATGTGCTAGCTGTGAAAAACAGAAGGGGACTTATGATGGCTTTAAGTTTCAGCATCTCAAATTTAGTCAGAATCTAGAACTATAATCTGTTGGCTTATGGATTTAAAACCTCAAGATTCTTCCCACAAAGGAAAATTTCAAAGGAGCTCATTAAAAAAAAAAAAAAAGAAGTGGTTGGGCACCCTTCCTTCTATCAATCTCTCTAGTCTGGATAAGATATAGAGTGGGAAGACCCAGGATTGAAGAAGAGAAATGGGGCCTGGGTCCTCCCAGTGCTAAAATACTGCATGGATGCTTTGTTAAAGCATCTGAGGATTGAAAGGCAATAAATGCTCTCTGGACATTAGATCCTAACTGAGTGAGCTGGTGCTAGATTATGGATCTCTTGTACAGATCTAGTGATGGTGGCTGGCAAGATTTTAATTCTGGGGGAGCAAGTTGATTCTCTCTACCCCCACAACATACCAGAAAACCGAATTATCTCCCAGTTTCCCCCATTCCCAGCCCCTTCCATTTCACGACAAGTGACTAAACCACCATCACCTGGCAGCCAAGTGTGACAACATGTGTACAATGCTGTCCATCGGGGAATCTCATTAGAGACTCAGTGACCAAGGTTTTACTGGGAGCTGATCACAGAGACCACCTCTGCTTAGAACCTGCCAATATTTTAGGCTCCCAGGAGGGAAGTGGGCATTTAGCATAATAAACATTGTACAGGTGGCTTAGACACCACAAGCCTCTCTTATCAGTTAAATCGTGGTGAGGATCCTTCCTAAATCTCAATTCCCAGATACCAGTCAAGGGCCAGCCTTGCAAACAGTCTTTGTTCTAGGTTAACTCTTCTGCAAAGACTTTTAATCTTTCATGGCATTCTACGCTGAGTCTGTGCTGCTGTTGGAATCTAGGGAACATACTCCTCACCTAAGAGGCCCTGAGAGGCAGGAAGCCATGCACTGCCCTGCCCTGTTCTTACTCGCTCAGTTGTGTCCAACTCTTTGTGACCCCATGGGCTGTAGCTTGCCAGGATCCTCTGTCCATGGAATTTTCCAGGCAAGAATACCTGAGAGGGTTGCCATTTCCTACTCCTGGGGATCTTCCTGACCCAGGGATCAAAGCTGCTTCTCTTGCCTATCCTGCATTGGCAGGTGGATTCTTTACCACTGAGTTACTTGGGAAGTCTGGGAAAGCTATGAGACTCCCTTTGACCCATGGATGAGAGGCCTCCAGCAGCCTTTTGTTTCCTGGGGTCTTGCTTCTTTTCTGAGCTCTGAGACCAGCAGTCCAGGACCCTCTGGTTTCTGATTCTTTTAAACACCTGCTAATTTTGTTGCTGATCTTCTATACTTCTGTGATGTGGTCAGGAGAGGTAGGCTGCAGAGTTCTTTCCCAGGAACCCACCAACATCTAAGGATGCTTCCTATCTTAGCCATGCTTTTCTCTGTTTAGAGATTTCTTTGGTTTTTTTTTTTAGATACAGGACCATCAGTGGCCAAGTCAATGAGGGGAGGTGTTTAGGGATGGTGGGTTCCTTACCTTCCACCTCCACTCATCACCTCCTCCCCAACAGCCTGTAGCACAGATGACTACAGGTGGGCCACAGAGAGCAACTTCACCTTACTGTGCAGGGTGACCAGACAGAAGAAACAACAGGCTAGATTTTCCAAGACCAGACTTTTCTCCTCCCTAGTTCGTACTGGAACCTTTCCTTCCATGCCTGGGGCTCCTCAGAATGCATCTGAAACTCACTGTACTCCTGCATTTGTCTTGGGGGTGATGGTATGGAAGACAACTTCCCTTTAGGACCCACAAAGAAATTCTCCAAAGGGCATTGTGTATCCAAGAAAAAAAGCTCTGCTAAGAAACGAAGAGAAGTTGGAAGGCAGAGGAAGATAATCAGAAGGGGAGTTGTTATGCCAACCATTACTGATAATCAAAAACAATTGTAAAACAGTATTATGCTGGTCAGGAAGCAAGAGTTAGAACTGGACATGGAACAACAGACTGGTTTCAAATAGGAAAAGGAGTACGTCAAGGCTGTATATTGTCACCATGCTTATTTAACTTATATGCAGAGTACATCAGGAGAAACACTGGGCTGGAGGAAGCACAAGCTGGAATCAAGATTGCCAGGAGAAATATCAATAACCTCAGATATGCAGATGACACCACCCTTATGGCAGAAAGTGAAGAGGAACTAAAAAGCCTCTTGATGAAAGTGAAAGAGGAGAGTGAAAAAGTTGGCTTAAAGCTCAACATTCAGAAAACTAAGATCATGGCATCTGGTCCCATCACTTCATGGCAAATAGATGGGGAAACAGTGGCCGACTTTATTTTTGGGGCTCCAAAATCACTGCAGATGGTGATTGCAGCCATGAAATGAAAAGACGCTTACTCCTTGGAAGGAAAGTTATGACCAAC
>SJYQ01096369.1:2333906-2453943 GCA_006410935.1 Redunca redunca
GTTTTTTTTTTTAGATACAGGACCATCAGTGGCCAAGTCAATGAGGGGAGGTGTTTAGGGATGGTGGGTTCCTTACCCTCCACCTCCACTCATCACCTCCTCCCCAACAGCCTGTAGCACAGATGACTACAGGTGGGCCACAGAGAGCAACTTCACCTTACTGTGCAGGGTGACCAGACAGAAGAAACAACAGGCTAGATTTTCCAAGACCAGACTTTTCTCCTCCCTAGTTCGTACTGGAACCTTTCCTTCCATGCCTGGGGCTCCTCAGAATGCATCTGAAACTCACTGTACTCCTGCATTTGTCTTGGGGGTGATGGTATGGAAGACAACTTCCCTTTAGGACCCACAAAGAAATTCTCCAAAGGGCATTGTGTATCCAAGAAAAAAAGCTCTGCTAAGAAACGAAGAGAAGTTGGAAGGCAGAGGAAGATAATCAGAAGGGGAGTTGTTATGCCAACCATTACTGATAATCAAAAACAATTGTAAAACAGTATTATGCTGGTCAGGAAGCAAGAGTTAGAACTGGACATGGAACAACAGACTGGTTTCAAATAGGAAAAGGAGTACGTCAAGGCTGTATATTGTCACCATGCTTATTTAACTTATATGCAGAGTACATCAGGAGAAACACTGGGCTGGAGGAAGCACAAGCTGGAATCAAGATTGCCAGGAGAAATATCAATAACCTCAGATATGCAGATGACACCACCCTTATGGCAGAAAGTGAAGAGGAACTAAAAAGCCTCTTGATGAAAGTGAAAGAGGAGAGTGAAAAAGTTGGCTTAAAGCTCAACATTCAGAAAACTAAGATCATGGCATCTGGTCCCATCACTTCATGGCAAATAGATGGGGAAACAGTGGCCGACTTTATTTTTGGGGCTCCAAAATCACTGCAGATGGTGATTGCAGCCATGAAATGAAAAGACGCTTACTCCTTGGAAGGAAAGTTATGACCAACCTAGACAGCATATTCAAAAGCAGAGACATTATTTTGCCAACAAATGTTCATCTAATCAAGGCTATGGTTTTTCCAGTGGTCATGTATGGATGTGAGAGTTGGACTGTGAAGAAAGTTGAGTGCCGAAGAATTGATGGTTTTGAACTGTGGTGTTGGAGGAGACTCTTGAGAGTCCCTTGGACTGCAAGGAGATCAAACCAGTCCATCCTAAAGGAGATCAGTCCTGGGTGTTCATTGGAAGGACTGATGCTGAGGCTGAAACTCCAATACTTTGGCCACCTGATGTGAGGAGTTGACTCATTGGAAAAGACTCTGATGCTGGGAGGGACTGGGGGCAGGAGAAGAAGGGGATGACAGAGGATGAGATGGCTGGATGGCATCACCGACTTGGTGGACATGAATTTGGGTGAACTCCGGGAGTTGGTGATGGACAGGGAGGCCTGGCATGCTGCCATTCATGGGGTGGCAAAGAGTCAGACATGGCTGAGCGACTGAACTGAACTGAACTGATTTTCCAACTGACCACCAAAGTGGCTCTAACAATTTGCATTCCTCCTAGAAGTGTATCAGTGGATCTGTTTACCCACAGCCTTGTTAACACTTAATATTGTTTAACTTCTCAATTTTGCCAAAAAAAAAAAAAAAGAGAGAGAGAGAGAAAAAGTAAAAAAAAAAATGCTCCGTTCAGAGGATATATTAAATACATCACCTTGCCCTGGAGAAGACTCATCCACAAGTCAGTGCACTGTCACCTTCTCAAACCTAGAGTTGAATTGAAGAAGCCCATAGATGAGGGGAAAAAAGCAAGAGAGTTCCAGAAAAACATCTATTTCTGCTTTATTGACTATGCCAAAGCCTTTGACTGTGTAGCTCACAATAAACTGTGGAAAATTCTGAAAGAGATGGGAATATCAGACCACCTGACCTGCCTCTTGAGAAACCTGTATGCAGGTCAGGAAGCAACAGTTAGAACTGGACATGGAACAACAGACTGGTTCCAAATAGGAAAAGGAATACGTCAAGACTGTATATTGCCACCCAGCTTTTTTAACTTATATGCAGAGTACATCATGAGAAACATTGGGGTAGAGGAAGCACAAGCTGGAATCAAGATTACCAGGAGAAATATCAACAACCTCAGATATGCAGATGATACCACCCTTATGGCAGAAAGTGAAGAAGAACTAAAGAGCCTCTTGATGAAAGTGAAAGAGGAGAGTGAAAAAGTTGGCTTAAAGCTCAACATTCAGAAAAAGAAGATTATGGTATCCGGTCACAACACTTCATGGCAAATAGATGGGGAAACAGTGGAAACAGTGGCTGACTTTATTTTGAGGGGCTCCAAAATCACTGCAGATGGTGATTGCAGCCATGAAATAAAAAGACGCTCACTCCTTGGAAGGAAAGTTATGACCAACCTAGAGAGCATATTCAAAAGCAGAGACATTACTTTGCCAACAAAGGTCCATCTAGTCAAGGCTATTGTTTTTCCAGTGATCATGTATGGATGTGAGAGTTGGACTATAAAGAAAGCTGAACACCGAAGAATTGATGCTTTTGAACTGTGGTGTTGGAGGAGACTCTTGAGAGTCCCTTGGACTGCAAGGAGATCCAACCAATCATTCGTCAAGGAGATCAGTCCTAGGTGTTCATTGGAAGGACTGATGTTGAAACTGAAACTCCAGTACTCTGGCCACCTGATGTGAAGAGCTGACTCATTGGAAAAGACTCTGATGCTGGGAAAGATTGAGGGCAGGAGGAGAAGGGGACGACAGAGGATGAGATGGTTGGATGGCATCACCGACTTGGTGGACATGAGTTTGGGTGAACTCCAGGAGTTGGTGATGGACAGGGAGGCCTGGCGCGCTGTGGTTCATGGGGTCACAAAGAGTCGGACACGACTGAGCAACTGAACTGAACTGATAGACGAGGGGGCTGAATTTGCCCCTCACACTCCACATTTGACTTCCCTTCCTGCAGGTGCACCCTGGAAGAGGGCCTGGAAACACACTCCAGCATCCTTGCTTGGAGAAGCCTATTGATATAGGAGCCTGGCAGGCCACAGCCCGTGTGTCACACATGGTCGGACACGACTGAAGTAACTGAGCATGCACACACGTAGCAGGTGTTAAGACTTTGACGAGCAAATATCAGTGTGCAGAAGGATGCTGTTTCTCCACACACAGTGGTTTGGGCTGAGAGATGTGGATGAAAGTCTAACTCAGTTTTAGAATTCAGTATGCATATGGAAATACAGACTAAAATGCACTTTAGCTCTGATCATGATAAAATTTGATTTGGTATGATTAGCAGGAACATTAAACATGTGATGGATCTTTCACAATTCAAAAGAAAAAACCTCTCAACCTGTGAAAATGCCATACCAAGTTCTAGAAACATGGGCATTTTGACTTTTTTTCCCATGGCTTAGATTCAATTTTGATTCTTCATTAGATGATATCCTTCCCAGAGTTTAGGCTCTGTATTTCCATTTTTCAAAGAACCTGCAGCAGAGGTACAGAGAAGGCAATGGAAGCCCACTCCAGGACTCTTGCCTGGAAAATCCCTTGGATGGAGGAGCCTGGTAGGCTGCAGTCCATGGGATCGCTAAGAGTCAGACACGACTGAACGACTTCACTTTCACTTTTCACTTTCATGCATTGGAGAAGGCAGTGGCAACCCACTCCAGTGTTCTTGCCTGGAGAATCCCAGGGCCGGGGGAGCCTGGTGGGCTGCTGTCTATGGGGCCGCACAGAGTCGGACATGACTGACGCGACTTAGCAGCAGCAGCAGAGGTAACGCACAGAACAGTTGCTGAGAAACAAAACAGCTGTGGTTGATCCTAGTCGGTTTGTTTAAGTACAGGGCATTCATTGTCCACATTAGAACATGAAGTATTGTGTCTTCTAGCAGTAGTTCGGTCAGGATGAAAGGACCCCTCTCTCCTTGGGTGGGGCTGTGGTGTTTTCAATGACTTCAAAGTGACTCACAAGCTAACCGGTGTTTGTTGCTCAGTCATATCCAGCTGTTTGTGACCTCATGGACTATAGCCCACCAGGCTCCTCTGTTCATGCCGTTCTCCTGGCAGGAATACTGGAGCGGGTTACCATTTCCTTCTCCAGGGGATCCTCCCAGACCAGGGATCAAACCTGCATCTCCTGCATCCGCAGGCGGGTTCTGTAGTGTCTGAGCCATCTTGTTCAGTTGCTAAATCATGTCGGACTCTTTGTGACCCCATGGACTATAGCATGCCAGGCTCCTCTGTCCTCCACTGTCTCCCAGAGTTTGCTCAAAATCAGCTATCTCCAATTTATAAAGAAGAAAAAATGAAAACTAAAAAAAGATGTGTGACAAGCCCAAAGTCCTACAGGGAGTATCATTTCCCAGAGGCTGTGCACTGGACTGGACCACAATCCACTTTCCTGTCCCAGTTCATTCCCTGTCACAGTGGCCAGGTTCCACGGCAACCACAAGAGCTGGTAAATCGAATCAGGACCAGCAAGGTGAGTGTTCTGGAGTCATTGCTGACGCATGGAACACTCAAAGAAATGAGGCTTTGAAGCCAAAGCGGGGCCAGAGGATGTTTTTGAGAAGCCCATTGTGTGTCTTATCTTAGCCACCTCCCTCCCTGCCCTTGGACATAATTCTGTGTGTTTGGAAGCTGCAGTTGTCAGAGAGCGATAACCACAGGTGATGCGCAGCATCAGGTGGTCAGGACACACCCGCCTGTGTTTGCCTTCCTGGCCATATCTCAGTTTCCTTGGCACATCTCTGTGATCAGATTACTGGGCTTGCTCTGAGCTGAGCCCACACGATTAATGTGTGTGTGTATCTATCTATCTATCTAAGAGTCAGACACGACTGAGCAACTGAACAACAACAACAATCTATCTATCTATCTATTGTAAGTATTGTTAGCGGGGAGAAACACAGTCCTGGAGGTGGAAGCAAGGAGCATAGCAAAGAAAGAGTAGTTTTCATGGCAAATCGTGACCCTCAAACAATTATCCTCAGTGGTGCCAGCAATATTCTAATTCTTCCTATATGGTTAGTAGATTTGTGCCCTCACTTAAATTCCTTGAAAATCTTATGCAATTCATTTGAACCTTAGTATAAATTTTAGTCCTGAGAGGTGCCTACAACTCCCAAGGCACCCTCCACCCCTTTTTCCTCCACTCAGGAAAGCAAGTAGGATGGCTCAAGAGTGGAAAAGTCATTATAAAGACAACTAATTTATGGTTTAACAAGGTCCTACTATATAACACAGGGAAGTATATTCAATATCCTGTGATAAACCATAATGGAAAAGAATATGAAAAAGAATAGTCATATGTATAAATGTCACCTTGCCGTACAGCAGAAATTAACACGTTGTAAATCAGCTATACTTCCATAACATTTTTAAAATTACATTTTTAAAAAGCAAAACAATTCCCAAGTTTTCAATTTATTTCAATAATGAATTAGCTGCAACCAGACTCAGAATTCATCAGGACACATTAGCATGTTAGGTAGTTGCTATGGAGACCTGCTGGGTTAGAGTGTAAAACACAGGGGCCCAGGTCCCGAGACCCAGTTCTAAGTTCCTGCTGTTGACCTGGCATGAGCCACTGGGCCTGCATTTCTTTTTACCATAAAACGAGATGGCTGGACTGTTGAGCTTCATTTAGCTAGAGAAGTCTGAGAAAGACTCTGGGAAGAACCAGGATGATGGCATGTCCTCTGTACCTGCGGATGCTCTGCGTTTGCTGCTGGCCATAGAGGACGCATCTCTGCAGAGGACCCTGGTTATCCTCCATGGTGGTAGAGCCTCAATCCGGCATTGATTCATTTAAGCCAACAGGTTGCCTAACAGGTATTGGCTTCAAAAAGTAGCACAAAATGTGTTATGCCGACAGTACGCGAATTCTTTCCTGTCCTTGGGGACAAACCTATCAAGGACCTGGCATCCTGGAGCTTGACAAAGGGATGGACAGACCATGATTGTTGATAGTTACACCAAAGCAGATTCATTTTTCCTTTCCCAACTGATGGGACATGGCCAAAGCTACAAGGCTAGAGCACAGGCAAATTACACCTCAGCAATTCTGCCGCCATGCCAGGTTAATTGCCTTTGCAGACCTCTGTTTGATGCAGAGCAAAAAGAGGAGAAAAAATGATTTAGATTTTCAGTAATCTCTTGGGGACAGGTGACGCCTTCAGCCACTTAAAGGGAATAAAAAAAAATTCTAGAAATTTAGGTCTCTTTTTAAATTCTTCCCAGACTTGCCCCATCTATCATCCAAGCTGAAACTGCTCTTATGATATATTGTAGATGGAGACCATACTACATCATCAGAGTTCTGACATTGCCACAGTTCTGTAGTAGGTTATAATGCAACGTAACAAATTACAACGGTGGACATTGACAAATTCAGTTTTGGGGAGTTTAAATTAATTTTTGAGCTGCTGCAAGTTGGTTTAGAAAGTAATTTTTAAATAAATCAGAGGTAGATGGGGGAGGAGAGTTCTAAGACTAACATGTGCATGGAACGTTCAGGGCCAAATCTGGCTTCAGTCCTTGGGGAAAGTGGGAACATGAATCAGACCCAGACGCTCCGCCTTCTATAAGAAGAGAGCCAGCAGAAGGAGAAAGGGCTGACCTTACAGGCGAAGACATGAACGTCAATGAGTGGAATGTCCTCTAGGATCCAGCGGGCAGCATTGGTCTGTCTTTCTTCCTGGAGACGAAATTGGGTTTCTTGGAGCACAAGAAATAGAACTGTGTAGTAGAGTGTGTGAAAGAGTAGATAATACTTTCCAATACATTACAGATCACAGAGGTGGAGTGATAGAATAGAAGCGCACAGAATTAGGAATCAAGAAATCTATGGTCCATCTCCATGCCTCACACCCATATCCTGTGAACCTGGGTCTGTGCCGGTCTCCGTTTCTTCTTCTGCTCAAGAGAGAAAGAAATAAAGCATCCTTTGTGCTTCACTGAGTTCTTAGAGCGATGAGGGGAATGTATATGAAACCTGTTGCCTTTTGGGACAATACAGAGAGCAAGACAATAGGTTTGTTGTTGTGTGGTCATTCTTTTTGGCGAATTTTATTTTTTGTTGAAGTATAGGTGAATTACAGTGCTATGTTTCAGGTATAGAGCAAGCTGATTATTAAACCACACACATATATGTATATATACCTATATGTACCGCATGCCTGTGTGTGTGTGCACACATATTGTGTGCATTGTCAGTCGTGTCTGATTCTTTGTGACCCCATGGACTGTAGCCCGTCAGGCTTCTCTGTCCATGGGATTTCCCAGGTGAGAATCCTGGAGGGAGTTTCCATTTCCTGCTCCAGGAGATTTTCCCAACCCAAGAATTGAACCCGAGTCTCTTGCCCCTCCTGCATTGGCGGGCGCATTCTTTACCGCTTGCACTACCTGGGAAGACCATATACATACGTGCGTACGTATATATGTGTGTGTATATATATATATATATATATATATATATATATAAGTTTTCAGAGCCTTTTCCCTTATTGATTATTACAAATACTGAATATATTTCCCTGTGCTATACAGTAAGACCTTGTTGTTTTGTCTATTTTATATATGTGAGAGTGCTAAGTCACTTCAATCGTGCCTGACGCTCTGCGACCCCATGGACGGTATATATGTAGTTTGTATATGTATATGTTAATCACAAGCTTCTAATTTATCCCCCCTACCTTTCCCTTTTGGTTACCATAAATTTTTTTCTATGTCTGTGGGTCTATTTCTGTTTTGTAAATAATCTCCTTTGTATCATTTTTTAGAGTCCAAATATAAGTGATACCATATGATGGTTGTCTTTCTGTCTCAGACTTATTTTACTTAATACAACAATATCTAGGTCCACCCAGCTTGCTGAAAATGGAATTATTTCATTCTTTTCTGTGGCTGAGTAATATTCCTTGTGTGTGTACACCACATCTTTTTATTTACCTGTTGATGGACACTTACATTGTTTTCATGTCTTGGTTGTTTGTAAATACTGCTGCCATGAACATTGGGGTCCTTGTATATTTTTGAATTATGATTTTCTCCAAGTATATGCCTAAGAGTAGGATTGCAGGATCATAAAGTAGTTCTATTTTTAGTCTCCTGAGTGAACTCCAAAACTGTTCTTCATAGTGGCTGCACCAGTTGAGATTCCCACCAACAGTGCACTCGACTGTTTCTCCTCTACCACACCCTCTCCAGCATTTATTATTTGTGGACTTTCTGATGATGACCATTATGACTGGTATTATTTGGGGTATATTTTAGAAGGCGAGGCATTCTGGTTTGATCAAGATCATGATAACATGATGTAATTTATATACCTGCCATTTCCTAAACATGTCATGAGGGAACAACAGGTAGGAGTGTTGACTGGGCTTCCCAGGTGGTGCTGGTGGGAAGGAATCTGCCTGCCAGTTCAGGAGACACGAGAGACGTGGTTTCAGTCCCTGGGTCAGGAAGATCCCCGGGAGGAGGACATGGCAACCCACGCCAGTAGCTTTGCCTGGAGAATCCGTGGACAGAGGAGCCTGGCAGGCCACAGTCAATGGGGTATCAGAGAGTCAGACACTTCTGAGGCTACTTAGCATGCACTCACACAGGAGTGGTGACTGGGTGCTTTGTTGTGGAAAAGAAAATGCTGAGCAGGAACTGAGTGGGACCTTCTCATGTACACAAGTGAACAGATTCCACCGTATCCAAAAAGGGAGAGGTTGCCCACTATCTCAGAGAGACCCTGCGTCCTTTACAGAGACAGAGGCAGAAAGAATCCAAGTCAGTGGAGCCTTTTTCTTTTTTTCCAGAAAGAAATACTCATTCCTCCATGTGTGGGGGAATCAATTAGCCACAGTTCTGTGTTCAGGTAGACTTTAGATTAACTCGAGACCACTCCACTATAGATAATTAACCTTCGTACCCAAATTAGCAGTGAAATAAGCCAGTTATTAGTTTTCATAATGAACAAAATTGAGTATTTTGGAAAGTTAAACCCCTAGAGCTTAAATTAAAATAAGCATCTGGGAGAAATCCCCGAAGTATCCTTCAATTCATTAATACTACAAATTCCACAGTAGATTGAACTGACAATGTGCCTTCTCTAAAGGAAATTGAGTCTCTTGAATAATCATTCAGATTGACCTCAGAGAGTGATTCCGCTTGATGCCTGGAATCTCAAAGACCAGCTGAATAACTGAGTAGGTGTCCTTGTCTTGTATGAGGCACGTGGCAGGCAGAGAAGGGAGCTCCACATGGCACTGAAGCAAACAAATGCTTTTGTTAAAGGCTGGAAAGAATGTCTTAGCTTTGGCCTTGAGGATCGTCTCTGGTTGACCTGAGTTTCAATGCGAGAGTCGGTGGAGATCACTGCGTGAGGTGTCAGAAGGCTGGGTCACAGGCCGTCACCTGCCTGTGATTTTGGAAAGACCGTTGAACGTCTTCATGTCTCCGTTTTTCTCCTCAGTAGACTGGGAGCAGTATTGACTGCTTTGCTCATCTTATCATTTTGAGAATCAACGCCCACCAAGCTCTGAATGTGGAGAGGTGCTGTTCCCTGTTCTTTTCTTTCAGTTTGAAAGAACCTCAGATTCCTCATCTCTGTCCCCCTAGGAAAAAGATAAAATGTCAGCATAATCAAGGACTTGGATATGAATGACTATGTATTAACATATTTGCTAAATATTTTGCAGGAATTATCTCTTTTAATCCTCACAGAATCCTATCAGTATTAGTATGGTGCATGTTCCCTAAGACCTCTCAGCCATCAAGGGAGAGGAACAAAATTTGAACCCAGGCAGGCTCATCCCTGGGGAACGTGCTCACCCAGGTGCTATGGATCCAGGTCTGTGTGTGTCAAGACAGGCTTTTCCCAAGTTCAGGATGCCTGGAGGGCCCCTTAGCCTGTGAAAGTTCTGTGGAATCACCAGCTACAAGTGCTAAACCCAGAAAGTCATCATCGGATCAGAAGCCAGGGAGAAGGGCAGACCCCATTATCAAATATAATAATCAAATACATTGTCTTGTTTCCTTTGTTAGACAATCCTGTTACCTGGCTATCCTTGGCTCTCTTTTATATATGAGAACATGAAGGCCCAGGGAAATTAAATAACTTGCCCTAGATTGTGCAGCTGGACGAAGTGGTGCCTTTTGCAAGCACAAAGGCCACGAGCCCTGACCCACTGGCCTTCTAGGGAAGGACTCTTTGTCTCATCCTAGCTAACTGCTGAGTGTTTCCACAAGGGAAATGCACTTTAGTTTTATGTAAGGAAAAAACAAAACAAAACAAAAAACCTCCTACCTTCAGTCCTTATTTGGACTGGCAAAGCACGATATCCCTCCTTCTGGAGTATGTCGGGTCCCATGGAACATGTGCGAATGGGGGTTTTTACCCTTAGAGTCAGTCCTGAAGTCTGTACGCTGCTTACATTTTGTTTTCCAAGTGTGTGATACCACGTTATATTATTTCTGAAATAAAGCCAGAATGATCCTCCATCTATAAACAGTCATCTTCATTAGCCTCAAGATTATGGGACACATATTGGACTGGGACCCTGGAAGAGGGCATAACGACCCACTCCAGTATCTTGCCTGGAGAATCCCATGGACAAAGGAGCCAGGTGGGCTATAGTCCATGGGGTCTCAATGAGTTGGACACAACTGAAGTGACTTAGCACATATGCACAGGACTGGGAAATTCTGGGGTGGCCCATCCCAGTCACGGTGTCTTGGACCAGAAGGGTTGTTCTGCCATTTTGCTCAGCTTAGAAGTCACCCTTCCTGACTTGGGCAAAAATAGATGGGTCGCTGAGCTGGTAACTGTGTGGCTTAGGGCACTCAGAGGCTGAGGGGCTCTCTGCCTGGGTAGCCGCCTTGTTTCCCAGAGCTTATCCACATAGAAGGCAGACTGGCCTAAACAAGGATTGAAGTTAGCAAACTTTCCTGTGGGCTACACAATGCACTGGGCTTCCCTGGAAGCTCAGGGGTGAAGACTCCACCTGCCAATGGGGGAAATTTGGGTTTGACCCCAGGTGGGGAAGATTCCCTAGAGAAGGAAATAGCAAACCACTTCAGTATTCTTTCCTGGAAAATCCCACGGACAGAGGAGCTTGGGAGGTTACAGCCCATGTGGTCTCAAAGACTTGGACATGACTTTGTGACTAAACAATAGCATGGTGCCTTAATGTGCAGCCATGGCAGGAAAGTGCCAACCATGGAAAATACTCAAGGTGAGGTCGCACGGGAGATGAAGATGAATTCAGAGGGATTTTTCATGCACACGAAGAACCCGGAGTTTGGAAAGGAAGACCTCGAAGAGGAGACAGGATAATTTATTGAGAGAGGAAGAAAACAACGCAACAGAAATTCAATGAATATTTGCCTGAGAATTCAAACGGAGGCTGTAAGCAGATGCTTAGATGGAACACACATCCCCAAGGGAGAAAGCTGTATAGAAAGAAATCAAGACCGAATCGGAAAAAGATGATGAAGAAATTAGAAATTCTAAAGACAAACAGAACTGGGATATCGGTAGAATCTGTATGAGCATCCGGTGCCTGGGAAGATGGAGACGGATGGTCGGTCTCCCACTGGTCCCTCTGGCTGGATGGGGTAGAGGCATCACTGAGCTGTCAGGCCGGGAGTCCGAGGAAGCCACACCGAGAGTAGGGAAAATAGCAGAGGCAAGTCAGGCATCGCAAAACCAGGGGTTTGCTGGAAGGGAATGACCTTCCAAATTGTAGGGGTGTGCAGGCTTTCTTAGAGATATCCAATCAGAACAAATGAGCAGAATTCGTGGCCAGTTTCTCTTTTACTGAGAGACACTTAGGGCAACTCAGAGACTGAAAAACATGATCCATCGCTGTGAGCTCAAATGGTTGCTGGGAGAAATGGAAGCTGAGATGGATAGAAGTCACTTCCGGTAGTTCCTCTCACACTCTAGGAGTTACGTTTATGTCCAACTAGGCCCCAGCATCACCTCCTTGGTACAGGGGAGGGTTCTAAGATCTCATGGGGGAAATCAGGAAGACAGGATCAGTAGCAAAGATCTGAAAACCCCAAGAAAATTTTCAGCTTTTTCTTTTTAAAATATCTTTAATTATTTATTTAATTTATTTGGCTGTGCCAGGTTCTTAGGTACAGCATGTGGGAACTAGTTCCCTGACCAGGGATTGAGCCTAGGCCCCCAGCATTATGAGTGTGGAGTCTTAGCCACTGGACTACTAGGGAAGTGCCCTTAGAAATGTTTTTTAAAAATAAAACTAGCATACTGAATATAGAGAGTATCAATCTAATTTTATATGTCACAGTTTAGTAATATGGCTGTTAATGTTCCTTTATCATTCTTCTGTGTGCTGCTGCTAAGTCACTTCAGTTGTGTCCGACTCTGTGCAACCCCATAGACAGCAGCCCACCAGGCTCCCCCGTCCCTGGGATTCTAAAGGCAAGAACACTGGAGTGGGTTGCCACTTCCTTCTCCAATGCATGAAAGTGAAAAGTGAAAGTGAGGTTGCTCAGTTGTGTCCGACTATTTGCGACCCCATGGACTGCCGCCTACCAGGCTCCTCTGTCCATGAGATTTTCCAGGCAAGAGTACTGGAGTGGGGTGCCATTGCCTTCTCCACATTCTTCTGTGTGCTAGACTCTTTTTACATTCTCCCTTCTTCACTGTTTTAAATGAATTTGTTTTGTTTTCCTGCAGTGAGTGTGCATGCTAAAGGGACTTAGCCAAATCCGACCCACCATCCAACTGTTCAGTGTATTTCGGATTTTGGTAGGGTTGATTCTGTCTTTTTGGATCACACAGTGGCATCTGAGTAAGTTGGAGGCTTGAGACAGTCAAACTTTTGCACAACCTTGTTTAACTTGCAAAACTTTTAAGTCTTTCTCACACCTTCACTTCACACATGCAGGTTTACACAATAACTTGTAGCCAAATACAGACTGGTAAGCCCTTTACTCCCATGTCAACTCAATCTTTGCTTTAAAAAAAAACATTCTTTATTTGGCTGTTCCAGGTCTTAGTTATGCCATGCAGGACCTTCAGTCTTCATTGTAGTATGAGGGATATTTAGCTGTGGCATGTGGCATCTAGTTCCCTGACTAGGGGTCAAACTTAGGCCCCCTGCGTTGGGAGTTCAGAGTCTTAGCCACTGGACCACCAGAGAAGCCCCTGCAGGCTCCTTTGAAATGGCATCTTTTAAAATGGCTGACTGGTAGAGAAAACTTCATCTAGTTGGATATATCACTTGATAGCACTGTCTCTATTCTCCAAGCACAAAGCAGGGGAAAGGCTTCCAGCCATACCTAATATTTATTGAGAACTTACTGTGGGGCGACTCTGGGCTAAGACCTTTATCTTTAGTATCTTATCCTGGTCTTCCCAGGTAAGCACTATTAGTAGTTAGACACCTGGGCCCTCTGGAAGAAGATGCTGAGAGGCAGTTGGGAATGCCAAAGGTTTACTAGGAATAACATTTAGGGCTGACTAAGTGGAAGGAAGGTGACTCAGTGGTCACAAATTCACCTGTCAGTGCAGCAGACACGGGTTTGATCCCTGGGTCAGAAAGATCCCCTGGAGAAGGGAATGGCAACCCACTCCAGTATTCTTGCTGGGAAATCCCATGGACAGGAGAGCCTGGCGGGCTACAGTCCATGGGATCGCAAAAGAGTGGTACACGGCTTAGCAACTAAGCAACAAAAGTAGAAGGAAGCAGGATTGAGCAGGGGGAGCTGTGAGACCAGTGCAGTGGGCAGTGCCAGATCCCAGACTGCCCATCGGGTAGTCCCTTGTGGGCTGGAAATGGCCTGGCCTCAGCCCCGCTGCCTTACTCAACCACTGACCCACAGATGCTCTGAGAGCAGAGAGACCACAGCCCCATTAGCTGAGGTGGACCCTGAAGGCATTCACAACTGGAGGCTGTTGGCATTCTTGCCTGCATCTCCATCAGAGCGCTGCCATCCTCCCTGCCCAGGTGAGGCCAGGCCAGCGTGGACCAGTTAGAGAACTTCCCTGCAGGTGCCCAGTCCAGAGGAGCAGCCAGAAGTCTACCCCTCAGGCCCTTTACCTGACTTACTGAGCCAGGAGGCTCCTCTCAAGAACAGAGATTCAATGAGATAAGGCCTTGGAAAGTTCTTTGGAAAGAATAAAGATCCATAAAATATTCAAAGGATTAGACAAGGAGCTATTAAAGAACAATAAGCAATATCCTATTTATTAATTTCCCTCCATTTTCCCTGAATGATATTTGAGACATTTTGCTCCAGTCCCAGAGAGGCAGGAAGGAAGACTTTTTTATGGGGTATGAAAAGTATTAATAATTTGATATGGTCTTAATTCATTTTGTGATTCAGTTCTGCTGAATCTACAGAGACTGCTTCCAGCTTAGTAATTATAAAAGGTGCTTCCAGATCAGTTCTGACTTGATCTTACACTATTTGATCATTTTATTATTCCGTTTTACTTTATTATTCAGTTTGATTTGGTTCTGTTAAGAAACCTAAGGCTACATAAACTGTATATTTTATATCTTTAAAAGTTCTGTTGAGATAAATTTTCCTATAAAAAGGCTCTAATGATAAATCAATGTCATTTATTTTTAAATCAGAGAATATTGCTCCAAGAGCAGAAAGCCTCAATACCAGCTACAGAAGCATGTGTCCATACCATTATAGAATGGGTGTGACTAAATTTGAGTTATTTTTTTCTTTTAAACCATAGATAAATTAATCAACAACTTTTAAAACATAGATTGTTTCTGTGTGTGCTTAGTCACTCAGTCCTCTCCAGCTCTTTGCGACCCTGTGGACTGTAGCCCTCCAGGCTCCTCTGTTCAGGAGATATTTCAGGCAAGAATACTGGAATGGGTTGCAGCTTTCTACTCCAGAGGATCTTCCTGACCCAGGGATCGAACTTGTGTCTCCTGCATTGGCAGACAGATTCTTTACCCAGTGGGCCATCAGGGAAGCCCAAAACATAGGTTACTTTGTGCTATCGTTAAATACAGGTCTAAGGTAAGATTTTATTCTCTAGCTGGTAATTTTGATACAGCTCATCAAGAAGCTCTTTAGTTTCTCTTCACTTCTCCCTTTAGAGTGGTATCATCTGCATATGTGAGGTCAGTTTTTATAGCAGTAGGTAATTTCATAGGCTAATGAATGAATTTCATAGGTTATTTTCGGGAAAGCGTGGGGATTTGCAGGAATTGGACCATCGCCCTCTTTGTGACCTTTAAGGTCAGGCTTGGAACGGTCCTTGTGCTGGTGGGTGTGTCATTTAGCTTGGGATATGTTATGTGCGTGTTCAGTCTCTTCATTCATGTCTGACTCTTTGTGACTCCATGGACTGTAGCCCGCCAGGCTCCTCTGTCCATGGGATTGCCCAGGCAAGAAGACTGGAGTGGGTTGCCATTTCCTTCTCCAGAGGATCTTCCCAACCCAGGGACTGAACCTACGTCTCCTGCACTGGCAGGTGGATTCTTTGCCACTGAGCCACCTGAGAAGCTGATGTGTTAGAAAGAATGTACAGTGAAGCTCAAGGTCTAGGGGAAGTCAGCTCATCCACCATCTTGGACCCAGTTGGTTCTAATAAGTTTGTCTTGTCCTTGGGCTATATCATTACTTTAAAGGTTGTGCCCTGCCCTTTTTTTGTCTCAGGAGCAGTGCCTTAAAAAAAAAAAGATTCCAGACAGACCCCTCAGTCCGTTGCTCCACATGAAGTCACAGTGAGAAGGTGCCGGCTGAATGAGGAAGGGGGCGTTCACCCAGCCATGATGGGGCCGTGAAACACTTGTGGGCTCCAGAACTGCGAGCAACAAAGTTCTGTTGTTTACAAGCCACCCTAGTCTGTAGCATTTGGACCAAGACACTAGCACATGGCAGCTTTCAACAAAGACAGCTTGCTAAAGTCCTACCCGTCCCATTCCACCCTTTCTGTAAATTTCATTGTTTTAGTGGAATTGACAGGCTGTGATGCTGACCTTTAGGGCTCTCAGTGGAAGAGCATTTTGGTTCCCTTTGGGTGGGATAGAGATCCTACCAATTAACTTGGTGCTTTTTCCTGATGTCTTGTGTTCATATGATCTGGAAACATGCCATTTTAAGTGGACACACTTTCAGTGAGCAAGTTGCCTGATACTGGTCTTAGTGCTTTCCACGTAATCCTCGCAACAGTAACCCACCTGCATGCTTGAGACAGAGATGCAATGATTGTGATTTCTGTTCTATAAAAGAGGGAACTGGAACATAAAGATAATATGTTTTAATTGCTGTCTAGGCACAGATGGGACTCACACTGAGTCACCTGGTGCTAGGCCTGCTCCCAATAACCATAATCCTCTCCTGCCTTGCTAAGCAATGATGCGAGAGGTATCTTGCAGAAATGAAGATGCAGGTCATACAACTGACCTGGATGGTGCTGTGTTCAGTCGCTCAGTTGTGTCCGACTCTTTCTGACCCCATTGACTGTAGCCCGCCAGGCTCCTTAGTTCATAGGATTATCACAGCAAGAATACTGGAGTGGGTTGTCATGTCCTCCTCCAGGGGAATCTTCCTGACCCAGGGATCAAACCCATGTCTCCTGCAGCTCCTGCATTGGCAGGCAGATTCTTTACTAGTGAACGACCTGACCTGGATGGTAAATAATTTTAACACATTGACTAAATTTAGTTGGTTCTCTTGGAGGTGGGTGGACATTGTTCTTTTTCTTCTAAAGCGAGAATGTCTTAAGGGCTCTGCACCTAGCACACATACATACACACAATCGCACACACACACACACACACACATGTCTTAGTTGTCATAGCAGCTCAGTCAGCCTTGGTTCCTCTGAAAGTCACATGGGAACTATCCATTCATTCCATCTGTCAATCACTCAGCAAAAGATTCTCGAGTTCAGCCAGTGTACAAAATATATCCCTAAGTCCTGCAAGGCACAAAGGTAGCTTAGACCTCTTCCTTGCCCTTAAGGTCTTCCCCAATGGCTCAGCGGGTAAAGAATCTGCCTGCAATGCAGGAGATATAGGAGATGTGGGTTCGATCCCTGGATCAGGAAGATCCCTTGGAGAAGGAAATGGCAACCCACTCCAGTATTCTTGCCTGGAGAATCCTGTGGACAGAGGAGCCTGGAAGGCTACAGACCATAGAGTTGAAAAGAGTCAGACATGATTGAGCACATGGCATATTGCCCTTAAGGAGATGATTAACAAACTGATAAATCATTCAGTTTTATAATCTTGTATCTCTCAGTCTAATCAGTATCTATCTCATCTGGTATTTAACAAATTAAGCCTATTCATTCAAAAAGCAGAGGTCCGTTAAGCCCATTAGGTCAAGTCACCACTTGACTTACACAACTCTATCAAATGAGTTGAAGCCAAGGGCAGATCACTTAAATTCCAATCGATGAGCAAGCTGGGTGATTGCATTTGAAGGCAGAGGGAAAGGCAGAGAGGTGGATGTTTACAAAATGTTTACAAAAGCTATTTGAAAACCAGGCAAACTCACTTTCAGATTGCTCTTGGTTTGAACAAGCCTTTATTCTGGTAACAAAAGGAGCCTTGATATCATTATGGGAAGAAAGGCTCAGTGTTTTGAATTTCCTCTTACTACATGTACATGTTTGGCTACCTGCTCAAGCACCTGTACTCCTGGGAAAATACTGCTCATGTTTGATAGTGTACTGACAATAAGAGTACTTTACTTTTTTAAAAAAAATATAAATAAGCACTTTCAAAGACTCTTCACAGTCATAAGTGTATTTGAGTCTCAAAACACTCCCATGCAGATATCGTGTCCTTATTTGATCAACAGGCAACTGACACTCAGAGTAAGCAAATTTCTCAAGGTGGGATAACTGAAACCGCAGCTGAAACCCATGTTTTCAGACTCTGGCCTTTTGGTGCAATACTCTGATATCAGGCTAACTTAGAAACTAAACCACTGTTTTTCAATCTTCATAAACTAAAAACTATTGAATGGGATTCATCAGAGTAGATATCTCTTATCAGGAATGGAAAATACATGTTGTCATACTGCCCTATACTGGTCCATATAGGCAAAGCTCTGGATTTTCATTAATCGTGTACTGATGTGAGAGTTGGACCATAAAGAAGGTTGAGCGCTGAAGAACTGATGCTTTCAAATTGTGGTGCTGGAGAAGACTCTTGAGAGTCCCTTGGGCTGCAAAGAGATGAAACCAGTCAATTCTTAAGGAAATGAACGCTGACTATTCATTGGAAGGACTGATGCTGAACCTCCAATACTTCGGCCACCTGATGCGAAGAGCTGACGTATTAGAAAAGCCTCTGTTGCTGGGAAAGATTGAGGGCAGGAGGAGAAGGGAGGAACAGAGGATGAGATGGTTGGATAACATCACTGACTCAATAGATATGAGTTTGAGCAAACGCCAGGAGATAGTGGAGGACAGAGGAGCCTGGTGTGCTGCAGTCCATGGGGTCGGACACAACTGAGTGACTGAACAACAACATTACTGCCCTTACCCAAGCCCAGGGCAGAGGGCACCAATCAGCTTGGCACTCTCTTCCACTGGACTTAGGTGTAACCTCAGAGGCCCTCTCGATGTGGCGGGCCAGGCAGCCACCATTGACTGGAGCTTAATCCTGGATGTGTTCAAGCAGAGGCTGGATGCCTACCATTACTCACATTATACAGGGGATTTCTGCACTAAGTAGAAGGTTGGGGACATCAGTAGTTCCCAAGCACGGCTGGACCACAGAATCTTCCGGTGTCATTCAGAAGGTGTTCATTTATTTATTTTTCATTGGGATTTCTGAGGTCCAGCCAAAGCCTGCTGACCAGAATCTCTGAGGGTGCAACCCAGGAAACTTTCATTTGTAAACTGACCTGCTGCTAATGCAGCAGGTCCATAAACCACTGCTTGGGAACTGAACCAAATGACCTCAAAGGTCTCTTCTAAATTTCCTGACTTACCACACCCCAGCACTGGGGACTTGATACATCAAGAGCCATGGACCATCGGGCAGAGAGTTTCTAAATCACTTTAAAAACATTTAGCCTGAACAGGTGAAAGCACCAACCAGCCTGCCATCCGCATATTAGTTGCAAATTAGACTTCCCCACGTTAGCTGTGTTCTTGGCGATATTAGTGTTACAAGCCCTAATGTATTGTATTTTATACTTTGGAGAGCTGGAAGAGAGTACTAATTACATGCAAGTTTTCCAAGATTTCAGCTGGGAGTATTTCACATGAAAGTTAATTGTTCTTTGGGGGGTTTACCACTGGTTTATCCAATTAACGTGGAGTTTGCCTATATATCATGGTTTTGCTTACAGAAGGGGAACCATATTATTCACTTGGATAAAATGGGGCTTTTTGAAACCAGGCTGAGAGCTTCTGGAACACATACACCACTGTGTTCACCTGCTGCCTTCTGAGCAGGAATGAGGTTTGTTCTGCAGGGGAACAGCAGAAGTTGCTGATGAAACACAGTGATTAAAAAAGAGGCCAAGCAGATTTGCTTCCCAAGGCTTTTTCCCTTACTTTCAATCTCTGAAAACTTGGCAGTGGCCTTAGATCAAGAGCAGGAGTGGCATTAAGAATCCTTTCACTGATGGTTATACATTATCCAATATACAACTTAAGCTTTCAGCTCATCTTACTCCAGGAGAGTCTCTGCAGTAGGTATTATTATACCTCTTTTACAGGTCTCTGTGTACCCAATATTTCCCCATGTCTGTCTTATTCTTTGTAGAGAACTCTAGACACTGGTGTGGACTTCCCTCATGGCTCAGTGTATGTGAGCCAATGCAGGAGACCCAGGTTCGATTCCTGGGTCAGGAAGATCCCCTGGAGAAGGGAATGGCAACCCACACCAGTATTCTTGCCTGGAGAATTCCATGGACAGAGGAGCCTGATGGGGCTACAGTCCGTGGGGTTGCAAAGAGTCGGACATGACTTAGCGACTAAACAACAGCTAAGTTATGATCCTAATGATTGGCATTACTTCCCTTCTGGAGCTTGGGAAATTGGAGGACTTCACTCAGAGGAGGACAAACAGCAAAGACCCTTTGCTCTTTTATTAATAGAAGTCATCACCGAGAACTTGGTGATTGCCAGCGAGTACCTCCTGTTCATTACCAAACTGACTGAAAGCCAGCTTCCACTGAATGACTGCCAGTGGGAGGGACAGACAGACAGACAAAGAGGGGGACATAGAAAGGAAGGGGGCTCTCTCCCCCCTTGTGAAAGTTTTCTTCCATTTGGCAAGGAATAGGCGTTCATGGTGGCTGACACAGTGCTAGATACATTTTTGTTGGTGCCTGTCCTTACCTACAACTTTGGAAGAATTCAAACTTCTGACTCCAGAAAGTTGGCTGGAAAGAGCTAGCTGCAGATTTAATTTGGGAGACTCTGTTGGTGCCACGGCCAAGACAGCTGATTGTGTAAGGAGCTAATGTTGTTGAAAAGTAGGGTTCCTTATATAGTCAAATATTTAATTCACATTCCCTACCAAGCAAAACCTAACAGTGCGTTCTCTCCTTGGTTCATCATCCCTCAGAAGACTTCGGTGGTGGTGTACCTTGGCACTCAGAGATCCCTGTGGTGTTATGTTTCCAGCTGTGAGTAGAATTGAGACGGACAGGATTAACCACAAAATAGCAAATGATGGGCATTGGTAGCTACCCTGGGCTGAACTGTTAATATTTCGTCATAAAGGAAATGATTTTAAGGTGCTTGTTGGGCATTCTAAAATCCTGGAAAAGGCATGGGTTACCAGAATTGGGTGAAAATCTAAAAATTACATGGAAAGCCTAAGGAAGCCTTGTCTGTCCGCAACTTTCCACCCTGCGCATCTCAACGAGAAGCTGTCCCACCTCACCCCCACCCCAAGAGGCATTTGAAAATATGCGTCTGTTCATGTGTGTTTGTGTGTATGAGTCCTAGTGACTGGGAGCCATTGCTGATGTTTATCAGGTGAGGCTGCAAATGTGAAGCATGCTACAATTCTCAGGACAGTCCGAGAGAACAAAGAATTGTTTTATCTAAAATGCTACCATATTGAGAACATGAGACACCTTATAAAATTGCAAATATTATACTAGAATGAAACACAAGCCCCATCCACGCTAGCCTGATAAACTCAAACCTGTAAGTATCGAACCGATGTTCAGAAGACAGCAACACTTATGGGTTGCCTTATGCAGCTGCCAAGCCATATCCTTGTCTTCCAGTAAAAGGAGTTCGAAGGTCAGTACAGCCCCCAACCCTGCCTATGTGCTGTGGACTGCCACACAAGTATGCAAGGGATGTTCTTGATAGAACTTGACATTTTGGAAAATTTTGTGTATGGTGAGTGTGGCCTTAGGGTACAGAAAGAGATTGTCAAAGATTAATAGTAGAAAGTCTTCTTAGTATTACTGATCTGTCCCTTTACACTGCTTCCCCATCTCTGCGTATCAGGAATTTCATTGGGCTAGTTCAACAGAAATTGGAAGTTACAGTGGCTTGATAACAAAGACTTTTGTTTTTCAGTTTTTTCCCCCAAGAAATAGAAGCAAGGGGGTAGAGCATTCTGGGCTGGCTGGCAGCTCATGGCATGTTCAGGAGACTGGGTTCCTTGTATTTTTCCTTTCCTACCATTCTTAGTGTGTGGTTTCCATCTTCAAGGTCACCTCATGACCCAAGGTGGCAGTTGGAATTCCAACCCTTTCATGCACATCCCAGGCCAAGGCAGGAATGTAAGCAGATGGGCAAAACATTGCCCCAGCTCTCCATCCCTATTTAAGGAACACTCCTGGGAATCCTGCCCAGCAGTTTCCACATCCTTCTGTTATCAGAACTCAGCCTTGTGGCTGTCCTAGGTGCGGAGTAGGCTGATATTAGAGTTCTGTTGCTGAGGAAGAAGGGAAGAATCCATCCTGGTTAGGGGACCTGGTATCTCTGTCATCCCTCTCTTGCCTGCACCTGTGCCATGACGTTTTAGCGTTCAGACTCCTCCCTATGACTGTATCTTCCTCCTTATACTGAAAAGCCTGGCCGTGGCAGCACTCTAGTGAAGGGTGGGAGGAAATGAGTCCCTTAGATACCATCGATGCTGGCTTCATGTAGCTGCAAACAGGCCTTGCCAACACTGAACTGTCCCAGAGCCCCTCACTCCTGGAAAACAGCTAGGGAGGGGTTAAAGGAAGCCCCTTCCCATTTGGGTTCTGGATACAGGCTTATTGCAAGGACCCACTCTTTTCTCCATACACCTTAGATAAGACCCATAGATCCCCTGACCCTTGTCGACTGATAACAGGGTCAGACCCAGACCCTCCAGATTCTAGTCTTTGCTCCACAAGGGATTAGCTGAACTATCGCATCCACATGGAGTCACTGGAACAAAATGCTTAATACCCAAACTTCATTAAGTTCCCCTCCTTCCTCCATGCCCTGGCCTTTGGCCCACCCTCAGCCCTGGCCAGCAGATGCCCCTGCTGAGAATGGACCGGCCCGCACATGAAACCTTCTGGTGGACTATCCAATCAGGCCACCTTTATTTATCTATTTATTTTTGGCCACTCTGTGTGGCATGCTTGATCTTAGCTCCCCAATCAGTGATGGAATCCGTGCCCTCTCCATTGGCAGTGTGGCGTCTTAACCACTATACTGCCAGGGAAGCCTCCGGTCACGCCACCTTTTCACTGAACTTGCCTACATTTGGTCTTTCTAGCCTTGCTCGCCCTTCTCTATAACAGGAAACCCCTTCCACCTGACTGAGCTGTATGCAGACTTTAGGGACAGTGTTCCTGCTATTTCAATAGTCCTGCCCACCACTTTGCAGTAATCCTTTTGAATAAGTCCTTACTAAGCCCAGATTTGCTTTTACTTGACAGCCTCTGGATGCCGGGGCGTTGGGCAGGCCCCTGAGGACCTTGGTGAGTGAGAAGGCTGCGGGCAGGTTTCCCTTCTCCATCACCGCTTCCCTGTGCAGCGTTCTCCCACGACGCTTCCTAAGGTGTCAGCGAAGTGGGAAGGGAAGTCCCCACGAGGACCCCAGCGGCCACTGCAGCTATGAGTAACTGTAACCATAGAGCTGGCGGTTCTGCAGAGCTGCCGTCTCCAGGTATAAAGTGTTAGTTGTCAGAATGATTGGGAGACCCCGGGTAAAGCAAGGTTAAATGAATTTCTTCCCTGTGGGATTTTTCATAAGCACTTTGTGGAACTCTCAAGAATAGGATAGAGTAGACGTGGCCTCCCCGAACTCTGACCGTGCAATGCTTTTATTTGCCAAACACCTAGAATGAGCATGTGGAACAGTTTGGGAAATGCTGCTTTCAAGCCTTTCACATCTTCCCCTGCAACGGTCTAACGCACCTGGCATAGGGTAAACTTCGCCTTTAAGCTGTCTGCCGGGAGAGGGATTGAGGCTGGGGAGCCAGTGGCCAGCGTTACAGGTTGGCATCAGATGTATTTGAGTGTCAGGCGTCCTCGCTTTAAGTAGGATGTGTGCTAAGTGGCCTTTATCCTGGGGGAAATGCAATAAATGGGTCAGATTTCCCAACAGGAGGATGCTGTGTTTAAGACACTTTTGATTTACAGCAGCTTTTGCTGTGACCTTGGCTTTCCAGTTTGCAAGTAATGTCACCAGGGTATCTGACTAATGCACAGTTGTGAATTTTTCATGGCAAGGCATGTGTTTGTGCTATTGGCCTCCTGGGCAAGGAAAAAAAGCATGGCACGTCAAGAGCAACATAAATTGTTAGGTAAATCTTTATTCCCCCTGGACCTCCCTGCAAAGTCCCATTATTCGTGTCCCACTCAACCGTTCATTCATTTACAAACATTGATCGAGCAGCTTCCATGTCAAAGTACTGCAGGGGATGTGAGCATGTATAAAGCAGCACGGGGACCTAAGTGTTGGGGCGGCAGGTGTGAACATGTCGAGGAGTAAGAGAGCTTCGCGTGGGGCTCCCTCTCTGGAGTGAGTGTTCAGGCGTCTCGAGAGCCTGCACTGAACATGCTCAGCTTGTAAAATCAGCCTTTCAGTCCTGTCAGATGCTTCTCTAGGGGCAGCCTGTGTGAGCAAAGGCCAGGTGTCTTACTGGGTTCAAACCCCAGCTGTGTCATCTTAAGCAAGTCTCTTAAAGCTTCTGGACTTCCTTCCCTTTTCTGTAAAAGGAGGGAATTGAAACACAGAGTTCTTAAGTTTCTCCAAAACAATACCCTTTATATATATACACGTTATATATATATTATATATATACCTTTTTATATATGCCATATATATATACAATCTTCATATATATATATATACACACATATACATACATACATACATATATATATGTGTGTATATATATATACACCCTTTATATGGGTTTCCCAGGTGGCTCAGTGGTAAAGAATCTGTTGCCAATGCAGGGGACATAGGAGATGCAGGTTTGTTACCTGGATTGGGAAGATTCCCTGGAGGAGGAAATGGCAATGAACTCCAATATTCTTGCCTGGAGAATCCTATGGACAGAGGAACCTGGTGGGCTATAGTCAATGGAGTTGCAAACAGTTGGACACAACTGAGCAACTGAGCGTGCACACACCGTGTGTGTGTGTGTATATATACACACACACACACACACACACANTCTGTGAGCAGGGATTATATTAACCAAGCAAGCATCACTATACACTGTTAACAGGTCTGGATGGAAATGAGTTATGGCCTGCCTCTGGTGGCTCAGAGGTTAAAGTGTCTGCCTCTAATATGGGAGACCTGGGTTCGATCCCTGGGTCGGGAAGATGCCCTGGAGAAGGAAATGGCAACCCACTCCAGTATTCTTGCCTGGAGAATCCCATGGATGGAGGAGCCTGGTGGGCTACAGTCCATGGGGTCACAAAGAGTCGGACATGACTGAGTGACTTAACTTAACTAATATAGTATATTATAATGTGTATATATACCTCTGTGTGTGTGTGTGTCCCTGGGTTGGGAAAATCCCCTGGAGAATGGAATGGCAACCAATTCCAGTATTCTTACTTGGAGAATTTCATAGACATAGGAACCTGGCAGACTACAGTTTGTGCAGTCACAAAGATTTGGACACAACTGAGCAGCTAACACTTCCACTTTCATATGTATGTATATGTACACATGTGTGCACACACATGCACACATATGTATGTGTGTGCATGCTTAGTCACTCAGAGGGATATAATGGACATACATACATAAGTGTGTACATACATACATATGCGCACACGTAAATATACACATGGAATAGTTGAGGGCTAGACTGCTCCCGCCTGGAGCAGAGCTGAGACTTGAGGTGATAGAAAGATGGCCCTCTATCTGGGCTCCTAAAGAAGCCCCAGGCCTGGGCTGGAAGAGGCTATCTGCCAGGTGGCACGCAGCTGGGAGGTGTCAGCCTCTCAGCTCCTCTGCTGCCCCACATGGCATTTGTCTGGCTGAGACTGGAATTCCACTTCACTAACTGCTGGTGGAGAAGAGCTGAGATTCGCCTCCTCCGTCAGCCAGGGGATTCACCTCCTCCTGGTCGCCTGTGCAAGTGCCCCTGTGTCACTGTTGGGTGCCCTCCAGCTCTTGGTGTGAATTTCAGACAGCTTTTTTTTTCTCTCCTGGCTGTACAAGCATCTGGAAAAGAAGACTCTTGGCTGGTTTATAACACCCTGTTTAGACCTGTTACCTGTCTTCTTGCCCTAACCAGCCCCTGCCAATAATAGTTGTGTCGAATCTAAATGGTGTGCAAGACCTCGGATGTTAAAGAAGTAATTTCTCCCAGTGAAATTGCACTCTCTCTCACCCTCAGGATTTCTGTATCAATCTCTCCCTCTTTTCATACTGAGGTGGTACTATATGCTTATTTTGTTTTTTCCCCTTCCCTCGGGAGTAGAAACTTGAATTGCTTTGTATAGAAAACCAAATTATTGAATTATAAAAAAAAAAAAAAGAGAGAGAGAAAGATCTATTACTCCTTTGGAACGAAGACAAATGTACAGCTTGTGGTATAATGCATCAATTTGAGTAGTAAATACAGAAAACAGAAATGATATTTATATAGAGGAACGGAATAAAGGTGTCATGTGACCACAGAGAACAATAAAGATGAAGGAGGCAACCCGAGTTATGAAACTGATCCGTTAAACGTGGAGCCAAGGCCACTCCTGCTCAGGGGCGGGGCGGGTGGATTTCTGCACGACGGGAATGGGGAACTCTGGGGTTTGTGCTTCTACTTGGCACCGCTCACCACTCAGCCGCTTCAGAGCATGGGATTTGGCTCTGGGAAACTCACTTCTTCACTTCTTTGTACAGTGAAGTATTATCCATTTGGGGGGAATTCCTTGGTGGCCCAGTGATTAGTACTCTGCCGTGGCCCAGGTTCAATCCCTAGTCAGGGAACTAAGAATCCACAAGATCCATGGCTTGGCTAAAATAAAATTTTAAAAATATTGTTTATTTTTTTTAAAGCAAATAGTAATACTTATAATTTATTCAGCACTTGCCTAAGAATTTGACTTATGTTTAATCTTTACCCCCAAGCTTATGAAGTGGGTACTATTATGGTCATTACTATTTTATGGTTGGGGAAAATGCACAGAGAGGTGAGGTAACTTGTCCAAAGTCACACAGGAAATAAGGAACAGAGCCTAAATTCAAAGCAAGTTGTCTGGCGCCACGGTGTTTTCTCATAACGATGTGGTACTGCTTCTCCTCATTCCTGCAAGAATTGCAGAGTCTATCACTGTTTTCTAACCTCTGATGGATACGTACTTAGCAGTACGTATAAGTATAAGAGGCATCTCCCCATGTATTAGAGGGGTAGGGTCCCTGAATCCTTCAGAAAAGTGATCACCAAGACCCGGCTTCGTCAAGTTGACTGAACAGTCTAGCATTGACTAGGTTTGGATGTCCTGTCCGATAGAAACTGAGTTTGGAAGACACTCAGGAGGGTGTGCAGCCATTGCTAAGTGATGGCAGCTCTGATGACGTGCTGAAGGCATCTGATGACTCAGAGATATTTACACTGGGGGTTGCTTAGTGTCCTTAGAAGGAAGGGAACAGTATTGCTGGAGCTTTGGTGGGAATCCTTTACTTGGGTCTCAGGTCCTGAGAAGGACCAGGGCTGAGGTCCTCTGCTGCTGGTGGGAGCACTTCATCTTCCCATGCAGAGGGAACTAGCACCGGTAAGAAGCCCCACAAGTGGGCGGACTCTGTCTGCTGGTGGGCGGGCTTCTCTCTGTGCTCTCGCACTGACCCTCACCAGCTTCTCCATGGAAGATCCTGCTGCCTTGACCTTCCAATCTTGTCTGACCCCCAACTGACATCTGCCTCACCCCTCCAGGTTTGCTGGATACCATGGACTCTGGGGGGCTTCCCTGGTGGCTCAGCTGGTAAAGAATCTGCCTGCAATGCAGGAGACCCTGGTTCGATTCTTGGGTCAGGAAGATCTGCTGGAGATGGGGTAGGCTACCCACTCCAATATTCTTGGGCTTCCCTGGTGGCTCAGCTGGTAAAGAATCCACCTGCAATGTGGGAGACCGGGGTTTGATCCCTGGGTTGGGAAGATTACCCTGGAGAAAGGAATGGCTCCCCACTCCAGCCTGGAGAATTCCATGGACTGTATGGGGTCGCAAAGAGTCGGACACGACTGAGCGACTTTCACTTTCATGGACTCCGGGCACCCAACACATCGGCTCCTCCCTGTTGAAGTTCTTAACTCTGGGTTGACACCAGATTGCTTATATGAAATGGGCTGAACTTCTTTTCTAAGACTGCCCCCCTCCCCTCCCCAGATGGTGTCTCTGGCCTCCCATTTCCAGGTGTCAAATTCCATCTTCCTGACCCTTCTGTCTCCATACAGACAGGCCCATCCTGTACCACATCCTCTTTGGAAGGACATGCACATGCCTTCCAAGTGGACAATTTCTGTTTATGTTTAAACTTTGTTCTATAGTGGAGGATAGCCGATTAACAATGTGACAGTTTCGGGTGCACAGCAGAGTAACTCAGCCCTACGTACACACGGATCCCTTCTCCTATCTCGGCTCCTCTCCCTCTTGGAGCTCCTCTCCCATCTCGGCTACCACATAACATTGAGCAGAGTGTCAAGTAGACAATTTCTAGAGAAAAAAAGAATGTTTGTATTAAGAGAATAGACCTTGGGATGATCACAGGGGCCGATATGTTGTGGATTTGTGCCCAGCCCCTCGTCTGGTTTATTAGTTGGATTTTGGGGCCCTATAGGAGGGCTGTGTGTAAGAATACTGTGTCCTTCTATCTGCGTCTCCTTCTGCTTCCTTCTATCTGCGTCTACACATTCCTCATACATCTCCAGAGCATCTATTTCATTCTGTTAGCTGCTGAGTTCCATTGCACTTGTATCTTTCTCACCAGATGATAAACTCCTTGTAGGGTGGGATTATGTCTTCAGATCTCTGTAGGGGAGAGGGAGCAGGATATCGTGCCCAAAGGTCAATAAATTTGTTGAATTTTGTAAATTAATGGAATGTCAACTAGGAGTGAAAAGATGACATGTCTCTACCAAGCCAGGGCTGCATGGGGACAACACTCTCCCAAGGAGAGGGAGGGGCCTTGTGTGATGAAGTGGTTCAAGCAGGCTTTCTGAAGGAAGCTGGCATGAGCATATCCCTAAGAGGAGGGACAAGGGCATCGCAGGCGGGAGGACTCGTGTTAGTGAGCCCATCAGGGAAGGGACCAGGCCACCAAGTGTGAAGGGCAGTGAGCTCTGGGTGAACCAGCTGGGCTGGAGCAGATCCAATGGGATTGCTACAGAAAAATGTATGAATAAATAGTTTAGGGCTAGATTTGGAAGAGCCTTAAATTCAAACTTATATTATAGGTGACAATTACATTTTTGCAGTGAAAGTGAGAGTGTTAGTTGCTCAGTTGTGTCTGACTCTTTGTGACCCCATGGTCTGCCAGTGGAATTCTCTAGGTAAGAATACTGGAGTGGGTTGCCATTCCCTTCTCCGGGGGGCCCTCCCAACCCCGGGGTCAAACTGGGCTCTTGTGCATTGCAGGCAGACTCTTTACCATCTGAATTATCAGGAAGCCCCCCAATTTTTGAAGTATGAAAGTGGTAAAAGAGTTATTTTCTAGGAAGTTGGGGGGAGGGATGAATAAATAAATGGACAGCCCCTATTTTTTTTTTTTCCAGATCAAAGCCTTTTCTTGAAAAATTTCCAGCTCCTCACTCCTGTCTGTCTGTCAGCTTCTCTCTAGAAACAACTCTGGTTCTTGCAACCCAGGGGGAGGGAATTGGACAAGTGCTAGAGATGAAAGCAGATGGAGAATAGCTTCTGAGAGTGAACACTCTTGGGGAATCTGAGCCTTCCTGCTGTCTGTCATCAGGAGCATCCCTGTGTGAACCCCGTGAGGATGCTTCTGAACTCGATCCAGCATCAGGATGTGACACTGATGGTTCTCTGGGATGTTGGCCTGGTAGCCTCACACTCATTGAGAAAGATGGTCTGATAGCGACCTTTTGGGGGTTATAATATTTCCCAGGTTTTTCCAGATAGGGTGGGAGAATCACAGAGCCTCTAATCAGAGAGTGGCAATGACACCACTCAGTGATGCCTGTCACTTGCTGGGCAGGCTGTTTAGTTGCCCTAGCCTGGGGAGACAGCCCAGCCTGGCAGTGGTTTCGCTTGGTGATGGTAGGTGATGGGAGAGTCAGCCATTCCCACAGGGGGCAAACGTATGGTGTGGGGCAAAACCCAGGACCACTATGTTGCTGGAGGGCTTCCCTGGTGGCTCAGAGGGTAAAGCGTCTGTCTGCAATGCTGGAGACCCGAGTTCGATCCCTGGGTCGGGAAGATCCCCTGGAGAAGGAAATGGCAACCCACTCCAGTATTCTTGCCTGGAAAATTCCATGGACTAAGGAGCCTGGTAGGCTACAGACCATTGGGTCACAAAGAGTTGGACACGACTGAGTGACTTCACTTTCACTATGTTGGAAGCCTCTTTGCTTTGAGAAACGAGCTCTTGTTTCTTGTTGGACCAGCCCAGGGTGGATACAAGTCCTTCCAAGGAAGCCCTCAGTTTTTCTATCCTAAAATTCATGTAACACTACAACTCACCTCGTCGGGATATGAAGGGAATGGAAGGAAAGAATATATTTTTAGAGCAGTGCCTGGCAAATAGTAGGTGCTCAATAAGCATCAGTTATCATCATCTGGCTTCCCTGGTGGTGCTGGTGTTAGAGAACTCACCTGCCAGTGCAGGAAACGTGGGTTCAATCCCTGAGTCAGGAAGATCTCTGGGAGGAGGGCATGACAGTCCACGCCAGTGTTCTTGCCTGGAGAATCCCATGGACAGAGGAGCCTGGTGGGCTACAGTCCATACGGTTGCAAAGAGTCAGACACAACTGAAGCGACTTAGCATGCACACACATCATCATTGTCATCGTTTTTCTGGAGTAGATTGCCAAGAGGTTGAAATAAGTTTCAGGGTTTTTTTTTTTTTAATGCTGCTTTTACCTATTTCTGAAAAGAAAATCTAGTTTGAAAACATCTTAACCCTCTAGTTTATTCTAATGGCTTGGAGTAGATGTAGAAGTTCTTGATGAGGTGACAAGCAGTGCTCAGAGAATTGATAGGATATTCACTTCCAGCCTGGGGGAATCTCATGCCGTATTATGATACAATATTGCTATGCTGTATCATCGTAACAGTGTATGCAGTTATTGTGGCCGTGGCTCTGTGGGTGCACACTACGCTTACCTTGTCTCATTTAATCCTTTCCCCAACACTATGAGTGCGATTGACCCCATCTTCCACCTGCAGAAACTGAGGCAGGAGAAATTAAATAATTTGCCTATGGCCACACGGCTAGCAAAGGAACACATGCAAGATAATATGTGGGCAGCCTAGGACTAGAGCGTGACCTGTTACACGGCAAGTTTTAGGTCCCTTCCCTTTCAAGTGACACAGAGGAACTTGCATTGTAGAGGGAAGCACCAGGGTCCCTCTCTCCCTGCCCACCCTCTCCGGGGGGCTGGGGGCAGACACAGCATACAGAGTAAGACTCTCTCCCTTATCGCCTTAGGCACGTCCCAGGTGCCCAGCTCCCTGTGTACACTCATCCTGTTCTCAGACTTAGGTGCGCTGCCTCAGTATTACCTGGCTTCGGATGCCACAGCCTCCATAAAGCCCTCTGTGATGCCTCTGGAATGAAAGCACTTGCTTCCTTTCTGGATCCTTTCTGGATGCCTCCGGAATGAAAGCACCTACTTCCTTTCAGGATCCTTTCTGGATGCCTCCAGAATGAAAGCACTCACTGTCTTCTTTGTGTACGTGTGATATGTACTCCATATTAGAGGACTTTTAACTTGTAGCAAAACCAATAGAATACAAAGGTTAGAGTGAAAGAAACATTTAATATGGAGTCAGATTTGTTCTTCTCTACTATAGAGGGGCTGATGTGCCCAGAACACAGGGAAAATAAATAGTTAAAAAAAACACACAACAACCTTATAACTTTAATGACTTGTTCCAAAAGGGAAAGAGCTGCCAGGACAAAATGGTAGATTCAAAATAGCACCTCTGTCATAACTGAATCTCCCATGGCAGAACATAGCTTGCCCCCTATGTAGAAGATGCTCATAAGGACTTGCTAAACAAATGACTGCTTTTTTTTCTCTATTGTGAATTGATCCCTATGTGCCTGGTGAACTCTAGTTTTGTAACTAATAAAGCATCAGTTAAAATAGAACATGGGAATCAGAAGGGCCTTTAGAACCCAACTAGTTCAACCATCTTGCTTTGTAGTCAAGGTTCAGAGACTGTGCTCTGGGACTTGCTGGGGGCAGGCAGCTGGGTGCTACCTCTGATCTCCTTGACATTTCTAGGTGGACAGTCAGGGACAGAGGAGTTGAAGACTGATTCTGTGCTATTTGTTTGGAGACAGGCGCCAGCTTAAAGGGTAGCAGGAGCCAACTGGCTCTTTGTCTCCTACTGTGTTTTTCAGGGCTGCATCCACCCATGTAAATTGCCCCTTGAAATGATGTATTTTGCATATGCTGACTTGTGTATCCCTAGCGAGTTGTTTCCATCATGCCAATGCCAGAGAAATTGACTGTCAGACATGAATGAATGCCTGAGCATGTGTGTGGATGTGCGCATACACACGCACACACAAGGTTGACCACAATTTTCAGGAACATCTTTTCCATGTTGGAGGCATTCTGTCCAACACCAGAAACACTTAAAGGGACTTCCCTGGTGGCTCAGTGGTTAAGAGCTCACCGGCCAGTTCAGGGGACACAGGTTTGATCCCCGGTCTGGGAGGATTCCACAGGCCACAGAGCAACTACTGAGCCCACGCACCCTAGAGGCTCAGTATGACTGAGTATGTCTTATCAGTGATGTGCTTGGAACTCACCTCTAGTGCCAGGAAGCCTTTATTTAGGGGGGGAAAATATATATATATATATATATATATAATATATATATATATTTATATATGGGCTTACCATTTAGTTGTCCAAATATGGTATAATTCATCTGCCTGCTAGGGAGAAGAGAGAAGGTGACAACAGTGAAGGGAATTGCAACGTTACCGTGCCAGTGATCGCCCCATGCGATTCAAATATGAATTAAGCCAGGCACTGACCCCTACCAGCAGAGGCATAACGATGTCCAGCCGGTCTTGGAATTCCTTTAGATCCTGATCTAAAGTCCTTTTCTGGGGAAATGACAGCTTACTTGCTAAGCACGAGGGCTATGTGGGGCCTTTCTGAAAAGTTTCCCTGCGGCCTAAAATTTGAAGTCTCGCTGGTACTAAACAAAACATTAGACGATGAAGTCGGGAGAAAGGTTTCTGTGCCACAGGCAGGGATCAGTCTAGGTTCATTGCTCTTGTCAGTCTTTGGGGTCTAACATGAGTCACTGCTTAAGATCTTAGAAGTGAGGGAAATCAGGATGCCTTCTGAGCAGTTAAACTTTAATATGGATACATAATAGATCAGAGTGGAGCAGGGCAAAGTCACCTTAAAGAGACAGAGCAGTCAGCCACCTTATTATAGCAGTTCACACATTCAAAGAGAGACACTGGCAATCGGGAGAAGCCCTGTTGGGAATGCAGGTCCCATCGTGAGGCAGCGGGACCCTTGTGAAGTGTTAGCCGCTAAGTCGTGTCCGACTCTTTGTGACCCCATGGACTGTAACTCACCAGGCTCCTCTGTCCATGGGATTCTCCGGGTAAGAATACTCGAGTGGCTAGTCATCCCCTTCTCGGGGGGATCTTTCCGACCCAGAAATGCAGCCCAGGTGTCCTGCATTTCAGGCAGATCTTTCCCTGTCTGAGCCACCAACGAAGCCCAGCGTCACCCCTTAACAGAGATCTTTAAGTGCTTCTTTTTAAACTAATTACTTTACTCTTGGCTGTGCTGGGTCTTCGTTGCTGTGAGAGGGCTTCTCATTGTGGCGGCTTCTCTTGTTGCGAAGCGTAGCCTCTAGGGTGCGTGGGCTCAGTAGTTGCTCTGTGGCCTGTGGAATCCTCCCAGACCGGGGATCAAACCTGTGTCCCCTGCACTGGCCGGTGAGCTCTTAACCACTGAGCCACCAGGGAAGTCCCTTTAAGTGTTTCTGGTGTTGGACAGAATGCCTCCAACATGGAAGAGATGTTCCTGAAAATTGTGGTCAACCTTGTGTGTGCGTGTGTATGCGCACATCCACACAAATATGCTCAGGCATTCATTCATGTCTGACTGTTTGCTAAGGTCAACGCTGCTTTAAAGGGAGGTGCTCAAACATTCAGGGCATCAGATGAATTCTTCTCGCTATATGCTCCTCAAACCCTCTAAGTGATAGTTATACATTATACATTTTCTCACTGCACATTGAGAAACCACTACTTGGCTTTAGATATTAGGCCCATAAGCTTGGTGAATGCAAATTTCCCCCTGAGAAAGGAATCTGTTTTAGTTGTGTTAATAATATCACATTTCTGGGCAGGGGTGCTTGGATGCAATCTCAAAAACGACACAATGATCTCTGTTCATTTCCAAGGCAAACCATTTGACATCAAGTCTATGCCCCGACTAGTAACACTGAAGAAGCTGAAGTTGAACAGTTCTTTGAAGTCCTACAAGACCTTCTAGAACTAACAGCCAAAAAAGATGTCCTTTTCATTATGGGACTGGAATGCAAAAGTAGGAAGTCAAGAAACACCTGGAGTAACAGGCAAATTTGGCCTTGGAGTACAGAATGAAGCAAGGCAAAGATTAATAGAGTTTTGCCAAGGGAACACACTGGTCATAGCAAACACCCTCTTCCAACAACACAAGAGAAGACTCTACACATGGGCATCACCAGATGGCCAATACCAAAATCAGATTGATTATATTCTTTGCAGCCAAAGATGGAGAAGCTCTATACAGTCAGCAAAAAAAAAAAAACAAAAAAAAGACTGGGAGCTGACTGTGGCACAGACCATGAACTCCAATTTCCAAATTCAGACTTAAATTGAAGAAAGTAGGGAAAACCACTAGACCATTAAGGTATGACCTAAATCAAATCCCTTATGACTATACAGTGGAAGTGAAAAATAGATTCAAGGGATTAGATCTGATAGACAGAGTGCCTGAAAAACTATGGACAGAGGTTCCTGACAATGTACAAGATGCAGTGATCAAGACCATCCCCAAGAAAAAGCAATGCAAAAAGGCAAAATTATTGTCTGAGGAGGCCTTACAAATACCTGTGAATAGAACAGAAGCAAAAAGCAAAGGGGAAAAGGAAAGGTATACCCATTTGAATGCACAGTTGCAAAGAATAGCAAGGAGAGATAAGAAAGCCTTCCTCAGTGATCAATGCAAAGAAACAGAGGAAAACAACAGAGTAGGAAAGACTAGAGATCTCTTCAAGAAAATTAGACATACCAAGGGAGCACTTCGTGCAAAGATGGGCTCAATAAAGAACAGAAATGGTATGGACCTAACAGAAGCAGAAGATATTAAGAAGAGGTGGCAAGAATACACAGAAGAACTGTATAAAAAAGATCTTCATGACCCAGATAACCAGGATGTTGTGACCACTCACCTAGAGCCAGACATCCTGGAATGCAAAGTCAAGTGGGCCTTAGAAAGCATCACTACGAACAAAGCTAGCAGAGGTGATGGAATTCCAGTTGAGCTATTTCAAATCCTAAAGGGTGATGCCGTGAAAGTGCTGCACTCAATATGCCAGCAAATTTGGAAAACTCAGCAGTGGCCACAGGACTGGAAAAGGTCAGTTTTCATTCCAATCCCAAAGAAAGGCAATGCCAAAGAATGCTCAAACTACTGCACAATTGCACTCATCTCACGTGCTAGAAAAGTAATGCTCAAAATTCTCCAAGTCAGGCATCAGCAGCACGTGAATCATGAACTTTCAGATATTCAAGCTGGTTTAAGAAAAGGCAGAGGAACCAGAGATCAAATTGCCAACATCCACTGGATCATTGAAAAAGCAAGAGAGTTCCAGAAAAACATTCATTTCTGCTTTATTGACTACGCCAAAGCCTTTGACTGTGTGGACCACAACAAACTCTGGAAAATTCTTAAAGAGTTGGGAATACCAGGCTACCTGACCTACCTCTTGAGAAATTTGTATGCAGGTCAGGAAGCAACAGTTAGAACTGGACATGGAACAACAGACTGGTTCCAAATAGGAAAAGGAGTACATCAAAGCTGTATACTGTCACCCTACTCATTTGACTTATATGCAGAGCATATCATGAGAAACGCTGGACTGGATGAAGCACAAGCTAGAATCAAGATTGCTGGGAGAAATATCAATAACCTCAGATATGCAGATGACACCACCCTTATGGCAGAAAGTGAAGAAGAACTAAAGAGCCTCTTGATGAAAGTGGAAGAAGAGAGTGAAAAAGTTGGCTTAAAACTCAACATTTAGAAAACTAAGATCATGGCATCTGGTCCCATCACTTCATGGCAATAGATGGGGAAACAATGGAAACAGTGACAGACTTTATTCTTTTGGGCTCCCAAATCACTGCAGATGGTGACAGCAGCCATGAAATGAAAAGCTGCTTGCCCTTTGGAAGAAAAGCTATGACCAACCGAGACAGCATATTAAAAAGCAGAGACATTACTTTGCCAACAAAAGTTCGTCTAGTCAAGGCTATGGTTTTTCCAGTAGTTGGTTTCCCATCATCCAGGACGATGTCTTTGCTTCTAGAGGCCTTAATACAGGAGACGAAGGAGACATGGATTCAATCCCTGGGTCGAGAAGATCCCCTGCAGGAGGAAACGGCACCACACACGGGTATTGTTACCCGAAAACTTCCACGGACTGAAGAGCTTGGTGGTCTGTAGTCCATGGGGTTGCAAAGAGCTTGTCTGAGCATATGCATATAATAGCTGATTTACAATGGTGTTTAGTTTTTGGTGTACAGCAAAGTAATTCAGTTATATATATATATATTTTATATTCATTTCTATTAAGGTTCATTACAGCGTATAGAATGTAGTTTCTTGCGCTGTACCGTAGAATGTTCATCCATTCTATATGTAATCATTTGCATCTGCTAACCCCAAAGTCCCAATCCATCCCTCCCCCACTACCCCTCCACCTTGACAATCGCGAATCCATTCTCTGTGTCTAGGAGTCTGTTCCTATTTCATAGGGACACAAAAGTTCATTTGCATTTTATTTTACCACATATAAGTGATATCCATAGTATTTGTCTTTTTCTGACTTACTTCACGTAGTATGATAATTGCTAGTGAAGATAATCCCCCCCCCATGTTGCTGCAAATGCATTATTTAATTTTTTATGGTAGAGTAATATTTCATCGTATACATGTACCAGAATGAAGAAGGGCTGATGACTGGCAGTTTCTACCATGGCTACCAATTTGGAAACCTGGGATTCCGTCTGGACTCCTCTGTCCTCTCACCCTTTCCATTCAATCAACCAACAGTTCATGCCAACACACCAACTCACTCTCCTGTCTCCCTTCTGGTCCATTCCTCCTGTGCTTGCCTTCAATTCAGGCCCCACTATGCTTCAGCCAAGCTGTTGTGTAAGACTTTCTGGGACTTGCCTGGCAATCCAGTGGCTGAGGCTGCAAGCTTCCACACGGGGGGCACATTTGATTCTTGCTCAGGGAACTAACCTTGCACGTGCCTCGCAGTGACTGCACCCGGTCTCATCTTCCAGCCAGCTCTCCTCTGCTCTTAGCCCTTCCATGGCTCCCCACTGCCTTTGAGAGAAGAACACACACCTCATGCACAGGTCTCCTTATGAACGGTACCCTGTCTGTGTCTCCAGCTTCACCTCCTTCTTTCTCTTTTTCTCCATTTCACTTTCACTATGATGCCTAAGACTGTGTACTCTTGATCAGCTCTGAGAGTCCTCTTTCTCCCATGTTCCACATCTGATCCATCCATATATTTTCCATCCTCAAAACAAACACAGAATGTGACCCGTTTCCAATAGTAATTGCTGTGTGTGTGTGACAATGAGAGTAACGTCTTTATTTTTTAGGTTGGAGTATATTTGCTTTACAATGTTGTGTTGGTTTCTACTGTATAGCAACGTGAATCAGCTATCTGTATACTTATGTCTTCTCTTTCCTTGGATTTCCTTCCCACTTAGATCACAGGGCACAGAGTAGAATTTTGTAAGATAGTTCTCTTTTTTTGGCTGCACCATGTGGCCTGTGGGATCTTTGTTTCCCTACCAGGGATTGAACCCATGCTCCCTGAGTCTTAACCACTTGACCACCGGGGAAGCACCCCCATAGTAATTGTTGAATGAGTGAATGCTGGAAACAGATAAGTGCTCCAAAAATTCTGATTTCCTTGAAGGTCACATGATGCATGCCCACGGTGGGGTTATTAACCATAGCGTCTTTTGTGTTTTAGTGCCAGGTGTGGCACATATATTATTTCCAATCCTCATAATAATCCTTCAAAGTAGATTTTAAAAAAAGATGCCAGTAATAGCTCAGAGTAGTTACCACATCTTTAATGCAGACACCAGACTGAGTGCTTGACATGCAATTTATTCAGTTGCTCAGTCGTGTCCAACTCTTGGTGACCCCATGAACTGTAGCACGCCAGACTTCCCCGTCCTTCACTGTCTCCTGTAGTTTGCTCAAACTCATGTCCATTGAATCAGTTATGCCATCCAGCTATCCTGCCCTCTGTCATCCCCTTCTCCTCCTACCTTCAATCTTTCCCAGCATCAGGGTCCTTTCCTGGTGAGTTGTCTCTTTGAATCAGGCAGCCAAAGTATTGGAGGTTCAGCTTCAGCATCAGTCCTTCTAATGAATACTCAGGGTTGAGTTCCTTTAGGGCTGACTGGTTGGATCTCCTTGCAGTCCAAGGGACTCTCAGGAGTCTTCTCCTGCGCCATAGTTTGAAAGCATCAGTTCTTTGGCGCTCAGCCTTCTTCATGCTGTTCATGGGGTTCTCAAGGCAAGAATGCTGAAGTGGTTTGCCGTTCGCTTCTCCAGTGGACCACGTTCTGTCAGCATGCAATACCTGGTTTCACTCTCCACACACTCCTAGGAGGCAGGTTCTGTTCCGAGTCCTGCTTTTCTAGATGAGGAAACTGAAGCTAAGCAAGGTTTAGTGACTTGTTCAGAGTCACAGATGGGTAGGGAATCGCTCCTGATCTGCTCTGGGCATAATCATCTGGTGGATGGGGGCTACAGAAAATGTTGCTCACAATTTCCCAGACCTCTGCTGTGAAGCAGACATTTGGGGACCTTCAATGGTGGGCTATTTGGTGGGCTATTTCATGTCCCTTTCTTCCCCTGTGGTTTTATATTTTCTCTGTAAATGGTTAAAGCCTCAGTGAATACCAGACTTGGGAAGGAAACAGGATATTTGTTCTAATTATCTTAAAGAATAAGGTCTGGATGTTTCTTTTCAGGCCATTGTTTTTTTCTTTGCTCCCTGAGGGAGACGGTCCAGGGTGATCTTTATGACAGTGAACACTGGAGTCAGACTATCTGGTTTCAAATCTTGGTTCTAATTTCATGACCTTGGGCACATTACTTTCCTTCACTGTGCCTCAGTTCCCTAAAACACAATGTGAAGGGAAAAAAATAGTGCTTCTCTCCTAGGGTTGCAGTAAGGACAATTTTCAGGCATGTGGAAGGTAGTTGTAAATCTGAAACTCTAGATGTATTGACTGTGGAAAGATATTGCTGAACTGGCCTGATTTGGCATCAGAAGCTGTATAGTGAATACTGACATTAAGATGGCTTTTGTTCCCATTTCTCAGCATCAAAGGGAGAACTTGGGGCAACTTAGGTATTCACTTTTCCTTTCAGGAGCTTGAGTTGTTCCCTAAAATGGGTCAGGATCTCTATCAAAGTCATGAGCCTTTGTTGTTTGTCCCTCAGAATCCACTCCTTTCTCTTCTTCTGGCATGAGTAGCCAGAACTTTCTTGGGGAACTTCTTAAAAATGCAAATTCTTGGATCCCATTTGGGTCTACTGCGTCAGAAGTTTGGGGTGTAGGACGCAGCAATCTTCATGTTCTTACAAGATATTCCAGGTGATTCTGATACACACAGAAGTCTCAGGATCACTGAGCTGGGGCCTTGCTACTCCAAGTGTGGTTGCTCAGATCAGTTGCTCCATCATGACCTAGCAACATGTTAAAAATGCAGAATCCCAGGCTCTTTCCCAGACAGACTGAATAAAAGCCTATATCTTAATAATATCTCTAGAGGAGATATTATTTCATCCTCTGTTGCCACCTTCTCCTTTTGCCTTCAGTCTTTCCCAGAATGAGGGTCTTTTCCAATCTGTTTGCACTAGGAGGCCAAAGTATTGGAGCTTCAGCTTCAGCAAAAGTGCTTCCAAAGAATATTCAGGGTTGATTTCCTTTAGGATTGACTAGCTTGATCTCCTTGCAGTCCAAGGGATTCTCAAAAGTCTTCTCCAGCATTGCAATACAAAAGCACCAGTTCTTCAGTGCTCAGCCTTCTTTATGGTCCAACTCACTGGTTCTCAAATGTGGCTGAAAATTGGAATTACCCATAGAGCTTAAAGAGCCTGGCAGTCTGACCCCCTGACTCATGGGGTCCCAGAGTCAGACATGACTGAGCATACGTGAAGGAGACAGAGTAGAGCTTAGAAATCTACTGCCAACCAGGACTCATCCTCAGAGATGCTGGTATGATTGATCTGGGGAATAGCCTGGAGAACAGGACTTTAAGCAAAACAAAACAAAACTCTCCAAGTCACTCTCACTTGTAGCAAAGTCTGAGACCCTCTGACCTAGGGCAGGGTTCTCAAAGTGTGGCCCCTGGCCCAGCAGCACCTGTCTCACTTGGGAATCTGTTAGACATGGAAATTCCTGAGCCTCATCCCCAGACCTACTGAACCAGGAACTGTGGGGGTTGGGGCCCAGAAACCCGTGTTTTATCCAGCCTTTCAGGTGATGCTGATATAAGTGGAAGTTTGAGAATCATGATCTATGGCTTGGGAGCCTCTGTATAGAGCTGACAGGTGATAGTAGGGATCAGGGGAGATCACTAGGATGGCCTACCAGTCCTGTTTGCCAGAGACTAAAGGATTTCCGGGGTAGCTCAGCCAGTAGAGAATCCAACAGCAATTCAAGAGACCGCCTGCAATGCAGGAGACACTGGTTAGATCCCTGGGTTGGGAAGATCCCCCGGAGAAGGAAATGGCAACCCATTCCAGCATTCTTGCCTGAGAAATCCCATGGACAGAGGAGCCTGGAGAGCTACCTTCCATGTCATCTCACGGCTTAGCGACTAAAACAACAACCCACCAACCAAAAGATTTCCTAGGATACAGGGCTTTCAGTGGTAAAACTGGGACAGTCCTCGAAAAACTAGGATAGTTGGTCACCCTAGATCATGGAAGACTAGTGTTTTTTGTTTTTTTTAGGACAGAAAATATTTTTTAAATTGAGGTGTAATGGACATATAACATCATTTTCTGGTGTATAACATACTAATTCTATTTGTATATATTGTAAAATGGTCACTGTGATAATTCTACTTAACACCTGACACCATACACTGTTCCTTTTTTTTTCCTTATGACAAGAACTTGTAAGATTGACTCTTTTTTCCACTCTCAAATATGCAGTTTTACTAATTGTTGTCACCATGCAGTGCATTACACTCCCATGGATTTATCTTTTTTATAACTATGTATCCCCACCATACACACAGCAGTTTTCGAAGTCTTTATTTCCCACAGAATCTCACTCCAGCTTCTTTTCCTTGGGGGCTTTAGGGATTCTGTTATATCTGTCCATAGTCTCTTGGCACCTTGGATCCGTAGGTTTATAGTCTCCATGCAGTGTTCACACACCATGATAGCTATCACTTCCTTCCATGGTTTCCACTCTTTTCTGTCTGACCTCCAAGTCAGGTGAGATTGAAACCTGTCCCCCACGCAGCCCACAGAGACACTAGAACATTATAAAGAAGTTCCCTTCATCTCCTTTTATCCTTAGGGATGGAATCAAGAATTGAGCCCTTTCTTCCTGATCAGAAAGAGGATGGGACAAGGTAAGTAAAATCACGGAAGATGTTCTACATGGAAGGCTATTTTTATAGAAATGTACTTAGTCGCTCAGTTGTGTCCGACTCTTTTTGACCCCATGGACTGTAGCCTGCCAGAATCCTCTGTCCCTGAAATTCTCCAGGCAAGAATAGTGGAGTGGGTTGCCATTTCTTTCTCCAGAGGATCTTCCTAACCCTAGTATCGAACCTGTGTCTCCTGCGTTGGCAGGCAGATTCTTTACCACTGAGCCACCAGGGAAGCCTGTTATATTGGAGTATAGCCAGTTAACAATGTTGTAATAGTTTCAGATGGATGACAAAGGGACTCAGCCATACATATACAAGTATCCATTCTCCCCCACACTCCCACACTCCCCTCCCATCCCAGCTGCCACATAACATCGAGCAAAATTCCCTGTGCTCTCCAGTAGGTCCTTGCTGATTATCCATTTAAAATGTAGCCCTGTGTACCTGTCAGTACCAAACTCCCTAAGTATCCTTTCCCCCCTTTGCCCCTGAATGGGAAAGTTTTAGAGGAAGAGCTAGCCAGTCTCTGCCACAGCTCTTCATGCTCAGCAGTGATCTCATCCTTTAAGTATGCACCAGGGATGCCAAAGTTTAAAGATGCCTCTAAAAAGTGCTTGTTAAGAAAGGATAGACTTTGGCTCTCTCTGGGGATGCTCTGCTCGCTGCTGACTTTTCTCTGCCAGTGCTCTGATTGTGACATCAGCATCTGATATTAGCAGTTCAACAGGAAGGAAAAAAAAATACCCCAGCGCTTCCCCAGCAAATCTGCTTCCTTTTTGCAGGAGGGCTGCAGCTGGGATGTGATGGAGTGAGCATATGGCTTTAGGGAGGCCCATTTGGTTCACTTAGCAGAGTTCTGTGGCCTGTGAACGTTCAACACATTTTAACATTAAAGTCGTCAGGCAGCTGGCCCAGTTCCTGCCTCCCTGTGCTGGCTCCGTGCTGAAACAGAGGCAGAGGGCAGAGGATCTCCGGCGAGGCTGATGGACAGGAACAGAGCAAGGGGCTTTCTGAATGCATCACTCGCTCCAGAGCATCTCAATTCGGTCTTTATGCAAATGTCATGTCATTTACTGAGGCGGAGAGGTTGCACTCCTTTGAAGAAGAGAACCAGCCTTCTTTGGTCAGGAGGGGCTTCTTTGAGGCAGAAAGAAATTAGGACACATGCCAGGCAAGCCTTGGCCTGCAATAAGGGAGAAAAGACAACCTCTGGGGAACTTTTGAGCAGGATTTGCAGATGGGAATGCCGTTGGACTTCTCTGGCTGGCAGGGTTTTAGGAAGAGTCATTTTTGTCTCCCTAGACAACTCCCCCAAGAATCCTAGTCTTTCTGACCTGTAGACAAGGAGGCCTCGTGGGTGGTGAACAGAGCGCTGGACAAGGACCAAGAAGACTTGGGCTCCAGCTATTGTTCCCCGCCCCCACTCACTGGTTGGGAAGCCCTTTGAGTTACCTCGGCTTAGGCAGGAGCCGCTGGGGGAGAGATGGGGTGCAGTGAGTGTCAGATGCCTAGAAAGATGCAGAGGGGCCCTAAACCCAAGAAAGCAGAGTTTCTAGGTGTCAGCAGAGCAGCGGGAGTATGTACACTTACATACAAAGTGTAAGAGCCAGAAGGCATGTGTGTGGGGGACGAGGGGAGGGAGGGCTGGAAGTCGTTGCCAGGATCTGATGAAATTGATAAACTATATTCTCACATGTGCGTCCCTGTAGCTCAGGTGGAAAAGAATCTGCCTGCAATGCAGGAGACCTGGGTTTGATCCTTGGGTCAGGAAGATCCCCTGGAGAAGGAAATTGCAACCCACTCCAATATTCTTGCCTGGAGAATCCCCATGGACAGAGAAGCGCTGAAGTGGGCTTCAGTCCATGGAGTCACAAAGAGTCGGACACAACTGAGCGACTAACAATACATATATTCTCATATAGGAGTCCCTTTCCAAGACAGTGAGCTCTACCTGGAGAGATGAACCTTGATCTTTCTGAAAAGATCTTTTCTCTTAGGCATTTTTAGGGAAGGTATTTCTTGCTTTTTTTCTAAGTGTGAAAGAGAAATACCTTTGTCTTTTTCCTTTCCTTTATTCTTCCCATCTATATTCTTTTCCCGAGGCTGCTGTTACAAATTACAACAAATGTAGCAGCTAAAAGCAATACACAGTTATTCTCCTACAGTTACAGAGGCCAGAAGTCCAAAATCAGTCTCACTGGGCTAAAGGTAAGGTGAGGGCAGCGCTGATTCCTGCTGCTGTCTATAGGGGAGAATTCTTTCTCTTATCTCCTCGATTTCCCATGGCTGGCTGCATTCCTTGCCTCTTGATCCTTCTTTGAATCATTCCAGCCTCTTGCTTCCATCCTCACATCCCCTCTTTCCTCCTTGGACCTCCCTGCCTCCTCCTTATAAGCACTTTGTGGTCACACTGGGTTCACCTGGATGGCCCAGGAGCCTCTCCCCACCTCAAGATCACTAGCTTAATCACATCTTCAAATCCCCTTCACTAGCCAAGGTAACATTCACAGGTTCTGGGGATTAGAATATGGAAAAGTCTTGGCAGCCATTGTGGCTTCCTGGTGGCTCAGAGAATAATCTGCCTGCTGTTCAGCAGACCTGGGTTTGGTCCCTGGGTCTGGAAGATCCCCTGGAGAAGGAAATGGCTACCCACTCCAGTATTCTTGCCTGGAGAATCCCATGGACAGAGAAACGTGGCAAGCTACCCATGGGGTCACAAAGAGTTGGACATAACTGAAGCAACGTGGCACGTATGCACAAACACATCAATGCACTGTGATATTAGCTAATTTAATTAAATATGAACTAAGACTCCTGTGGCAACTGAGAGGATGTCTGGGCACAGACAGCTCCATCCCCCATTGAGGGGCCCAGCTGTAGCATCTGTGGATGGAGCTCAGGAATGCCATAATCGAGAGCTGGTCTGGAAAAGAGGGGTCCAGTAACCCGCATTGTTCAGGAGAGTAGGTCTCGGGGGAAGTAGGGGCTGTGGGAGAATGCAGTCATCTAAAATAATTTCCCAGATGACACGATGGTACTGAACATATACGACTATCTAGGAATCACGTCCAGTTCAGTTCAGTCATTCAGTCATGTCCGACTCTTTGTGACCCCATGAACTGCAGCATGTCAGGCCTCCCTGTCCACCACCAACTCCCAGAGCTTACCCAGACTCATGTCCATTGAGTCCGTGATGTCAGCCAACCATCTCATTCTCTGTCGTCCCCTTCTCCTCCTGCCCTCATTCTTTCCCAGCATCAGGGTCTTTTCAAATGAGTCAGCTCCTCACATCAGGTGGCCAACGTATTGGAGTTTCAGCTTCAACATCAGTCCTTCCAATGAACACCCCGGACTGATCTCCTTTAGGATGGACTGGTTGGATCTCCTTACAGTCCAAGGGACTCTCAAGAGTCTTCTCCAACACCTCAGTTCAAAAGCATCAATTCTTTGGTGCTCAGCTTTCTCTATAGTTCAACTCTCACATCCATACATGACTACTAGAGAAACCATAGCCTTGACTAGATGGACCTTTTTGGCAAAGTAATGTCACTGCTTTTTAATATGCTGTCTAGGTTGATCATAAACTTTCCTTTCAAGGAGTAAGCGTCTTTTAATTTCATGGCTGCAGTCACCATCTGCAGTTCAATGTCAGCATAATTTGAATGGGAAATCCAATAGATGTGAAGTATAGATCCCAGGAATGGACAGTCATCAGACAGAGCTGGTGTGATGGGCATGATAGACAGCCCATCTATCAAGGTGTAGAAGGTGTAGTTGAAAGAAAAGGAGACCTTTACTCAAATATCTAAGAGGTTGCCACATGGAAGGAGAAAAAGAATTATTCTGTGTGACACCAGGGCATCACCTAAGATGAATGGATGAACAGAGTAAGATTTTAGGTCAAGAGGAGGAAGAACATTCTAAAAACTAACACTATCTAATAATAGGATGAGTTAGGGGAAAGTCTTCAGAGAGAAACCAGATCATGTGTCAGAGTTATTCATTCAGATAATTGGGCTGCTGATGTTTAGTTGCTAGGTTGCATCTGGCTCTCTCATGACCCCGTGGACTATAGCCCACCAGGCTCCTCTGTCCGTGGGATTTCCCAGGCAAGCATACTGGAGTGAGTAGCCATTTCCCTCTCCAGGGGATCTTCCTGACCCAGCAACGGAACCTGTGTCTCCTATACTGGCAGGCAGATTTTGATTCTTTACCACTGAGTCACCAGGGAAGCCCAACTGGGCTCCTACTGTATACCAATCACTGTTGGGGACATAGAAGTGAGGAAGACATGGTTCCTGTCCTTTGGTAGGCAATTTTGGAGTCCAAACAAGATCTCTGATCATAATAAGAGAAACGTGTTTTGCACAAAAAGGATTCCAACAAGATACTCTGAGACCCTTGAGGCATGGCAGTTGAATTAGCTTGACTTGGGGATCAGGACATATCAATAAAAGATGGCACCAAGATGGGTCTTGAGCATTGGAGGGAGCTTGAGAAAGGACATTCCTTGAAGGAAAGCAGGTCAGCAAAGTTCTGTGGGTGGGAACGTACGGGAAATGGTCAGCACCCTGTGAACTGTCTTATACAGCCAAGGACCAAGAAAACTCAGGAAGACAGTGTGGGAGGCCCTGCGTGTGGCATATGAGTGGCCTTAGCAAACTTTGTTTGATTCCCCATCCTGCCATACCCCTCTTCGGGAAAGGGCTGTCTTCTGAGAGTTCAGTCTCAATAGCAACATGTAATGAATAAAAGAAAGATGCGTGTTCTCAAAAAGGCAGACTGTCTCCCAGGCCAGATTGAGACCTGAGGGATTGTTTTAGCCCATCTGAATAAAGAGTCACCCACTAGCCGGTCATGCAAGCATGATGGGCAGGTCGCTGAGCGAACACAGGCAAGGCTCCTGTAAGATAGAATAGTTCCGTGGAGAGGGACCTTGACCTAGAGAGGAAATGGGTCTGTTTTTGATGGCATGGGCAGCCTTGCCATGGAGATTGCTCAGCTTATGGAACCCAATGTCTAGAAACATACTGATCCTACAAGCAACCCTTGGTTTGGCCTCCGTGCTCCAATGTGTCTGTAGATAATTCAGGTTGCCTTACGGTTTTCATACAGGGAAACGATATTCAGGCCTCTCCATGTCTTGTCAGCTAGATGATTACTCTGTTTCGTTTTGTTTCGTTTTGTTTTTAATAGCAGCTCATTAGATGAGTTTCATCAGAGTGAATATTTCTGGGGGTCAGTAATATACGGTCAGAGGGAGACTCTGGGTCATGTTGAGGGCCAGATGCTTCACCGTAATGAATTCACTGAGGCTCTGTCACTCTTTGACTTCCTGGATGGACTCTTCCTAGTGACAGTGACCTTGCCTCATGGCCATCTGTGCTTATTTGCTCTCAGACCCGCCCTTCTCTCACTCTGCAGTGTATCAGAGCTCCAGTTCTCAGGTCGGGGACCACGTGGCTTCTAGCTGGGCTCAGCCAGCAGGGGGCGCCAGAGGGGGCGTGGCGGGCATGGGGCAGGAGAGGCCAGGGTAGCTGCCGCTGCTCCTCCATCACCGCATCGCTTCCATCCTGGTCGCAGGTCCACCGTGGTTCCAGCTCCTGTCAGGAGACCTGACTCTCGGGAGCTAATGTCTCTGCCTCGTCCCTTTGCTTCCTGCCCTGGGTGGTGGTGATAGCGGCGCTGCTTCCCGCTGGGACCGTGTCTTCATTGTCTCGCCGTCAGTGCATGTCTCAGCTCTTCCATCCCCATTGTGATCAATTCCCTGCGTAAAATTCCTGGAGTGTCTTCTGTTTTCCTCAATCATCTTCCTCTCAGTCTTCTAGATTGTCTGCGCTGTGGATCCTCACATCCTAGTCTGAGAAGTTTAGAATTTAACTCATGAATTCTTCCTTCTCATTTTAAAAGGTTAAATAGCCACTGAACATTTTCTTTGGTCATCAATTTTCCCTGAGCAAAATACCTGTGATTTTTTTATACGAAGACAAACATAGGTACATTGTAGCACAAAGGTCATATGATTTTAAGATAAACATGGTGATATCAGAGTATTTTTGCACTTGTAAGAAGCCAAGCAGGAATGCTTTTTTTGGTTTGAAGTACTTCGGAGGAAAAGTGTTAAAAGCCCCATCTTAGACTGGAAAACGTTTCCTCTAAGGGGCCAGATGGAAAATAGTTTATGCTTTGCAGGCCATGTGATCTCTGTTGCAACTATACAAATCTGCAGTGAAGCAAAAAAAAAAAAAAAGCCACAGACCCTACATAAATGAATGACAATGCCTGTGTGCTAATAAAACTTTATTACAAAAACAAGGGGCACACTGGACCTTGCCCTGATCCTTATACAAAGTAATAGCAGCGATGGGGTTAAAGGGTGTTAGAGACTCCACGTGACTGAATCTGTGATGTGGGAAGATTGATAGCCCTGAGTGTGTTTACTTGGAGGCAGGAGATCTGGTAAACAACCATCCTGATGTTCAAGTCCAGTGGTCACGGCGAATCTGAACCAAGTCCAGACAGTCTGTTTGGGATAGATGTTGACTCACTTCCTCCCTACCCTAACCATCACCCCAGTGTTCCCTCCTCTCTCTGAATTTTAGGAGCCCCTTAAGGCCATTATTGGGCTTCCCTGGTGGCTCAGATGGTACAGAATCTGCCTGCAATGCAGGGGACCCGGGTTCAATCCCTGGAAGATCCCCTCAGAAGGAAACGGCACCCACTCCAGTATTCTTGCCTGGGAAATCCCATGGATGGAGGAAGCTGGTGAGCTACAGTCCATGGGATCACAAAGAGTCGGACACAACTGAGCGACTAAGCATGAGGACAAGCGTGAAGCCATTATTATTCCATTCTTTTTCCCTTGGTCCCCAACACTTTTGCTAGAACCACCTCTGTTGCCTCATTCTGTTCTCTGAGGCACCACGTGGAGCAGAGCTGGGGTTCTGAGCCACTGACCTTCCTGTTCATCAATAGAGTGGCTCAGGGCTTCTCTTCCATTTCCAGTGATTGTCGAGTTCCACATGGGGTATCCCGAATGAATGCAACTAATTAGTATTTGCAGAGTGATTCCTGTGGCTGAGGTGAGAGCCACCCAGAAGGGCCAGGTATAATCACTGTTATATCTGTGGTTTACATAATTCCTGGTCCACCCTGGAATGATTTTTTAAGCCGTGGTAATTGGCGAATTACAGTGTGAGTGCTGAAAACCAGCTGTGGTTTTAAGTGCCTTGTACGTTTCTGTAGGTGGTGTAGAGCTGGGCGTAAATGTTGACGGATGTGTTAGCAAAATTACAGCTCAGGTTCCCGTGCAGCTGCTTTGGGGCCATTTCTAAGCAGATGCGCCGTCAGCAATTAGATGATTTAAAAAGTCATCTGATCAATATTTATGGCTGGGTAAAGAAAAGATATTCCTTGTACTTCTGTGATCTGAGTGAAATCAGAACATCAATCTGAACTGCCTGTAATAGGCTCCAGGGCTGGAAGTTAAAAGACCCAGAAGCAGCAAAGCAGAAGTCACAATATTCTTCATCTGATAGGTGCTTAATAAGAGTTTGTGAATGAATGAATGAATGAATGATGCTATTGAGTCCCTATCTATTTCAAAGGTCTATTACTTGAGAAATAATTTTTCACTAGGAATTATTAGACAATAATGAAGCTCCTTCACTGAACAAATGTTCCCAGATATACCTATTCCAACTGCTTGATACATTTATAAGAGATCCACTTGCCTGGCTTGTTAGGGAATCAGTCCTCAGCTATGATTGTCTGCCTAGTGAAATAAAGTCTCTGGGAAACTTCAGAGTGAAGGAACCCAACACATATTTCCTCCCCTAGGAGCCGGGCATTGTGCTAAGAGTTAATTGCTCAGTTGTGTCCCACTCTTTGTGACCCCATGGACTGTAGGCCAATAGGTTCCTCTGTCCATGGGATTTCCCAGGCAAGAATACTGCAGTGGGTAGCCATTTCCTCTTCCAGGGAATCTTCCCGACCCCAGGCTCATTATGGAAGAGCTCCTGTAACTTCCCAACCTTGCTATGACTCACATCATGTCCCTTTCGTAGCTGGGAAGTGGATGCTTAGAAGTGACATTTCCACAATCAGGCAGCTACTAAGTGACAGAGTTGAGGACAGAAACCCAGGTGTCTGTCACTCTAAACCAGACACTTGCCACCTTCCAGGACTACAAACCAGTAGCCTCTAGACAGTGGTCCAAGGATAATTTTTCAGAATAGCAGTTCTTTTCCAGGTTAAATGTGTATGCCCATTGGAAGGGTGTGTACTCAGCATTTCCCCTGTGCCTCACCCTCCCTGTTATTTTACGAAGGCTAGTTTTCCACATCTGTCTTATCTGTCTGGCCCTGGAGGTATCCGAGTTTCCACCTCCTGTGGAAGATGACTTGCAGGCTTTGGTTTTCCCTCCAGGGGTCACAGGGACCTCCCCTGCCCATGCCATCCTCACACCCCAGTGAAGGGATTCCTCTGTTCTCTTCTGGCCCTTCCTGACACTTCTCCCAAAGGCCAAAAGGTCTAACAGCCCCATGAGCACTGGGTAGGAACTGTAACCATCCACACTTCATCTCTGCAAGAGAGAAATGATCACCCCTCAGATTAAATGGGCATGGTGTTCAATCTGGTGTGTAACAGGGGCTGCAATGCCAAGATATCCATCAATGCAAGAAATAAAACATTTGTTCGAGGAAAGCTGGCCAACCCAAGGGGAAGTGGGGGCTGAGGGTGAAGGTGGGGGCCAGGGACCTGACAAGGGCGAGAAAAGGATGTTGATGGATGTGACTTGAAAAGACACGGAGAGGCAATGGGCCTGAGCTGCCAGCCGGGCTGTGCCAGACAGCTGGGCGGCTGACAGCACGGCCCCTGCCTTCTCTCTCCGTCCTCCCTTAGGCAGGGAGATTGGTGCCCAGAGCTTTGACAGGTGCAGGAGAGGGGCAAGTGGGGCTGGAGTTGGAGGAGAGAGCTGGTCCCTTTTTTTTGGCTCATTGGCAGTCGATACATGATGATGCTTGAACGTAATAAATAAGGCAGACTGGCACGCCTTGTGGAACCAAAAGCCATTCATGACTCCCTCCTCTTCAAGGGACCCAGCAGGAGGGAGCAGTGGCAGTGGGGACAAGTGGACACTGTAATCGTAGGCCCTCTGCTCTTCTTGTCCTTGGAGGTTTCTTCCCCCAGCCTTGCACTTTGTTTACCTGCATTAGCAGCTCGCCTCCAATAAAGCCATCGCGAGGATAATCAGCTTTGTTCTCTATGCAGACATTCTGGCTTAGGGCTGAACATGGACTAATGCCCATAGCAGGAAAGAACAATGATGACATTCATGAGTCAGCGTTAGCTCAGTACTGCTGCTGTCAAGGCTGATTATTTGTTGCTTTTAAGAGAGATGCTTTGCCTGCAGTAAAACTGCCAGCATGCCTGTGCGTGCTAAGTCGCTTCTGTCCTGTCCTGTCCGACTCTTTGCAACCCCATGGACTGTAGCCCACCAAGCTTCTCTGTCCATGGGATCCTCCAGGCAAGACTACTGGAGTGGGTTGCCATTCCCTCTTCCAGGGGATCTTCCCGACCCAGTGGATCGGGAACCCATGTCTCTTTTGACTCCTGCATTGGCAGGCGGCTTCTTTACCACTAGCGCCACAACCCACAGGTAAAGGACACGCATGTGAATTTGCCCTGTTGTGTTTGAATTTTACATCTTTCATTTCTTGGTGTTCTAGGCAGTAAGACTGAGGGGACTGGACCACAATGCAGCCATCTGCTGGTGAGGAATGCACCCAATCCTGCCTGGATTGGGAGCAGCTCGTACCTTCCTGCTGTTGCCCAGCCACACCAAGAAGGCTGCTTGGAGTTGAGGCAGAGAACTCCTGGTCTGGCATCCACAGGTTCTTAGTTCTGGGAGAAACCATTAAGGGGACATCTAGCAACTTCAATACGGAGAATCATTCCTGACCTTTTTGGCACAACAGAGTTTCTCTTGGTGCAATCTTTCTAAGAAGAATTTTGCACAATATGTCAGATGCATTTACAACGTCAGGACCCTTTGATCCTTTAACTTTGTCTTGCTGTTCAGCTGCTAAGTCTTGTCCAACTCTTTTGTGACCCCATAGACTGTAGCCCATCAGGCTCCTCTGTCCGTGGGATTTCCCAGGCAAGAATACTGGAGTGGGTTGCCATTTCCTTCTCCAGGGGATCTTCCTAACTCAGGGATTGAACTTGTGTCTCCCACACTGGCAGGTGTGTTCTTTACCACTGAGCCATCAGGGAAGCCCCAGTCTTATGTCTGCTAGGTAGAAAGGAGTCAGAGTTGCTTGGGAGGTTATGGTGAGAGGCAGGAGCTGAATGAGGCTTGCCCTCTTTCTTGGTGAAGCTGCCCACACTCGGGAGCTGTTGGCAGCACAGCCAACCCCTCTGCCCTGGGTACTGCGTGAAAAGTACCTTTAACCAAAAATAAAAATATTTGTCCAAGTTGGACTTCAAAGGGTGCTTTAACTGTTTGATCTTATAATTGCCCTTCCCAGTTAAAGACAACTTCTGGGATACAAGTCACCCATTCAATAGACGAAATAAGTATTCGTCAAAACTGCCTGTTCAGTATTCTGTTCAAGCTAGAAAAGCAAAAATAGCAGCAGAAATCAATATAGCTTGTTCCATTTTGATAGATGCCCCAGAACAGCATGTTCATCGATGGATGTGCACACACTCGGCTGAGTTCTTGAACATCTCCCTTTTGCGGAGTGAAGCACTGAGGCAGAGGAATTTCAGTCGCTTCCCTGGGGGGCCCCAGACAAGGAAAAGAACAGCGGAAAAGAGACCGAAGTCAAGGCCTCCTCTGCTCCAGCTCCTGGCCAGCAGCTGTTTGTCAGGTGTTTACATTCTGCAGGGCCTGGAGAAACTTGAGCAATTAAAAACAAAAGCCTTCTATCCATCCATAGCATTCCCCGGGCCTAGCTGGGTTTGCAGCTTGTAATGTGTTATTTATTTTTGGTTTTAATTGCTGGCGGTCCCAGAAACATTAGTGTTATATATAGTGCTGGGCTCAGCAGGAGTAATTAAAAGGCGGGGGCCCTCGTGGTCGGTAGTAAAATACCAAGTGCAGGCTGTTTAAGAAAAATGTGCCATTGATTTGCCATCAGCAAAACCCAGGGTGTAGCAAAAGGACAACCGAATGATGCCAGGCAGGGAAAAATCACCCTGAACAGGAAAGGTTTGTACACAGGCTCGTGTGTACTGAGTCCTAGGAAAGAGATAACTGCTTTGGGTCAACCTTCTAAGCAGCATCCAGCTAGAAAAGAACCTGTGTGTATTGAATGTGGTGCCAGGTACTTCAATCTGCATCGCTCTATCTTGCTCAAAAGGAAAGCACAGCACGATGTTTTTATGGACCCTCTTGGGGAGGTGGATCATGGGTGAATTTTCTTCTTTCTCCTTTTGCTCTGATGCTCTTGGGGAGGGGTGGACAGAGAGAAGGAAAGCAGGATGATAAGGGTGACAGAAGAATGAGAGTTTGTGTAGAGACTTGGAAATAAGAGGGGAGAGAACAGGGAGACACACTAAATGTGTTGTCTTGTGTGGTTATTACTAATTTTCATAAATATGGAGAATGAGGCTTGCAGTTTAAAAGAAGCTTTTCATAGCATGTGAAATGTGATCCCATCTAGGTACCCATAAATGCATATATTAATATGCACATGTATGAGGGGCTTCCCTGGTGGCTCAGATGGTAAGGAACCTGCCTGCAATGCAGGAGACCTGGTTTCAATCCCTGGGCTGGGAAGGTCCCCTGGAGAAGGGAATGGCTACCCACTCCAGTGTTCTGGCCTGGATAATTCCATGGACTGTATAGTCAATGGGATCTCAAAGAGTTGAACATGACTGAGCAAATTTCACTCCACTTCACGTATGATACGGCCCTGTTTATGCAAGACCTGATTCTTAGCTCTAAAGCCAAGTAGGAAGGGCTGACCCATACCCCTCACTTGAAATTATTTTGTGGCTTCTCGAAACTTTATTTCTTATATGTTTTTATTTTTTATCATGGCTAAGGCTCAGTTGCATATTTTTTAATTGCTTGTTTATTTATTTGGCTGTGTTGGGTCTTAGTTGTGGCACTTGGGAAGTTCGTTGCCCCATACGGGATCTCTCATTGCAGCACAGACTCTCTAGTTGTGGCATGTGGGCCTCAACCTTCTAAGCAGCATCCTAGCTAGAAAGAACCTAGGTGTACTGAATTCAGTGCCAGGTACTTCAATCTGCATTGCCCAGAGGGATGGTACGGGGAAGGAAGAAGGAGGGGGGTTCAGGAAGGGGAACACGTGTATACCTGTGACAGATTCATGTTGATGTATGGAAAACAATATTGTAAAGTAATTAACCTCCAATTAAAATAAAAAAAAAAAAGGAAAGCACAGCACGACATCTTTATGGACCTTCTCGGGGAGGTGGATCATGGATGAATAGTCACTCCAAGACCCATGGGATCTTAGTTCCCCAACCAGGGAATCAAATCCATGTGTCCTGCAAAGCAGGGCAGATTGTTAACCACTGGACCACCAGGAAGTTTCCCCAAATTTTATTTTGAACAGTTTTCAGCCATGCAGGAATGTTGAGGGCTCATAGTAGAACAGTTCATGGCATCTGTTATTATAGAAGATCTTCATGAGATAATCACAATAATAATAGCTACATGTTACATATCATAGGGAGCAGGTTCTAGTCTTAGTGCAGTTTGTGTGCTTAGGTAATCCTCCTCCAGACTCTGTGAGGTTACCATTATTATTCTCCCTTTACAGGAGAGTTAACTAAGGCACAAATTGCATAAGAAACTTGCTCAAGCTTTCATGACTAAGAATGGATGGAGCAGGAACTGCAAAGTAGACAGCCTGACTGCAGAGCAAGGTTCTTGGTCTCTCCACTCTACTGGTGACAATTATTCATAATCTTGGGCTTCCCAGGTGGTGCAGTGGTAAAGAGTCCACGTGCTAGCACAGGAGACATAAAAGATAAGGGTTCAATCCCAGGATTGGGAAGATCCCCTGGCGGAGAAAATGGCAACCCTCTCAAATATTCTTGCTTGGAAAATTTCATGGACAGAGGAGCCTGGTGGGCTATAGTCCATGAGATCGTAGAGTGTTGGACATGACTGAGTGCACGCGCGTGTGCACACACACACACACACACACACACACACATTAACAATCTTTCTAGGATCCTGAACACTAGCCTCAGGGGACTGGAAGAAGGGCAGCCTGGTGGGGTCAGGGGTCAGACAATGGTTTCTAGGAAAGTCCAGATAATGCCCCAGAGAAAGCAGAGGGTATGAACAGAGACCCAGCCTCATTTTGGAGGCTAGAGGCATCCTGTCAATGGACTTTTCAGCAGCAAGTGCATTGGAAAGAGTCTAGGAAGGAACCAAGAAGGGCCTCCATTGCCGGAAACAGAGCCACTGCGTAGAACAGGTCGGGACCTGTGTAAGGACAATGGCTATGGAGTGGGTGGGGTTGATGACCAGTCCAGGTTCTATTTGCCAAAGAACCAGAGGCTCCTCAAGACCCTTGGAGCTCTACCTGCCTTGAGGGGCATCTTGTCTAACTTGCATAATGGAATTCTACAGACTAGCCCTACCAAACAGAGTAGGGTGCTCCCCTGTAATTCATGAAGATACCCAAGGCCTAAGGACTCTCTCTTCTTGATGTTGTTTCTTTGGCTCAATCCATCTCTAGAGGTTGCTTAAGGGCCTGGCCTGGGGCCAGAGATGGGTTCCTAACTGGAGCTGCTGAAATGGAAAAGCTAAAGAGAAAAAGACTTTAAGTTGACCTGCAATTAAAATCTCTATCATACACTGGATCTATCTAAAGACCCACATAGCAAGCTTAGAGTCTGCTCTCCCTGGATTAAATTGATGCCAAGTCATGGTTGGAGGCAAACATTAAGATGTTAGAATCAGCTCGGTGCATCAGCAAAACATCAATCAAATGTGCAGGCTGTCACATGTCAGGAAACAGATCTCTCCAAGAAGCTCAAGAAATAGCTGGGATACAGATTGGTAGTCAGAGAGCATCTCAAAAGCCAGTGGTCCCAACAACTTGGGAGAATGGAGACCAGGATTTTAGAAGGCTGGGTGTACTACTCACTCCTGGTCCATGAGTTCCATGTCCCTTTCATGTTCGTGACCTTCACTCCTCTTCTTTCTCAACCAGTGCCTAGCACAGTACCTGGCATAGATGGGGCCTCCCTCGCTGTTTGCTGCCTGGGCTGTGTGTGGATCATTGGTCTACAACAGTTCCATAACAGGCTCCATCCTGCTGGGCCCTTCCCCATGCCCATTCCCAGCAAGCGAGGGGTTGGAACACGAAGAACATGACCCACCACTGAGTCTTCCAGGCTTGTCAGTCTGGGGCCTTTAACAACCCAGTGGGGAAAAGCAAATGCAATTTCTCCTCTCGGTTTTGCCTCAAATGCATCGCAAATTGGAATCACTTCGTGTCCGAATGCTCATTAGAAAATGTTTCTGAAAGGCAGTGCAGCCCATTAAGGCTCATTCTGAAGAGTGATTTTATGTTCTTCACATTTGTGTCTATATTTGTTAAAGATCAAGTTCAATTTTTGAAATTGCCAGATGTCTTGGCTCAGCTACAGATCTAAGCCAGAACTCTTGGGGGATACCCCACTCGGCAATAATAAAGTTTCCCTCCCCTTCTGAAAGCCCGGCATTTTAGCCAAGGGAATCATTATTGCTGCTTAAAAACCAGAATTGCAGATTGAATTAATTTCATCAAAATCATTTTCTGTAAAATGACTGATCTCAAATTTCAGTGAATTTAATTGATCTCAGCTGTTTCATTCCATACCCATTCGTAACAGGGTAACTTTCTGGATGTAAATTCTTGGGTTTATTGCTAGAATTCTCTTCTTCCTTCTTCTCACCTCTCTTTCTTTTCTTCATCATTTTCTGTCACTGGCATTTTAATCTTGGGTTGTACATTTTAGAGGCTTCCCTGGTGGCTCAGTGGTAAAGAATCCGCCTGACAATGCAGGAGACAAGGGTTCCATCTGTGGGCTGGGAAGATCCCTGGATCAGGAAGATCCCCTGAGGAAGGAAATGACAACCCACTCCAGTATTCTTGCCATGGGCAGAGAAAACTCGAAGGCTGCAGTCCATGGGATCGCAAAAGAGTAGGACATGACTCAGTGACTCAACAAAACATTTTAGAGATTTAATCTTTTAACATAAACTAGTCCATGGGGTCGCAAAGAGTTGGACACGACTGAGTGACTTCACTTTCCCTTTTCACTTTCATGCATTGGAGAAGGAAATGGCAACCCACTCCAGTGTTCTTGCCTGGAGAATCCCAGGGACGGGGGAGCCTGGTGGGCTGCCGTCTATGGGGTTGCGCAGTCGGACACGACTGAAGCGACTTAGCAGCAGCAGCAGCAGCAGCATGGTGTATTGTGATCTCCAGTTTGCTAGGAGGAAACTAAAGCAAAGTTAAGAAATGAGGCCAAGTCCTCCTGATGTCCATTAATTCCACATCTCTCTTGTAGTGAATCAGGTCAAGCTGTCTGAGACCACGGCCAGGGGTGTCCTGGGGGATTAAGCTTGAGTGGGTGGGTGGCTCCTTGGAGTGGCCAGATGCTCATGAAGCCAAGAGGACAAATGGAACTTGTGTGTGAGAAACAATTCTGTGAGAAATATAGAGGCCTAGTGTCTGCTCAGGACCAATGGCAAGCAAGGCCCTGAAGAACCATCACTGAGCCAAAAAAGGTCAAAAGAAATACAAGATGGGAGGGAGAGGGATGCAAAGGATGGTGGAGGAATGTTGCCATCTGAAGGCTGATGTTGGGCCACAGTTGTGCTGGGATTTCCACCGCTGTCTTCTGAGTCCTGGTCTGAATAATGGGTCTGCCTGGGATCAATAGTCTTGTTAGACACAGTGGCCTCGCAGTGATAGCATTTATTAATAGTCTAGAAAGGAGATTTCAGGCCCTTAGAGCTTGCCGTCTAGAAAGCAGTTCAGTGTTTCATCTGGTGGAAGTCTTTTTTTTGTTTGTTTAAAGATGTATTGAGGTACCATTTCACGCCAGTCAGAATGGCTGCCATCCAAAAGTCTATGAGCAATTAGTGCTGGAGAGGGTGTGGAGAAATAGGAACCCTCTTACACTGTTGGTGGGAATGCAAACTAGTACAGCCACTATGGAGAACAGTGTGGAGATTCCTTAAAAATCTGGAAATAGAACTGCCTTATGACCCAGCAATCCCACTGCTGAGCATATACACCAAGGAAACCAGAACTGAGAGAGACACGTGTACCCCAATGTTCATCAGTTCAGTTCAGTTCAGTTTAGTCGCTCAGTGGTGTCCGACTCTTTGCGACCCCATGAATCGCAGCACGCCAGGCCTCCCTGTCCATCACCATCTCCTGGAGTTCACTCAGACTCACGTCCATCGAGTCCGTGATGCCATCCAGCCATCTCATCCTCGGTCGTCCCCTTCTCCTCCTGCCCCCAATCCCTCCCAGCATCAGAGTCTTTTCCAATGAGTCAACTCTTTGCATGAGGTGGCCAAAGGACTGGAGTTTCAGCTTTAGCATCATTCCTTCCAAAGAAATCCCAGGATTGATCTTCAGAATGGACTGGTTGGATCTCCTTGCAGTCCAAGGGACTCTCAAGAGTCTTCTCCAACACCACAGTTCAAAAGCATCAATTCTTTGGCGCTCAGCCTTCTTCACAGTGCAACTCTCACATGTTCATATCACATCACATCACATGTTCACATCACATCCAACATCTTAATGTTCATCTCAGCACTGTTTATAATAGCCAGGACATGGAAGCAACCTAGATGTCCATCAGCAGACGAATGGATAAGAAAGTGGTGGTATATATACACAATGGAGTATTACTCAGCCATTAAAAAGAATACATTTGAATCAGTTCTAATGAGGTGGATGAAACTGGAGCCGATTATACAGAGTGAAGTAAGCCAGAAAGAAAAACACCAATACAGTATACTAACACATATATATGGAATTTAGAAAGATGGTAACGATAACCTTGTATGTGAGACAGCAAAAGAGACACAGACGTATAGAACAGTCTTTTGGACTCTGTGGGAGAGGGCGAGGACGGGATGATTTGGGAGAATGGCATTGAAACATGTATATTATCATATGTGAAACAAATCACCAGTGCAGGTTTGATGCATGAGACAGGGTGCTCGGGGCTGGTGCACTGGGATGACCCAGAGGGATGGGATGGGGAGGGAAGAGGGAGGGGGGTTCAGAATGGGGAACACATGTACACCCGTGGTGGATTCATGTGAATGTATGGCAAAACCAATACAATACTGTAAAGTAATTAACCTCCAATTAAATAAATTTATATTAAAAAATAGAAAAATAAAATAAACGTTAAAAAAGATGTATCTATTTATTTGACTGTGGTGGGTCTCTGCTGCTGTGCCTGGGCTTTCTCTGGTTGCAGGGAGTGGGGGCCGCTCTTCATTGTGGCTCTTGGGCTTCTCATTGTTGTGGAGCACAGGCTCTAGTCTGTGGGCTTCCGCAGCTGCAGTGTGTGGGCTCGATAGTTGTGGCTCACAGGCTGAGTTGCTCCGAGGCATGTGGGATCTTCCCAACCAGGGATTGAACCCATGTCCCTGCATTCAAGGCAGATTCTTCACCACTGGACCATGAGGGAAAGTCCACGGTGGATGTTTTTATTCACTATAAGCAGTTGATCACAGAACTTTTCCCAGGAAGGTAAATCCAGAAGCCTTTGAATCCAACCAACCAAACAAATGAACAAGCAAATGAACAAAGAAAGGAATAAGCAGTATTGCAAGTTTTATAGATAATAGGAGTTCTGAAAACCGCAGAGCTTAATTAGGCCTTTAGAAATTACTTCTTCCAATTAAGCTCATTTTGCCCAACAAAAGGAAGAAACCCCAGAGACCCAGTGACACTAGCTGGTTGATGATGCTTCCTGGACCAGTTTCCCTGCCTGTGTTAGATTTCTTGATTGCCACCTCTTTTAACAAAGTTTTATCCTTTTAGCGTGTTTATATGCCAGTGGTGTTTGTTTCTAATATAGACCCAAACTCTCAGTGGAAGCAGTCTTTAGAAGTCCTGCATGTTGGCAACATCAGGTTTTGTAAATGCCTGTGAATGTAGGCAGAATCATTCTTTATACTCTTTAGAGGCAAGGTCTTAAAGAAAGGTCATCTATATCGACTTGCACCCTCTCTCCTTCTGACCTGGTTCTAGAAACGTTTGTCTCACCATTTAAGAAAACAGAAGGAAACAGTGGTTCATGGTCTTGGAGACAGCTGTTTCTTGATTTGAGCAGTGGGTGCTTTTCTTACCCTTTGTGTGTACATGCCCAGTCGCTCAGTCATGTTCAATTCTTTGCGACCCCACAGACCGCAGCCTGCCAGACTTCTCTGTTCATGGAATTTTTCAGGCAAGAAATGCTGAAGCGGGTTGCTATTTCCTTCTCCAGGGAATCTTCCTGACCCAGGGATTAAACCCATGTCTTCTGTGTCTCCTGCATTGGCAGGCAGATTCTTTACCACAGAGCCACCTGGGAAGCCTGTATTCTTAAACTTTAGCCCCTGCCAAATAAAGAAACAGTAGTGCCCACATATTAGTGTCTGGGGGAGGTTTAAATGTAAAACACATGCAAAAGCCCTCAGCTCTGTGTCTGGTCCATATAGTATTTAAATGTATTGAGTAGTTTGTGTTTTTGTTTGTTCCTGGAGAAATTCAAATTTGAGGATTTAAGGTTGTTAGTGAGGATATCAAAAAATTGTCTCAAAGTGGTTTCCTGAAGACAAAGACACAGTAACACCTGTTCATGAGTTGCTATCTGCATTTGGTATTTTTCAAACACTAAGTTGTGGCCAGCTCTTTGCAACTCCATGCACTGCAGCACACCAGGCTTCCCTGTCCTTCATTGTCCCCCAGAGTTTGTTCAAACTCATGTCCACTGAGTCAGTGATGTCATCCAACCATCTCATCCTCTGTTGCCCCCTTTGCTTCTGGCCCTCAATCTTTCCCAGTGTCAGGGTCTTTTCTACCTGCATAACTTGAAGCAAATTTCTTATTGTTTGAGCCTCAGTTTTCTCAATTGTCTAACATGATGGTCTCTCCACTTGTTGGGAAGTTTCAGTAAGGCCAGTGCTTACTCCAGATATTCAAAAGTTCCCCTCCTCCTCCTACCTCCCTAACATCCCCAACTCATTCCCCGAGTGATTTGCTTTTGTTTTCTGTTTTCCGTTTATGACCTGGGAAGTTCCCCCTTCTAGCAATATGTCTTTCTCCCTCCCTATACATGGCCTGACTCCAGGACAGTTCAGTTGGTCTAGCTCGTCATCCCTTGCATCCTGGGCAGGACTGGATGGTTCTCCTCTGGTCTGACCCAGGACCATTACAGTGGGGAGATGGAGGGAAGCATTGCTACTCCATTACTGAACAGGGGCGGGCCTTGAGTAGACAGGGTCGACAGGGCTGGCCTCACGGGCACATAGCACATGCAGTCTCACAGGGTCCAGAATGGGCTTCCACTTGGTTTAACGCTCTAATGATGCTGTCCTGAAATTCTTTTTCTTTTCTGAGGGTACAACTCAGCGGTGCGTATTTGTTTATTTGGCTCTGCTGAATCTCAGTTACGGCATGTGGGATCTTTTATTTGCGGCATGAGAACTCTTAGTCACAGCACATGGGATCTGGTTCCCTGACCAGGGATCGAACACTGGTCCCCTGCCTTGGGAGTGTGGAGTCTTAGCCACTAGACCACCAGGCCTGTCTTGAAATTCTTAACAACTTTTAATTTGTATTAGATTCTCAATAATTTTTGAATGTGTGTGAGCACAAGCTAACTTGCTTCAGTTATATCTGATTCCTTGAGACCCTATGGACTGTAGCCAGGCTCCTCTGTAGGATTCTCCAGGCAAGAATCCTGGAGTTGGTTGAACTGCCCTCCTCCAGGAGACCTTCCCAACCCAGGGATCGAACCCGTATCTCCTACACTGGCGTCAAGTTCTTTACCACTAGCACCACCTGAGAAGCCCATTTTGTGAATAAGTGACCCCATATTTTCATTTTGCACCTGATCTCACAAATCATGTAGCCCGTCCTGAGGGTAGGTGTGATGTGAAGATGTGTTGAAACTGGGTTTATTGATCTCTCCCTACTTGAATAGCCTATGCTTGGGGACAAGATTTGTTGGTGAGGTGGACCTGGAGAGGAAGGGTGCTTTGGAATCCACAGTGGAGGGTGTGCCTCGGTAGCCATTGCAGGGAATACTGGCCTTATTGTTTTTAACAAATTTTTATGTTTTGGCTATGCTCTGGCATGTGGAATCTTATTTCCCTGACTAGAGATAAGGAACCGTGCCCCCTGCATTGGAAGCTCGGAGTCACTGGACAACCAGGGAAGTCCATGATTGTTCTTTTATAAGGGATTTATTTCTTTGGAATCAGAAGATATCTGATTCTTCAGGGGATCAGAGTTCCTCTCAGAAGGGGCTTGTAGAAAACAGAGAAGAAGGCAGATTCTACATCCATGAGACAGCCAAGTGTTTACAACACCTAGCCCCATGTTCTTTGGAGCAACTGGAAAGGTTTCACTTAGGAAGATTTTAGGGCTTTGCTAGTGGCTCAGATGGTAAAGATTCTGCCTGCAATGCAGGAGACCTGGGTCCGATCCCCGGGTTGGGAAGATCCCCTGGAGAAGGGAATGGCAACCCGCTCCAGTATTCTTGCCTGGAGAATCCCATTAGGAAGGTTTGATTATGGTCAACTCAGACACAAAGAAGCTTGCCCAGTCGGGGCCTGCATGGTTTCTTGGACCTGGATGGGTTGCAGATCTAAGGTTTGTCATAGGAGCCAAGGTGCTTGACCGGGAGTCAGATTCAGGATGCTGATGGGGACTCTGGGCATCTTGCACACTGCAGCCTTTCATTCTCCAAATTTCTGTTGCACGTGGGTCTGTGTGCCTGGGAGGACTCCCTGAGCCCCTAGGGCATGCTTAGGACTATTGAGTAGTCATCAAGGACGACTGAGTTTACTGATCACTCCCTCTTTAAATGGCTCAAAAGTGAAAGTGAAGCAGTTAGTCGCTCGGTCCTGTCTGGCTTTTTGTGACCCTATGGACTGTGGCCCACCAGGCTCCTCTGTCCATGGAATTCTCCAGGCAAGAATACTGGAGTGGGTAGCCATTCCCTTCTCCAGGGGATCTTCCTGACCCAGGGATCAAACTCAGGTCTTCTGCATTGTAGGCAGCTTCTTTATCATCTGAGCTACCAGGAAAGCCCTTAAATGGTTCAAGGAGATGACCCATTCCTACCTTTCCTCAATAGAGAGGAGAGGTCCTCCTCCCTTGAAGTAACTGGTCTACCATCGATCTCATTCCTGCAGCCACTCTCTGCAGTCAAACGATACATCTTTCCCTCCTGCTCAAGAGTCTTAGTCTCAGAACAAGATGATGTTACAAGAGAGCTATTGTGGAGATAGATCTTTATGTCTGAAAGCGTGGTGTACTTAAATGCAATCAGCTATGCCAAGCAGATGGATCTTTCAAATCAGATTTGTTGGAGAAGGGTGTGTGTGTGTGCACAGAATGATGTTCACTTGACGAGTGGCTTTAGTGAAATTTCTTCTTGCAGTTATTTTACCTGGCATATTTAAAATATATAGTTTCATTTACAAGAAAAATGAATTTATATTCCCTTCCTTGAGAAACCTTTTATTATTGCATGGGATAAAAATCCATTTGTACTGCAAAATGTGGTGGCTAAAGGATGACTGGTGAACAAAAAGGGCTTTTTTTTTGTTTTGTTTTTTTTTTTAACCAGGATTTCTCAATAGCTGGGCATTGAAATGAAGTGAGGATAAAAAAAATAATACTAATTACACAAGCATGCCACAAATATATGCATGTGTGAAGTGGCTTTAGTTGTATAAGACCCTTTGAGACCCTACCAACTGTAGCCCACCAGGCTCCTCTGCCCATGGGATTCTCCAGGCAAGAATACTGGAGTGGGTTGCCATGCCCTCCTCCAGGGGATCTTCCCGACCCGGGGATCGAACCCATGCTCCTGTGGCTCCTGCACTACAGCTGGACTCTTCACTGCTGAGCCGCCAGGGAATCTCGCCACAGATATATAGGTCCATCTATGCCATATCTATCTATCTATCTCGTGTGCATATATATATATATATGTATATAAAATCAACAACACAGAACTTGGAGAGTAAAGCTGCTTAGTGTGTGCGCTCTAGACCATTTGATATGCATTAGTCTGTCTGGAGGACATAAATATAACCACACAAACTCAGATGTTGAAGAGATACTGTGTTTCTCACTTTTCATCACTCAGGGTAATATCAGTTTCCAAGCCTTTGCTCTGTCAAGCTGGCAGAAAATTTCATTGCCATCACTTTGGGCTACCTGGTGGGTTTTCCGTAGTTCTAAGGCATGGCAGGCGCCCGTGGGGTTTTGGTCATTGGCTTCCATATGTTACTTCTCAGGTGTCCCTTGTCCCTGCCCTTGTTGTTTCCCTAAATTATGGCCTTTCTGCTGCCCCCCACTCCACACAGGCTGGAAAGTCTGCAGGGAGGACAGAATCTGAGAGTAAGGACCAGCCCATCCCACCATCTCCCCGAGTTTCTGCTGCATCCCCCACAGGACTGCTGAAATCAGGGACCTGGTTCCCAATCCAGACCCTGAAGACTTCTCTCTTCCTCCTCAGCCTGGGAGGGGGGTGGGGGTGTCCTTTTTCTGGAGATACTGCTATTGTCCTACTCAAAGACCCCAGACCATGGCCGCAATAGGGTTCCATCAGTCCTTTATACCATGAGACCCATCCTTGAACTGCAGACAACTTCTCTTTCTGCCCCACTCAAATCCATGGCTCTTGGAACGGTAGTTTAGCTACGAGTTTGGACAGGAAGAAAACGAAATGAGGGAATCTAGGGGAAAACAGATTATCTACTCATTTCTGTTCTCATATGTGAATATGTAGGCCTCCCTAAACTGGCTCCTCCCATAGTTTTCCCCACCTCAGTTCATGGCCTCTTCATTCCTTCGTGTGCTTTGCAAAAAAGAAAGCCTCTTTTTCTGTACTCCACGTTCATGCCATTGTGAAATCCTATTGGGTTGACCTTCAAAATGCAGGCAGGATTCAACCAGTTCTTCCCAGTTCCCCTGCTGTCATTCCAGCCCAAGTCACCAGTGTTTTTTATAGGGTCATGTTTTAGGATCCTAACTGGACTTCCAGAAATCTCCATTCCTGCTCTCCAGTGATCTGTTCTCAACACAGTAGCTGGAGTGGCCTGGTTGAAGGTAAACTCAGATCATGCTTTGACCCGCGGTTCAGTGGCTTGTTGATTCATTCAGGATGAAAGTTGAGGTCGTCAGAATGGCCTCTGGAGACTTCCATGATGGTTCAGCAGTGAAGAGTCCGAACTCCCAATGCAGGGGGCCTGGGTTCAATCCCTGGTCAGGGAACTAGATCCCACAGGCCACAACTGAGAGGTTGCATGCTACCACTAAGACTTGGTGCAGCCGAATAAGTAAATATTTTAAGAAATTTTAAAAAAAGAATGGCCTCTGAAGCTCTGTAGGAAGTGCCCCTCCACCTCTCTGTCCCATTCCTTCCACTCCCCTCTTTCCTGACTCTGCCCCATCCCAGTCACTTTGCCCTTGGTAACTGTTGCTATTGTTCAGTCACTCAGTCATGTCTGACTCTTTGTGACCCCATGGACTGCAGCACACCAGGCCTCCCTGTCCTTCACCATCTCCTGGAGTTTGCTCAAACTCATGTCCATTGAGTCAATGGTTCAGTCCAACCATCTCATCCTCTGTCACCCCCTTCTCCTCCTGCCTTCAATCTTTCCCAGCATCAGGGTGTTTTCCAATGAGTTGGCTCTTCACATCAAGTGGCCAAAGTATTGGAGCTTCAGCATCAATCCTTCCAATGAATATTCAGGGTTGATCTCCATTAGAACTGACTGGTTTGATCTCCTTGCAGTCCAAAGGGCTCTCAAGAGCCTTCACCAGTACCACATTGCCCTTGGCAATGGCTCTCCCTTTTGCCTGGAATACTCTCCCCCCAGATGGTCACAACACCCTCACTTCCTTCAGGCCTCTGCTCTCTCTGTCACCCTGTTCAAATAGCAATGTCCCTGTCCCAGACACTCCTTCCCCTCTGCTCTTACCATCCCGTGGTCTTATTTTTTCTTCAGGCTTCTTCCCATCATCTTACTTATTTGCTTCACCTCTGTGTCTTCCTCCTGTGATGGAAACTCTGGGAGAGTAAGGATTTTTGCTGTTTTGTTTACTGTGGATTCTCCAGCACTCAGGACATTGCCTGGCACATAATAGGAGCTGACAGATAACTGTTGATGGCTGACTGACTGAATGAAAGATTGCACAGAGATGGAGTATTTTCTGCCTCTGTGTTTTACACAAACTCCATCATACCATAGCAGTGTTTCTCCAACTTGCTATCTTTTTTTTTCTGTTTAATAATGGATTCTGATGGTCTTTCCATGACAGTACATAAAGAAACACACCATTCTCTTTTAATGGCTGCAATCGGATTCCACAGTACAGCTATAACAAAATGTGTTCAACCAGTCTTTTACTGATGGACTCGTTTGCAATTTTTCTCCATTACTAACAACACTGACTCTTTGTGCATTCAGAATATTTCTCTAGGATAAACACCCAGAAGTAGAATTGCTTGGGGGAAAGAAGTGAAGCAAATTTTGACAACCTCATTTGCATTTCTACTCTGTTTCCCTTCCTAGGTAAGAATGTTTATAATCCTGTGCTTTCTTCTTCCTCCTGCCTTTTTTTTTTTTTTCAGTCCCTTACACTGGGTGGGGAGAAAACGTCAATAATCTGCTGGTGGAAGTAGAGTGAGTGGCAACAGACCATTTTCAGCTGTTGTATACATAGGAGCTATGGTTGGAGTTTTTGCAGAATCAGCTGGGTTGCATTTTCCCCTTCTCTCCCTTCCTTTGGCATTTATAATCTATTCTGCCCAAATTGGGGCTTGATTGTACATTCTCTCATATTGTTCTATGGAATGAATCTTACTCCTCAACTAGATGATGGTTAACTCTTTGATGGAGAAGCGTCTGTTTGTCCTGTAGATTTTTGCAATCCCCTCTGGGTTTGAGGGCTTCCCAGGTAGCTCAGTAGTAAAGAATCCATCTGTTAAGCAGGAGACATGGGTTTGGTCCCTTTGGGAGGATCCCCCGGAGATAGAAATGGAAACCCGCTCCAGTATTCCTGCCTGGGAAATCCCGTGGACAGAGGAGACTGATGAACTACAGTCCACTGGGTCACAAAGAGTTGGACATGACTTAGCAACTCAACAATAACAATAGCAACTGGGTTTGAGAGTGTTCACTGGATGCTGAGATGATTGTCTCTTCAACGCAAGTAAACCTGTGGATTCCAGCATAGTTGGAGATTTTGGGCGGGCCTCTGTGTTTGAACAGAGCCTTGATAGAAGAACAGAGGATTTCCAAATAGATCAGGGATTAATGTTTCAGAGAGAGGAGGAGTATGCAAAGCTGTGGAATTGTGAACAGATATGGTGGGGTTGGGGAAACTCTAAGTGTTGCTCCAGGATTAGAGTTTAGGCATCACTTTGCTGACAAAGGTCCATAGAGTTAAAGCTGTGGTTTTTTCCAGTAGTCATGTATGGATGTGAGAGTTGGACCATCAAGAAAGCTGAGTGTCAAAGACTGATGCTTTTGAATTATGTTGGAGAGAACTCTTGAGAGTCCCTTGGACTGTGAGATCAAACCAGTCAATCCTAAAGGAAACCAGCCCTGAATATTCATTGGAAGGACTGATACTGAAGTTGAGCTCCAATACTTTGGACACCGATGCAAAATAGTTGACTCACTGGATAAGACCCTGATGCTGGGAAAGATTGAGGGTGGGAGGAGAAGAGACTGGCAGAGGATAAGATGTTTGGGTGGCATCACTGACTCAATGGACATGAGTTTGGGCAAACTCCAGGGGATGGTGAAGGACAGGGAAGCCTGGTGTGCTGAAGTCCATGGGGTCGTAAAAGGTCTCCCTTTGATGCTGAGAAATGGAAACAAAATCCATCTTAACATCAACATTCAATATAGAGCTTTTGATAAGGGCCAAACCAGGCCAGGTCAGAGATATCTCACCATTGTCAATACATCTGAAAAGTGAAAGTATTAGTCACTCAGCCGTGTCTGACTCTTTGTGATCCCATGGGCTGTAGCCCACCAGGCTCCTCTGTCCATGGAATTCTCCAGGCAAGAACACTGGAGTGGGTTGCCATTCTCTTCTACAGGGGATCTTTCAAACCCAAGAATCAAACCTGGATCTCCTGCACCCCTACTCAAAGCATCCCAGCTACATGGTGACAGAGGAAGATCTCACACCATCTTCCCAGCTTTATGATCATCACATAAAAGCTCCGTCTCTTCTCAGATTCAGGTAAATGAATCATTGGGAAATAATTGACCTTGGTCCAGGATCCTCTCTCTTTTTGATCATTGTCTGAGGAGGGGGACAGAGCCAGGAAACTTCTATTTGAACTTTTTTTTTTTTTTGGAGAAGGAGAAGTTCCTCAAATCAAAACAAAGAAGGCAGCTCATGGAGCACCCTAATTTGTACTTGCTCTAATTGATGATTAAAGGTTTGGCTCCTTTTCAACATTCTGAAATGAAAATGTAGAGAGACTTGAGCTCATGCTGTTCCCTGTGTGTCCAAGCAGCTCTAGTCACCAATATTTGGCATACATGAAGCAATTCATTAAAGAGAAGCGCCTCACTTTCCAAATCTTTGAAATTAAAACCCATTTAATGTCATTTTAAGGATTATGAAGAGCCATTGCTGCCTTGAGATGTGGCTGAAGTCTCTTCTCCTTCAAGAAGGCCTGAAGCCATTCTCCTCCCCTCAGGCATGCCATTTTTGATGTAATAAGTTGGTAAGGAAAGGCAGACTCTTTGCTTTTTATTTCTTTGACTTCTTCTCTCTGGTATGTCATTCTGTAAATGCAAGGGTGATTGAATACCTGTCTTGAGAAAACACAGAAGAGATCCCCTAAAAAATGCAGGAGGGGCATAATTCTTTTTTAAAAAACTTTTTTTTAGTACTGGGGCATAGCCGATTAACAATGCTGTGATAATTTCAGGTGAACAGTAAAGGGACTCAGCCATACATACACATGTATCTGTTGAGGGGCATAATTCTTTATTGCTTGATCTTGAGATAGGAAAAATACAACTGTATACTTACAACGAAGGTGATGAAATCACCTTTTAACTAATAGAATCTTGCAGGTTTAGAAAGAGTGCTAGAATGTCCAAAGATCTTGGATTTTTGTCATAATCTCATTTTGTCTTGATTAACAATCTTGGGTGGGAAGCAGAAAGCTCTTGTCCAAACTTGGTAGATCAGGCAGTCTCTGAGAATCGTTTGGGTACCTTGGAGATCATTTAGTTCTATCACTGCTCTTTTATGTTTGATCTTCTCAAAAGTTGACTAAAGGCCCCAAAGCAGCTGACCCCAACCATCTTGGCACCAAGGATCAGTTTCGTGAAAGACAATTTTTCCCATGGACCAAGTGGGGGATGGTTTCGGGATGATTCAAGAGCATTACATGTACTGGGCACTTTATTTCTACTATTATTGCTTCAGCTCCACGTTGAATCATCCCAGAGGTTGGGGTAAAAGTGAAAGTGATGGTGGCTCATTCATGCATGACTCTTTTGTGACCTGGCAGCCCACCAGGCTCCTCTGTCCATGGAATTCTCCGGGCAAGAAGACTGGTGTGGGTTGTCATTCCCTTTTCCGGGGGATCTTCCTGACCCAGGAATCGAACCCAGATCTCCCGGACCCTTGCTCAAAAGCATCCCAGCTACATGGTGACAAAACCGAGGCAGGGAGCCGGGTTCCTACCCTCACATCCGAGGTGCTGAGTCACAAACTGCTGCCTCCTTGCCGATGTCTTGAGTAAGAAGTCGATATGGAATAGAAGACCTTGGTCTCGGGCACCACAGAGGGGCCCTGGGGGGTAGGTGGGGAGACGGCGGTGGCAACACAGCTGCCAGCCGCTGAGTTCGAGTAAAAATCAAAGATGAAATAAGAGAAGTGGCAGCAGAGAACATAATGAAGTATATAAACCTGGATAAAGCAGCGCACTGGGTAATAAAAAGTGAAATAGGGTGGAGGGGGTGACTGGATTGCAGTCACATATATCAGGAGCGTGTTAAGCAGAGCAGACAGGGAGGCAGGCAGGAGGAGGGAGCAGGCCATCTTGAGGAAGTCATTAAAAGAGTTTCCAAGTGCTCTTGACGGGAGCCCACTGTCTCTCCGGTTGACAGCGTAGGGTATTGGTCTTTCTGGTGTTTTCATAAAGCTCTCTGTGCCCTCAGAACTGGGACTAATGCCCGATTTCCTACTAAGGGTCGTGTAGACTTGACTTCAGGTCAGGGTTACTGCCAGTTTGTCTGAACTTGCTGCGTCTCCCAAGGAGACCCCAAGCTATCACCCACCCTGGGCTTCTCAGGAACCCCAGGCATTTCCTGTGACATTAATTAGCACCAGCCCACCAGGCTTGAGTTTTTTGAATGCCTCAAATTCGGTACCACACAGAGTTCAACCAAAGGGCCATTTTTCAATAGTTATTTCTAATGTTATTTTTTTTGGGCGGGGGGTGGTATGGAAATAATCTTTAACCAAGAGACAAAGAGCTGGCACATAAATCTTCCTAAGCCAACCCGTGTAAAGTACTGATACACTTTATAAGCTGTAAACTAGGCTTTTATTAGCCATTTATGAGCCATTTTTTATGATGCAAGTTTAATATTAAACTATAAAGTTCACAACGCACTTATAAAGACAGATAGACTCATTCACTTTATAATTCTTGACGTGGCTGCCTGACAAAAGCTGAGCATATCATGTCATTTCAGGAAACTGGCCCAGGTGGGACTTTGGAAACTGGTGTAGGATTAGGTCTGGGAATTGACAGGCACTGGGGTATGTTGGAGGCAGAGGTGGGAGGGAACAATCAACCCTGGCCATAAAAATAAATGCGCAAGCTGGGAGGTAATTTGTCTTCTGACTTTTCTGGAGCATGGGGCCTTTATAGTCATTTAGGAAGGGAGAATTCTCTAGAGTAGCAATTCTTTTTTAGAACAGCAGCAATATATTGCTGTTTGATTTTGTGCAACTTACCTTCTTCCTTGTAGATAAGCATGGGCTGGATTTTTTTTTTTTACTACGTGTAATGAGCATTAAGTTTGTTGTGGGAGCTCAAGGTTGAGTCACTAATGTAATAGGAGATAGCTGGAAGTGTGATCAGTTTAGGATTACAAAGTTTATTTTCCCTAGGAAGGAAATATTTGGCATATAGAATGTGGATGGCCTTTGGTGCACCTCATGCTGAATATATGAATTATCAATGGGGGATTATTCTAATCACAAGCCACACACTGTATTAAATCTCCAGCTTTCTGTCTTTGAACTAGACTTTTGAATGTGTGAGTGCTAAGTTGCTTCAGTCGTATCTGACTCTTTGCCATGCTATGGACTGTAGCCCGCCCGGCTCTTCTGTCCATGGATTTCTCCTGGCAAGAATGCTGGAGTGGGTTGCCATGCTCTCCTCTAGGGGATTGAATCCCCAACCCAGGGATTGAACCCATGTCTCTTAGGTCTCCTGCATTGGCAGACAGGTTCTTTACCATTAGGGTCACCTGGGAAGCCCCAGACTTTTGAATACTGGAGGGGTTTTCTGGAGGGAGTGTGGGGTACTTTGGAAAGGATCAAAGACTCAAAATAAGGCCAAATCAATCAATGGTAGTTAATGGTACTTCCACTGCTGGAGAACCACACTATCCCATTGGGCTATAGACACATTGCCCCACAATACAGATGGTGGCCCTTCTCTGCTAGTGACTTTATGATGAGAGTTTATTCCTCCAACCTTTCTTCTGAGGCAAAATTTTCACATATTTCAGTAACAACTGCAATTTTTTCCTACCTAAAACATTAATTAATTAATGTACTTGTTATTTTTTTTGTAAGGAACTAATTTCTTTTTATTTTTCTGAAAACATTAGGAACTATGAAAAGCAAGCTGAATATCTGGCCATATCAAAAGCAAAATACAAGTAAAAACAACCTTCAGGAATCATCTTTAATCATAGAGAAATATGTTTTTTAAAAATCAAATTTAACACTTTCCTCCATAAAGCAAAACAAGTTTACTAAACCACAATACTGAAGTGGAGTTTAATGCATTTGTTCTTAAGTGTAAATTAGATGCCAGATTATCTTCCAGGCACAGGAGACATATGAAGGAACTTCAGTTTTGTCTTTGTCACCATTTACTAGAATCTTTTACTCCTATAGGACTCCCCTGGTGGCTCAGTTGGTAAAGAATCCACCTGCAATGTGGGAGACTTGGATTCAATCCCTGGGTCAGGAAGATTCCATGGCAGAGGGCATGGCAACCCACTTCAGTATCCTTGCCTGGAGAATCCCAAGGACAGAGAGCCTGGAGGGCTACAGCCCATGGGGTAGCAAAGAGCTGGACATGACTGAGCGAATTTCACTTTCTTCACTTTACTCATATAAAGTCCTATTCTACAGTTCTATGAAGATGTACAAGACCTAGATCTAACACCCCCAAAAGATGTCCTTTTCATTATAGAAGACTGGAATGCAAAAGTAGGAAGTCAAGAAATATCTGGAGTGACAGGCAAATTTGGCCTTGGAGTACAGAATGAAGCAGGGCAAAGGCTAATAGAGTTTTGCCAAGAGAACACACTAGTCATACCAAACACCTTCTTCCAACAACACAAGAGAAGACTCTACACATGGACATCACCAGATGGTCAACACCAAAATCAGATTAATTATATTCTTTGCAGCCAAAGATGGAGAAACTCTATACACTCAGCAAAAACAAGACTGGGAGTTGACTATGGCTCAGATCATGAACTCCTTATTGCCAAATTCAGAGTTAAATTGAAGAAAGTGGGGAAAACCACTAGACCATTCAGGTATGACCTAAATCAAATCCCTTACAATTATACAGTGGAGGTGAAAAATAGATTCAAGGGATTAGATCTGATAGAGAGAGTGCCTGAAGAACTATGGATGGAGGTCCATGACATTGCACAGGAGGCAGGGATCAAGACCATCCCTAAGAAAAAGAAATGCAAAAAGGCAAAATGGCTGTCTGAGGAGGCCTTCCAAATAGCTATGAAAAGAAGAGAAGCAAAAAGCAAAAGAGAAAAGGAAAGATATATCCGTTTGAATGCAGAGTTCCGAAGAATAGCAAGGAGAGATAAAAAAGCCTTCCTTGGTGATCAGTGCAAAGAAATAGAGGAAAACAGTAGAATGGAAATGATTAGAGATCTCTTCAAGAAAATTAGAGATACCAAGGGAACATTTCATGCAAAGATGGGCACAATAAAAGACAGAAATGGTATGGACCTAACAGAAACAGAAGATATTAAGAAATGGTGGGAAGAATACACAGAAGAACTATTCAAAAGAGATCTTCATGACCCAGATAATCATGATGGTATAATCACTCACCTAGAGCCAGACATCTTGGAATGCAAAGTCAAGTGGGCCTTAGGAAGCATCCCTATGACCAAAGCTAGTGGGGGTGATGGAATTTCAGTTGAGGTATTTCAAATCCTGAAAGATGATGCTGTGAAACTGCTGCACTCAATATGCCAACAAATTTGGAAAACTCAGCAATGCCTGCAAGACTGGAAAAGGTCAGTTTTCATTCCAATCCCAAAGAAAGGCAAAGCCAAAGAATGCTCAAACTACCGTACAATTGGCACTCATCTCACATGCTAGTAAATTAATGCTCAAAATTCTCCAAGCCAGGGTCCTACAGTGTATGAACTGTGAAATTCCAGATGTTCAAGCTGGATTTAGAAAAGAGGAACCAGAGATCAAATTGCCAACATCTGTCATATCACTGAAAAAGCGAGAGAGTTCCAGAAAAACATCTGTTTCTGCTTCATTGACTATGCCAAAGCCTTTGACTGTGTGGATCACAACAAACTGTGGAAAATTCTTAAAGAGATGGGAATACCAGACCACCTGACCTGCCTCCTGAGAAATCTGTATATAGGTCAAGAAGCAACAGAACTGGACATGGAACAACAGACTGGTTCCAAATAGGGAAAGGTGTATGTCAAGGCTGTATATTGTCACCCTGCTTATTTAACTTATATGCAGAGTATATCATGAGAAATGCTGGACTGGATGAAGCACAAGCTGGAATCAAGATTGCCAGGAGAAAGATCAATAACCTCAGATATGCAGATGACACCACCCTTATGGCAGAAAGTGAAGAAGAACTAAAAAACCTCTTGATGAAAGTGAAAGAGGAGAGTGAAAAAGTTGGCTTAAAGCTCAACATTTGGAAAACTAAGATCATGGCATCTGGTCCCATCACTTCATGGCAAATAGGTGGAGAAACTGGAAACAGTGACAGACTTTATTTTGGGGGGCTCCAAAATCACTGCAGATGGTGACTGCAGCCATGAAATTAAAAGATAATACTCCTTGGAAAAAATGTTATGTCCAACCTAGACAACATATTAAAAAGCAGAGACATTACTTTGCCAACAAAGGTCCATCTAGTCAAAGCTATGGTTTTTCCAGTAGTCATGTATGGATGTGAGAGTTGGACTATAAAGAAAGCTGAGTGCCAAAGAACTGATGCTTTTGAACTGTACTGTTGGAGAAGACTCTTGAGAGTCCTTTGGACTTCAAGAAAATCCAACCAGTCATTCCTAAAGGAAATCAGTCCTGAATATTCATTGGAAGGACTGATGCTAAAGCTGAAACTCCGATACTTTGGCCACCTGATGGGAAGAACTGACTCATTTGAAAAGACCCTGATGCTGGGAAAGATTGAGGGCAGGAGGAGAAAGGGACAACAGAGGATGAGGTGGTTGGATGGTATCACCAACTCAATGGGCATGAGTTTGAGTAAACTCTGGGGGTTGGTGATGGACAGGGAGGCCTGTCATACTGCAGTCCATGGGGTTGCAAATAGCTGGACACGACTGACTGACTGAACTGAACTGAATTATTCTGCTTAGTGTTGAACTCTCTATTTAGCTCCGTTTTCTCTCCAAAAGATTACTAGAATGGTTTACATAGTCACCTGTGGGAAAGCTAAATCATTATTTCCTTCCTTCTGCTTGTTTTGTGTTTTGTTTACTCTTGTCTAGTGTCATATGTTATATCAGGTTATTGATTTGATATTTTTATTCTTTTGTAATATTCACATTTATAGTGACACATTTACCCCTAACTAAGTGGTGACTTGGCATCATCTAGTAAATTTTTGTATTTTGTGTTTTTATTTTCTTTTATCTCAGTGTATTCTGTATTTTCCCTTGTTTTCTTCTTTGACCCATTGGTTATTTAGGAGAGTGTTTTTTTAATGTCCATATATTTATGAAGTTCTCAAATTTCTTTGGGTTGTTAATTTCTAATTCAATTGTGATTAGAGAATATACTTTATACAATTTAACCCTTATAAATTAATTGAGGTTTGATTCATGGCCAAGCATATGTCTATTTTGCATCATGTTCCATGTGCAAAAAAAAAAAGCGTATCTGCAGTTGGTGGGTAGAATATTCTATAAAAGTAAGTTAGGTCTAGTTGGTTTATAGTGTTGCAAAATTGTTCTGTTTCCTGGTTGATCTTGTGCCTAGTCGTTCTGGCCAATATGAAATTGCAGATTTTGATGTCTCCAATTATCACTGTTGAATTGTCTGTCTTTCCCTTCAATTCTGTCAGTTTTTGCTTCATGTATTTTGGGGCTTAGTTGTTAGGTACATGTGTGTTTATAATTGTTACTTCTTCCTGATGAGTGATTCTTTTTAAGGTTAGAATAGCTACTCCAGAGTTTTCGGTTATTGTTTAAATGATGTATCTTTTCCCTTCATCTGTTTTAGCATCTCTGAATCTAAAATTAGTCACATATGCCTGTGTGCATGCTGATTCAGTTCAGTCGTGTCTGACTCTGCGACTGTAGCCCACCAGGCTCCTCTGTCCGTGGGATTCTCCAGGCAAGAATACTGGAGTGGGTTGCCATGCCCTCCTCTAGGAGATCTTCACGACCTAAGGATCGGACCCGAGTCTCTTGTACTGGCAGGAGAGTTCTTTACCACTAGCACCACCAGGCCTAGTCACATATCGGTAGCATGTTGTTGGATCTTATTTGTTTATTCGACCTGACAATCTCTCCCTTTATGTTGGATTATTTATTCCAGTCAAATTTAATGGTATTATTGATGCAGTTTTCTATGTGTGCCATTATCACTTTTGTTTTCTATATGTCTCATATCTCCTCTCCATTCCGTTCTTCCTTCTTCAGTTCTTTCATTTCTCTTATGTGAATATTTTAATGTAACATTTAATTCATTCACTTATTTTTTAAACAACATATTTGTTTAGTGGTTGCTCTAACAGTGTACATTTTAACTTGTCAGATGCTACTTCAGATTTATACTAACAACCCCAGTGCTATATAGAAATATTACTTTTATATAGCACTGTTCCCGCTTCTGCATTATAGCTGTTTATGTGTATTTACTTCTATATGTGTTATAACATATGTGTTACAAGCCCAGGAATTCACTGTTACACTTATTAAGGGTAAGGGTTAGTTGCTAAGTCGTGCCTGACTCTTACTTTATCTAAGCTTACCATATGATGTCCTTATACGCGGAATCTAAAATATGATGCAAATGAACTTATCTATGAAATAGAAGCAGACCCACAGACACAGAGAGAAGACCTGTTGTCATAATGGGGGTGGGGGTAGAGGGAGATGGATTGGGAGTTTAGGATTAGCAGATGCTCACTATTACCTATAGAATGGATAAACAACAAGGTCCTACTGTATGGCACAGGGAGCTATATTCAGTATCCTATGAGAGACCATAATGGAAAAGAATCTGAAAAAGAATACATCTAGGGCGTGTGTATAACTGCATCACTTTGCTGCACCCCAGAAACTAAAAAAATGTCGCAAATCAGCTATCTGCTGTGCTAAGTCGCTTCGGGTGTGTCCGATTCTTTGTGGACCCTGTGGACTGCAGCCCACCAGGCTTCTCTGTCCATGGGACAAATTCTCTGTCGGCAAGAATCCTGGAGTGGGTTGCCGTTTCCTTCTTCCAGGGGATCTCCCCGACCCAGGGATCCAACCTGCATCTCTCATGTCTCTCGCATTGGCAGGCGGGTTCTTTATCACTAGTGCCACCTGGAAAGCACCCCCCCCCCAACACACACACATATAGTTTGTGAGGTTAATCTTCATATTTATAGCTTTGGTCCTCTTCGTATGTTTTGTAGATTTTCTTATTCTAATACATATTTGTTCCCACCCACCACTTGTGTGATTTTGTTGTCAAATATATTATATTTTAATATGCCATAGGTCCAGCACTAAATTACAAGCATTTTTTTATACTATAATTGCTTTTAAAATCAGGTAAGAGAAGAGAGAATAAGTATGCAAATTTTATAATTATTACCCTCGTGATTTTTTTTTTTTCTTACCAGTGCTCTTTGGGGTATGTATGTGTGCATGTGAAATTGCTATCTAGTGTCCCTTGCATTCGGTCTGAAGAACTTCTTTTATATTTCTTATAAGGCGGGTCTGTTAGCAACGGATTCTCTGGTTTTTGTTTACTTGGTCATGATTTTAGTCTTCCTGTTAGAAAGGTAGCTTAAGTGATATAAGATTCTTATTTGACAGTTTTTTTTTTTCTTTTCTGTACTTTGAAAATGGTATCCAAATGCCGTCTGACCTCCTTCAGTCTGATGAGAAGCCAACTGTGAATTTTTGGGGGGTTCTTTTGTGTATGATGAATCATTTTTCTCTTGCTACTTTCAAATTTTTCTGTTTGTTTTTGTCTCTCTGCCTTTTTAATATGACATTTCTGGGTGCAGATCACTTTGCAATTATTCTACTTGGAATTCATTAGGTTTCTTGAATATGCAGTTTAATGTTTTTCTTCAGATTTTGAAAGTTTTTGTTCTTTATTTCTTTAAATATTTTTCTATTTATTGGTATCCTCTATTTGATGAGATATTGTCACCATGTCTTCTTTTACTTCTTTAAGCATGGCTTTCTTTAGTTCTTTGAACATATTTATGACAGTTGCTTTGAATCTTTGTTTGCTAATCCAACATCTGGGTCCTCTCAAAGGCAGGTTCTGTTACCTGCTTTTTTCCTATGTACAGGTAACACTTGCCTCTTTCTTTGGGGGTCTCATATTTTTGTTGTTGTTGTGGAAAGCTGGACATTTTATTTATTTTTTATTTTATTTTATTTTTTTACTTTAAAATACTGTATTGGTTTTGCCATACATCAACATGAATCCACCACAGGTGTACATAAGTTTCCACTCCTGAACCCCCCTCCCACCTCCTTCCCCATACCATCCCTCTGGGTTATCCCAGTGCACCAACGCCAAGCATCCTGTATCCTGCATCGAACCTAGACTGGCGATTCATTTCTTATATGATATTATACATGTTTCAATGCCATTCTGCCAAATCATCCCGCCCTCTCCCTCTCCCACAGAGTCAAAAAGTCTGTTCTGTACATCTGCGTCTCTTTTGCTGTCTCCCATACAGGGTTATCGTTACCATCTTTCTAAATTCCATATATATGTGTTAGTATACTGTATTGGTGTTTTTCTTTCTGGCTTACTTCACTCTGTATAATCAGCTCCAGTTTCATCCACCTCATTAGAATTGATTCAAATGTATTCTTTTTGATGGCTGAGTAATACTTCATTGTGTATATGTACCACAGCTTTCTTATCCATTCATTTGCTGATGGACATCTAGGTTGTTTCCATGTCCTGGCTATTATAAACAGTGCTGCGATGAACATTGGGGTACACGTGTCTCTTTCAATTCTAGTTTCCTTGGTGTGTACACCCAGCAGTGGGATTGCTGGGTCATAGCTAATACATTGTAGCAACTTTAGATATGGATAGCCTCTTCCTCTCTCCAGGGCTTGTTAGTTTTATTCTTTGTATGTTTATTTGTGGGGTTTTTATTGTTATGTTTTTGGTCTTTGCTGGACTATTTCAGCAAAGGAATATGAAATCTATTCCCTGCACAGTGTATGACCTCTGATCTAATCTCAGTCACTGACATTTAAAAATAGTTAATAAATACAATCAAGTTTCTTATCTTACTTATTTTTAGGAAAAAAAAAACCCTCCTCCTTTAGATTACACATATATTAGTTTTACCCAACTTTGATAATCTTTTTGCTTGTTTAATATGTGAGTGAGCTATTATTTTGAAGATGCAGGGGAATTATGTGAAAGCTGAGTTGGAATAAATGATATCACTTCAGTGTCCTATTTCAGTTCTAAAAGAGTCAATCTACTATTCTATTTAATATTATGCTTTCGTTAAACATTTCCTTTCCTCAAGGAGCACGTGGTTTGGCTTTGAAAGTACTACACTGCTAGATGGAAAAGCTGTTCTAAATTCTGTCTGTTGAATTCATTGTGCGCCTGGGGCACTGGTTGTTTTATCAGCAACATGGGCATGATAATGTTTTCCCTTCCTGACTTAAAAGAATATTAGGTGCTTAGTGATGTCAAGTATATTTTGAAAGTATGGAGGACATATTCACACACATGTAAGGCACTGTTGTTGCTATTATTAATTAGGACAATTATCTTCCCTGGTGGCTCAGAGGTTAAAGCGTCTGCCTCCAATGCTGGAGACCTGGGTTCGATCCCTGGGTTGGGAAGATCCCCTGGAGAAGGAAATGGTAACCCACTCCAGTATTCTTGGCTAGAGAATCCCATGGACAAAGGAGCCTGGTAGGCTACAGTCCACGGGGTCGCAAAAAGTCGGACACGACTGAGCGACTTCACTTACTTACTAAGTGCTAAAACAAATATCATATATTAACACATATATATGTAATCACAAAGAGTTGGACACAACTGAGCGACTGAACTGAACTGATGTAATCTAGGAAAATGGCTTAAATGATCTTATTTGCAAAAAAGAAATAGAGACACAAACATATGGACACCAAGAGGGTAGGAGGTGTGTGTGACAAGTTGGGAGACTGGGATTGACACATATACACTATTGATAATATGTATAAAACTGATAACTAATGAGAACCTGGGGCTTCCCTGATGGCTCAGTGGTAAAGAATCCTCCTGCAATGCAGAGACATGGGTTCAATCCCTAAGTTAAAGGAAATGGCAACCCACTCCAGTATTCTTGCCTGGGAAATCCCATGGACTCAAAGGAGTCAAACATGACTTAGCCTCTAAACAACAACAATAAGACTCTATTGTACAGCACAGGGAACTCTGTTCAGTGCTCACTGGTGACCTGAATGGGAAGGAAATCCAAAGAACGAGGGGATGTATGTATACGTACAGCTGATTCACTTTGCTGTGCAGTGGAGACTAATACAGTGTTGCAAAGCAACTATACTCCAATAGAAATCAATTTTTTAAGTGACAGAATTTAAAATAAATCTCAAATGAGCATTGAATCTCAAAATAAAAATCAAAAATAAAGTGGTGGAAGCCATGCTTCTGGATCCAAATGTAAACAAACGCATTTTGAAGAAAATATTTGTCAAGAAAAATTTGAATCCATGCCCATGTCTTTACGTTAGCAAACTACCCATTCATTCTGGTATTTGAGTTTCCTGCTGCTAAAATTCACCTTTTGTGAGAAAGGAAATGTAGTGGAAAACCACGTGCTTTAAAATGAGCAATTTGAAACCAAATCCCCACCCTCCTTATTAATTCTGTCCAATCTTGCCCCTTGCCCCAGTTGCTCAATCCTTAGGAGTCTCAGTTTCATCCTCAGCTAAATGGGCATCTTCTTTCATGGTGCTGTGGGGGACATTTTGTCAAAAAGCACTCCTCGTTATTCTGCAACACAGTCACTAGTAAGTTTTAATAATAATTTTTATCTCTATCTTTTACCAAGATCCTCCCTCGTGAAAGATTTCCCGTATTTTCAAGTTTCCTATAGTTCATGACTTATTCTGAATCAGACTGTTTAGTAAAGACATCTGATCTGAGAGATTGGTTGGATTGAATTGCATTCACCTGATATCTTCATTGCGCTTATGAGAATAACTGGTAGAGCACAGGACTCTAAGGATATGGCATACTGCAATGATAAGTATTGAAGAGAAAAATGTGTATAGAATGGGAAACAGTCAGATGGGGCTTACTGCAAGGGGTTCCCTTGACCTCTGGAGATCACCTGGGCATGTGGGGCACTTGGAAGTGAGTTAGGGATGAACAGGAAGAGTGAGACCTTAGGGAAACAAGACAAGACTACCAGAACCCTTTCTGAAACAGTGAGCTTTTGAATGTATTGTGCCAGCATTAAAAGTTAGTATAGAGAATCTATACCAGTGGTCCCCTACCTTGCATGCCATCAAGAATACTGTTCTGCACAGAAACAGACTTACAGAATTAGAAAATGAATTTATGGTTGCCAGGGGAAAGTACGAGGGGAAGGGAGAGTTAGGGAGTTTGGGATGGACGTGTACACACTGGTGTATTTAAAATGGATAACCAACAAGGACCCACTGTAGAGCACAGGGAACTCTGCTCAGTGTTATGTGGCAGCCTGGGTGGGAGGGGAGTTGGGGGAGAATGGATATGTGTATATGCATGGCTGAGTCCTTTGCTGTCCACCTGAAACTATCACAACATAGTTCAGTTCAGTTCAGTCGCTCAGTTGTGTCCAACTCTTTGCGACCCCATGAACTGCAGCACGCCAGGCCTCCCCGTCCATCACCAACTCCTGAAGTTCACTCAAACTCACGTCCATTGAGTAGGTGGTGCCATCCAGCCATCTCATCCTCTGTCGTCCCCTTCTCCTCCTGCCCCCAATCCCTCCCAGCATCAGAGTCTTTTCCAATGAGTCCTCTTCACATGAGGTGGCCAAAGTACTGGAGTTTCAGCTTTAGCATCATTCCTTCCAAAGAACACCCAGGACTGATCTCCTTTAGAATGGACTGGTTGGATCTCCTTGCAGTCCAAGGGACTCTCAAGCGTCTTCTCCAACACCACCATTCAAAAGCATCAATTCTTCGGTGCTCAGCCTTCTTCACAGTCCAANTCCCCATCTATTTGCCATGAAGTGATGGGACCAGATGCCATGATCTTCGTTTTCTGAATGTTGAGCTTTAAGTCAACTTTTTCACTCTCCTCTTTCACTTTCATCAAGAGGCTTTTTAGTTCCTCTTCACTTTCTGCCAGAAGGGTGGTGTCATCTGCATATCTGCTGCTGCTGCTAAGTTGCTTCAGTCATGTCCGACTCTGTGCAACCCCATAGACGGCAGCCTACCAGGCTCCCCCGTCCCTGGGATTCTCCAGGCAAGAACACTGGAGTGGGTTGCCATTTCCTTCTCCAGTGCATGAAAGTGAAAGTGAAAGTGAAGTCGCTCAGTCATGTCCGACTCTTCGTGACCCCATGGACTGCAGCCCACCAGGCTCCTCCATCCATGGGATTTTCCAGGTAAGAGTACTGGAGTAGGTTGCCATTGCCTTCTCCGCTGCATATCTGAGGTTATTGATATTTCTCCTGGCAATCTTGATTCCAGCTTGTGCTTCTCCCAGCCCAGCGTTTCTCATGATGTACTCTGGACATTGTTAGTTGGCTATACTCAACTACAAAATAAAAAGTTCCATATCAAAAATAAAAAAGAATACTGTTTTGTTACTTCTGTTCTGTAAGTCACCCCTTGAAAAATTTTATCTACTAAGCACAGTGCATTTAAGTAGTATATTAGGGAATTTATTTTCTCATTTTTATTCATCTGAGATATATCCATCTGCCAAGGAGAATTTCTGGTTTCTCTGAGATAAAAAGCAAATGACTTCTTCACAAATGCTCCCTTCTTTTTTTCTTTTCTACAGCACCCACACCTTCTCTTCTTTCTGTGTTTTCTGTGTTTACCTCCTTGATCCCCATCAAGGCTGTGTTTACAAACACACTGTATAAGTGACAGGCGTTAAATTCCACTGTATTCTGCTTGTCTGCTGCTGGCAAGTGGCATGGCTTCTGTATCCACAGTGCAGCTTGTCAGCTATGTTACTGCACCCGTGAGGCTTGTGTTGTCTGCGGTGTCCAGAGACTGTTCACTGCTGGTTTCCTGGTGAAGGAAATGTGTTCTTGCATTCAACAATTATTGACACTTTCATTGAAATGGCAATTTTATGTTGTGCCTCTGAGGAAAAAAAAAATAGGGTGTAGGTAGGGATCCAGAGAGCAGGGTGTTTTCTTTTATGTACATCATTTTGCCGGAAGGAACTTTTTTTATGTAAATTAGAGTTGTGATTTAATCAGCAGCTCTTTATAGGAAGTTATAAGTCTTTCATCAAATTTGGAATATTGACCATTTCTTCAAAAATTCTTTCTACCTCATATGTTGTCTGCTTTCCTTTTGAGACTCCATTTACACATATGTTAGACTAGTTTACATTACTTAATAAGTTCCTGAAGCTCCGCTCATTTTTTCAGTTTCTTTTCTCTTTGTTTTTAACATTGGATAGTTTTGATTAAACTTTCCTCAAGTTCACATACTCTTTCCTGTGTCATTGGCATGCTCTTAGACCTATCCAGGGACTTAAACATTTTCAGATATTGTACTTTTCATTCATAGACTTTTCATTGTTTCTTTTTCATTATTTTTATTTGCCTATGGTAACTTTCTTTTTGATCATCACCAGCATGTTTTATTTTACTTTATTGAGGATAGTTAAAATACCTCTTTTAAAATTCATTTTGCTAATTCAAGGTTGACCACAGGTCATATTTTTTTTTTCTCATGTGTTCCTATTTCTTTGTATTTCAGATTTTTCTTATTATATCCTAGAAATTCTGACCAGTCAGTTTGGAGATTTGGATTCTTTTATATTTCCCAAATAAATGTTTGTTGGTCTTGTTTTGTTGGGAGATTACATTGGTGGGACTTGAACTGTAATCTCTGTGTTTTAATTGTTGGGTCTGATCTCAGTTCAGATCCGTAGTCTTTAACTGGGTGGTTTTGATTCTTTTCTCTGTGTACATGGTTTATGAGTTAGCCAGAGCTATGCAAAGGCAGAACTGTGGGGTTTATCTCTGGTATTTTGTCTCTCTCTCTCTAGTGACTACTGTTGACCCAGATTCAGTGGTTCCCCAAAAAAGAAAGCTTGGTTTTTCCATTGATACCCCTAGTCCCCCATGCTTCATGCCAACCATGTTTGACCTCAGGCTAAAAGCTTTGAAAATAACAAGTAACCTCATAGAACTCTCCTGTGGGCATGGACTCCCTAGAGGAATACACTTGCTTCTGTATACACTTCAGCACCTTCAGGGGGCTGTTTGTTTTTTCTGACATCCACACTTTATACTTGTTATCTGGGAGTGGGCTGGTCTGGCTGGATCTCACTCAGCCATTATTTCCCATTAACATAATTTCGTACATCAGTTTCTGCTTGACAAGGCTGTACTCAATTCCTGATAATGACCTTTTAATGATGATCTTCTCAAATTTTTGATAGTCACTATTGGCAAGAAAATTTATTCATACTGGTAGGTGATAAAAAATTTAAAACCATTTTTACAGCTATTCAAAATTTACCATAGTTGAAAATGAATTTAAAGAAGCTAACCACTTCTTTTTTTTTTTTTTTACACTGGCAAATGTAATGTTGAAATTTCTTGTGATAATGCAAATGGGTTTCAAATCCAACAGAATGTTTTCATATCAAGTATTCAAAATAATGATGTTGCTCTAATTAGAAGAAAACACATGCATTGTTAGAGTGCTCACCCTGAAGCTAGCCTGGATGCCAGTAAAAGGGCATATTAGCCACAAAAGCATCTAATATGTGTGAAGGCAGAGACTCAGGATCCCCTGGAGCTACTCTGCCAGGAACACCTGCTTATCCCTCAGCTTCTTCAACTCTAACTCCTGTTCCTTTGCTTGCACACCTGTTGTTGTTGTTCAGTCACGAAGTCATGCGTGTGACCATATGGACTGCAGCACACCAGGCTTCCCTGTCCTTCACTATCTCCTGGAGTTGGCTCAAACTCCTGTCTATTGAGTCAGCGATGCCATCCAACCATCTCATCCTCTGCCACCCCACCATCTCATCCTCTGCCACCCCCTTCTCTTCCTGCTCTCAATCTTTCCCAGCATCAGGGTCTTTTCCCATGAGTTGGCTCTTTGCATCAGGTGGCCAAATTGTTAGAGTTTCAGCTTCAGCATCAGTCCTTACAATGAATACTTAGGGTTGATTTCCTTTAGGATGGACTGGTTTGATCTCCTTGCAGTCCAAGGGACTCTAAAGTGTCTTCTCCAGCACCACAATTTGAAAGCATCAGTTCTTTGATACTCAGCCTTCTTTATGTGCACATGAGTGCTTAGGTATTTGGAACCATAGACACACTAGTGAAGTTCAGGTTCCAAATACCCAGGCTACAAGTATGACCTTTGGAGTTGGTATATAAATGGTGTTTGAAGCTCCAAAACTGGGAAAAAGTTGTAGAGATCTTAACTGGGGGTTAAGATCTGGGACACTCTAATCTTAAGAGTTTGGGAAGAAGAGGAATCCAATGGGAAATTGAAAGCCAGTGTGGGAGGAAATCTTGAGGGTGTGGAGTGTTGGAAGTCAAGTGAAGAAGGTGAATTGATGAAAAGGAAGTGAATAAATCACAAATGCTGCTGACTCATGAAGTACCTGGTGCCCCAGACAGTAAAGAATCTGCCTGCAATGCAAGAGACCAAGGTTCGATCCCTGGGTTAGGAAGATCCCTTGGAGAAGGGAATGGTTACCCACTCCAATATTCTTGCCTGGAGAATCCTATGGACAGGGGAGCCTGGCGGGCTGCAGTTCATGGGGTCATAAAGAGCTGGACACAGCTGAGTGACTACAATTTCACTTTTCATGAAGTACCAAGGAGACCAAGGGTGAACCATTAGATTTCATGATGAAGGTTGCCAATGTTTTTGACAAGAGCAGTTTCTAGAGAGGAGAAAGCCTGATTGGAGTACGTATATGCAGAGCACTGGAGGTGAGGAACTGGAGACAAGGATTATATGCATGGGGCTGATTTGGGGGTGAGAGATGGGCAGTTGTATGCATAAACCTTGGAGATCTGTTTCTCTGCCTGTCCTGGGTCATATCTGGACACCTGGACATCATTCTACCACATTCAAGGAAATTCTTGGGGACTCACTAAGTCCCTGGCTGCCTGGAATGATCTTGCAGCTGTTCCTTCTCTGAGGATTGCCTATCTGTAATAGCAACTGCTATGAGGACTAAAAGGAATCATGCTACATAAAAGGAGTCTTGCAGAATATGGCTGTCAGGAAAGAAAGAAGATAGCTCTCTAAGTAAATAGCAGCCTGCTGTTTAAATTTCTGCCCTCATTCTCTGTGGTTGACTGATCTTGGACAAACCTATCAGTAATCAGTGTTGAGTCTAACATCAAATGTATCATAATCCTTTTGGAAACTTTTAATATATTTGTTCTGTACAGCTTCTTAGAGAAACAAGTTTGCATCTGTTTCTTATCAACTGTATAAAGAAATGCTGTAGGTTTTTTTCTGTCCTAAAATTATCTTGCTCATGTTTGAAAATGGAAAGAAGGGGTGGGGATAGCTGATTTTACATGTAAGTGAACATCTCAGCTATCATTCTGTTCAGCAGAGATGCAGAGATTGGAGGAAGCGCCCTGCGCTTTGTTCCCTGATGCATTGTTGTAGAAAGCGTTTGTTTTCTTCCAACAGAACATGATTGTAACTTGATCTGTCTATTTCCACTCTGTCTTCGGAGACAGGTCATACAAGAAGTGGGTTGCAAGACATCAATTTTTCTGATAGGGCCAACAAGCTTTGTGACAAATGCTGAGATCGCTGAGGATCTGCAAAGACCAGTACTTCTGGTTTTGCCCTTGTGTTTTAGATTGTGAGATGATGTCTCACCCATTTTTCCATTGGTGAATTCAGCCCACAAACAGTAGGCTTTTTCTCTGATTTGATGCGGTCAGAAGTGGCTATTTCCTAGTTTTCTGCTGTTTTCTTGTCTTGTTATCTGCTTATACCTTAAAGAGATCCTTGTTAAGTAGTTGGTCTCTCCTTCCTCTGCTCACCCTCAAGCGCACGGTCACTGGTCCACTGTACATAGACACTTTGTTTTGGTATCTGTCTCTAATCTCCAGACCATGAATTCTGGGAGGTCAAGGTCAACGACTTCATTTTTATTCACAGCATCCAGCATATTGTCCAATCAAGGCTGAATTCTTAAGCTATGTTGACAAATACATGACAATAGCGATTACTACTGTATCAGGGACAGGAGAGAGACTTTTCATATAATACAGCAGGAAGGGACGTACAGATGAATATTTAGGTTGTTCAGTGTAGTGTCCGTTTTATCTTTTGTATGTCTCAGGCTCTCCATTGATTCAGACTCTTCATGGTTATTTTGACACTGTCTGAATAAGGTGCAATCAACAAACAGTTTCTGAGAGGAGGGGTGAACACACACGGTTGGGTAATAATGGGAAATTAAGGAGATCAAACCAGTCAATCCTAAAAGAAATCAACTCTGAATATTCATTGGAAGGACGAATGCTGAAGCTGAAGCTGTGATACTTTGGCCACCTGATGTGAAGAGCCAACTCATTGGAAGAGACGCTGATGCTGAGAAAGATTGAAGGCAGAAGAAGGGAAAGACAGAGGATGAGATGGTTAGTTGGCATCACAGACTCAGTGGACATAAAACTGAGCAAACTCCGGGAGATAAAGAAGGACAGAGGAGCCGGGCATGTTATAGTCCATGAGGCCATAAAGAATCGGACACAACTTAGCAACTGAACAGCAACAGCAAGGAGGAGGTCATAGGTCATATAAGGGGGGAGCGGAACTCAGCCAGAACCCCAGCTACCACTGTGGACAAGTAAGCTGAAGCCTGCAGGAAGGCTTCAGAAGATGCTATACAACATACTTTACAATCACCCTAGTCAAGGAGAAAGGAGTAGGAATAGTTCACATGCTTTAGTCATTGGTTCAGGGATGTGAACATTCTGAGAAGATGTTAGCTCCCAGTCACTCCCACCCCACTATACACACATAAATTCTGCAAGCCCAAGGCCAGCCAATAAAGAGAGAGTTGCCAGCTTTTAGACTAGTAGCCACAGAAATTGTAATGAAATCTGAGCCCTTATAAGATGAGCACAGATACAACTTGCCACAAAGACCACAAAGTGCTAATTCACAAATGAGCATTCACTTTATTTATCCTTTTCACTCTCAAGATGAATCTCTGTTAATGTAGGAAAATGCCCTTTGATGTGTGAGATAATATAGGTGAAAGCATCTTGGGACACATTTTATAAACTGTAAAGTGTGGTACAATTATATTGCTATTATCATTATTATCATTATTATTGGTTTGATAGCTTGATTATAGTCATCAGCACTCGAGAGGGGTAGTAGAATGCATTTCTGAGAATAAAAAGTGAGATGAGAAATTTAAGTACAACTCCAGTTACACATAATCAATAATTGTCCAAATCAAGGCCTAGCACCTTGCTTGAGTAAATTTAGAAATAAAAGCAAAAAGATCAGTTGTACATGTGTTGATCGTTTCTCCCTAGGGGAGCAACGGCTGAGAGCTTTACCAGGGGCTTGGATGTATATAAACTGTCTTAAATGGAGTGTTTGTGGGGAAGAGGCTGTTAGATCTGAATTGACCTTTAGCTCTTTCATTTGTTTGCTTTAAAACCGATTGATCCTGCTTTGCAGATTTAATCGTACTTGAACCAAAACAGGGACCTCAAAGGCATGGTTTTGACTTACACTTCATGTTGATATAACTGCTATCCAGGATCATGCCTTCATTTTTGACCCAGTCTCCTTGAATCAGACCATTCAGATAAACACTCTGGTTTTGATTTATTTATCTTACATCTGTGACATTTTGTGACTTAAAAAGCAGCAACATGACTTTACCAACAAAGGTCCCTGTAGTGAAAGCCAGGGCTTTTCCAGTAGAGAGTTGGACCATAAAGAAGGCTGAGCACCAAAGAATTGATGCTTTCGAATTGTGGTGCTGGAGAAGACTCTTGAGAGTCCCTTGGACTGCAAGGAGATCAAACCAGTCAATCCTAAAGGAAATCAACCCTGAGTATTCATTGGAAGGACTGATGCTGAAGCAGAAACTCTGATACTTTGGCCACTTGCTGTGAAGAGCCTGCTTGCTGGAAAAGACCCTGATGCTGGGAAAGATTGTGGGCAGGAGGAGAAGGGTGTGACAGAGGATGAGACACAATGGACTGACTCAATGGACATTATTTTGAGCAAATTCCAGGAGACAGTGAAAGACAGGGAAGCCTGAAGTGCATGGGGTCTCAAAGAGTTGGACTTTGTGACCGAACAACAGCAACCTGCTAGCCCATCTCTGGCAAATTTCATTCTGCTCACTTCAATAAGTTTCCAAAGCTACCACCCTACTGCCTTCAACTTATTCATTTCTCTCTACTTGGAAATCCAGAGTGCCTTTTGGCTGGAGCTACCTACCATGGGCTTCCCTTGTGGCTCAGCTGGCAAAGAAACTGCCTGTAATGCAGGAAACCTGGGTTTGATCCCTGGGTTGGGAAGATCCCCTGGAGGAGGGAAAGGCTACCCACTCCAGTATTCTGGCCTGGAGAATTCCGTGGTCTGTATAGTCTATGGGGTTGCAAAGAGTTGGACATGACTGAGCAACTTTCACTTCACCCACCCCTGACAGTTCTTAAATAGGAGAGATGTCTGAGGAAAGCAGAGGAAGGCATGAATAGGAAAGCTATGTGGGTAATGGAGTTGTTAGAGTCTGTGACCGATTGGATATGGATGCAAGAGGTAGGGGCCAAAGATGATGGCCTAGGTGAATGTTGATGTCCTCCACTGAAATAAGACATATGAGGAGAGACCAGATGAGAGCAAAAAGATACATAGACACAGATAGATTTCTTTGTTTTTATTTCTTCTCTCATTAAATGAAATGTAGCCAGTGGCAACTGTGGGTAAAACCAAACCTGACTGTTAGATTGTTTAAATTGATAGCACGGTTATGGACAAGAGGTGATTATTTTCCTAATCATCCTGTTAACAGAGCTTGAATTTAGTGACATTCAAATAACTAATAGGGAAGATTTTCTATTGAAACCTATTTAGAGTCTTAAGCAGATTCTCATATGGTGAAAGGCACACAGGTGCCTTTTCATGGCTGTGAATCAACCCTACTCAATTAGAAAGAATAAAACTTCACTGTACTTAACCAGAAAGACACCTAGAAGTGTTAAGCCTGGGTATAATCCAGCCCCGTTTCCAAGGGTTGAGCCAGGAGACCTGGGGAAGGATGTCTGGCGGTGCTGGCTTTCTGTGCTAACCGAACTGGCATCGCTGAGTCAATTAGATTTAATTTGATTTCTTGCTTGATCCTCTGGCTGCCCCATAACTGAAAACCTGAATATTTGCTCAAATTACTATTGTCCTCAGACAAAGACCTCTTCAATTCACAGAGCAATCTATAATGTAACTACCCATTTCCCATCTGCTCTGTGTGTACCTTAACTGATAGCTATTCAGACATTTATTTTAGACAGCAGTGCCTGTGATGAACTGAGAGTTTCTTTGAATCTGGGCTTTTGAGATCCAAATTGGTAGCCTTGGAAATTTATTCTTCAACAAAGGTCTCTTGAGAGCTCTTCTCATCTGGAAGAGGAAGAGGGAGAAAAAAGAAGGGCTCACAAAAAGCCTTCACAATCCTTTCATCTACAGAATTACCAAAAAATGTTCTTGGAAGAATGGCCCGTGCAGACTCACCTGACATTTCACTGGTATAAGTAATTTCTGATTATTTCTAGTTTCTCTGTTTGAATCTGTGTGTGACCCAACAGAATCATTTTCCGCTGAGTGGAGATGATATGATTTCAAGTGAGATAACAAAAGGGGAAAATGAATGCATCATCTAAGTGCTTCAAAGAAGCATCAATTCTGTCTTTGGAGGGTGCAACCCAAAATGAGGGCATTGTCAGTAGAGAGGCAATCTTGGGATATAAATGGTCAGAAAGCCCTACACACCATAGCTTAGAGATGAACGGCAGGGAATATTTACTTAGGTATTAACTTGTGCCAGATACTGTTCTAAGTACTCTCTCTATATTATACCATCTAACAATTTAGGTCTTATTATCTTAAATTTATAGACAGTGTATCTCTTGGAATTCTCCAGGGAAATAGAGCCATATGTATTATATGAAACTGGCTCAGAAGAGGCTGAGAAATCCCATTATCTACATTTGGCAAGTTGGAGACCCAGGAGAGTGGATTGTATGTTTTGGTCTGAATCTGAAGGCAGAAGACTAGCGTCTCAGCTTGAAGACAGTCAAACAGAAAAGAGTGAATTCTTTCTTCCTCTGCCTTTTGTTCTACGCAGGCCTTCAGCTGATGGGATGAGGCCCACCCACACTGGGGAGGCAGTCTTCTTTACTCAGTCTATCAATTCAAATGTTAATTTTGTTCAGAAACATCATCACCAACACACCAGAATAGTTTTTACTCTGAGCATCTGATAGCCCAGTTGAGCTGACACATTAGATTAATCATCATAGATAAGAAAACTGGGGCATAGGGAGTAAGTTACCTGACTCAGGCCACACAGCAAGCACATAACCTCAGATCTGAACCCAGCTTGTCTGACTCCAGGGCCGGTGCTGTAATCACTGTGGGACACTGTTTCTCTGTGCTGTGGTCTAGAACACATGTCAGAGGCATATTAGTTCAGTTTCCTCTACCCTGTGACATGAAATCTCTTTAATGTAGGACATGGAATTGAATTCAAATTCAAAACCAGTGGTCCCCAATCTTTTTGGCACCAGGGAAAGGTTTCATGGAAGACAGCATGGATGGGGGTGGGGCCCAGGGGGGTGTGTTTCAGGATGCCTCAAGCACATTACATTTACTGAGTTCATTGAGCAGGAAGTAGAGCTCAGGTGATAATCCAAGTGATGGGGAGCAGCTAAGTACAGGTGAAGCTTTGCTCCCTAACCTGCCACTCACCTCCTGCTGTGCAACCCCATTCCTAACAGACTTGGTGGTTGGAGACCCCGATGTGAAACCATTAAGGAAAAAAAGAAGGGGGCTTTTAACACCATCAAAATGTGAATTGTAAAGACAGGGGTAAAAAATGATCTTCTAGTATTTAACCATGGTATCTACTCAATGTTTGTTAATTCTTTTGAGTGAGTGAATTTATTTATTTTTGGCAATTTTTTTACAGTTTTATTATGAACATGCCCAACCTCTCCAAGCAGTTAGGAACTTATACATTTCTGTATCTTCCACAAGGATTTACATGGTTTATGGGATCACATAAAGAGCTCAATAAATATTGGTTGGTATGATTAGATTGATGACCGAAGATGTTAATCAGTTGTGTGCTAATAAGTACATTGCTTTTTTTAAGAATTGAAAGGGACACTAGAGATGTTATGATTGAATCAAAGTTAAATATTTTGAAGTAGGGAAAATTCTTTCATTTTTTTCAAGCAGAAAAATGAGGGGAAAAAAGTCCACCCCCCCCATCTCATCCTGATTTGGAAATGGGGGTGAACAGAACCAAAGTGGATTGTAATGAGGAGAATGACTTAAATGGTGGAATGTTCAGCTCTTGTCTACAGGTTTACAGAAATGAAATTAAACTTGGGCTTTCTATTGCAAAACAATAAGCAAATTGAAGGCCAATTATACCAGCTCATCAGAAAAAGCTGGCGAACGAGAGAGGATTTTGCATTTCTGAGTAGAACGACTTTTCAGATGAAAGAATTTATTACAAGAAATTGAGAACATCTGGGCCATCAAAGGCAGAATGCAGTGAATAATTGGACAATCATAGACTGGCATCCATTTGAATAAGAGGCACTTCTTTGGTTCCAACTAAGGGATGTTTTTTGAAATTCCTCATCTAGAAGGAAATGAAGCTCAGCTTTTAAAACATGATTTTTTCCTACCTGGTTGTTACTTGGTTATGAAAGAAATCTATTTTGGGAACCTCAGTTCTGTAAAGTTATCCTTGTGACCAAAATTAGGGGAGAATAGCAGAAAAGCAGTTGGCTCTGTTCTCTGTATTTCATCCACTGGCTTAAGTCTAATCCAGTATCACCATTTCTGATTCTGGCAGACATCACACTCATATGTCCAAGTGTGTGTGCTAAGTTGCTTCAGTCCTGTCCGACTCTTTGTGACTCTATGGATTGTAGCCTGCCAGGCTCCTCTGTCCATGGGACTCTCCCGGCAAGAGTGAATACTGGGGTGGGTTGCCATGCCCCATTCCAGGGGAATTTCCCAGCCCAGGGATCAAACCCAAGCCTCCTGTGTCTCCTGCATTGGCAGGCGGGTTCTTTACCACTAGCGCCACCTGGGAAGCCCCGCACTCACGATAGGCCATAATAATTCAGCTTCTCCGCATTCTCCACTTTCTCGCTGATATCCCTCAGCTAGAAGCCACCTTGCCCGCATCCTTCAAGTGCCAGGCAGGGTGCTAACGGCGGGGGTTGGTCCTGATGGAGGGGGTAAGCCTTTGGGCTGTCCACGTGAGTGGGGCTGAGCTCACCCAGTCCCCACTCCTCTCAGTGCCCCGTGTTCTCTTTATCTCTAACAGTGAGAACGTCACACGTCATGATGCCCTTCTTTGGCTTAAACACTGAACTAGATTTTTTTATATATGTTTGTCTTAAAAAAATTTTTTTTTATTTATTGTAGTGCAGATGCTTAGTTGCCCCACCTATATAGAATCTTCCCAGACCAGGGATGGAACGCGTGCCCCCAGCATTGGCAGGTGGATTCTTAACCACTGGACCACCAGGGGAGTGCTGCATTAGATGCTTTACATACATATACGATTTCTAGTAGCTTTCATAGTCCCTTTGGATAGTAATGATTATCCCATTTTATAGTCAGGGACACTGAAGATCAAAGAGGTGATATAGACAGATAATTTAATCCAGATTACACTGTGTAATAACTCACTGTGTATGCGTGCTTAGCTGCTCAGTTGTGTCTGACTCTTTGTGACCCTTTGGACTACAGCCTACCAGGTTCCTCTGTCCATGGGATTTTTTAGGCAAGAATATGGGAATCGGCTTCCGTTTCCTTCTCCAGGGATCTTCCTGACCCACGGATCGATTCTTCACCTGCCGAGCCATTGGGAAAAGTGCAATGACTCAACACTCAGTGGCTTAAAACCACAAAGGTTTCTCACTCGTGCTTCACATCCCCAGTGGGATGGCAGGGCGCTCTGTTCATTGTAGTCAGCTGGGGACTCAGGCTGAATGAGTGGCCACCCCCTCAGATAATGCCAGTCTCAGTGCTTGAGGAATGAGAAAGCTCCATAGGAGACTTTTGCACCAGCAGTGAAATGCTTGCCCTAGAAATGACATTTCTTATTTCTGCTTGCTGTTCATTGCCAGGTGCCTGTTACATGGCCCCAACCAACCATGAGATAGGGGTGGTAGAAAATACAATCATATTCTGGATGCCAAAGTATAGAGCGCTGGAAGTATTCATTGAACAGAACTGGCAAGAGGCTGTATAGCCTGGCAATTATGATTGTGGGTTTAAATTAAGGTTCTACCACTTTTGTGGTTGCAGAACCTTGCACAAATTAATCTCACCAAGCTTCAGTTTTCCTCACTTTTTAAATGAGGAGATAATTATACCTTCACCAAGGAGTTTTAATAAGGAAACAATAAGATAACGTATACACAAAGCTTAGTACAAATAAACTGGGCAAAGATCAGGTTGAGGCCAGCTCAAGTTGTGCAAACATGGGGACCATTTGTCCATAGCTTTTAGAAATAAAATAACCAAAATTATGTCCGGGGAAGAGTGCAAGAGATGCATATACAGATATGTCAAGAAGAAAAAATTCAGAGAAGATTGAAACCTTGGCATGAAGAGTCAGAGCAGGAAAGAGACACTCAAGAAGAGGAAAGTGAAAATCTTAAAATGTGGCTGTAGGGACTTCCTGGTCGTCCAGTGGTTAAGATTCTGCACTCCCAATACAGAAAGCATCGGTTCAATTCCTGGTCAGGGGACTAAGATCCCACGTTCCACAGGGCATGATTAAAACAAACAAACAAACCAAAAACACAGCCACAGATTCTTCCGTACTTTCCTTTGGAGAGGTGAGGTCTCTGTTCTCTCCTCTTGAATCTGGGCTGGATGGTGATTGCTTTGATCTTTAGAGCACAATGGAAGTAACACGGTGTCATTTCAGCGTTATGCCAAGTGGCTCTTATCTTGTCTGCTGAAACACTTGTTCTTGGATCTCTGAGCCACCTCTGACCATCCTGAGGTTGCCATGCCATGAGGAAGCCCAAGACATGAGAGGCCACGTTTGAACCAACATTTGCCACTGATACCAGTCAGAGTCATTGCAGACCAGGTACCAGATATGTGATTGAAGAGTCTCCACATCATTCTAGCCCTCCAATGTCACCCTTGCCATCTGAGTCGTCCCAGCTGAGGCCCTAGGCATCACAGAGTAGACACAAATCATTTCCAGTGTCTCTTTGTGACCCCATGGACTGAATAGCCCACCAGGCCCCTCTGTCCATGGAATTCTCCAGGCAAGAATACTGGAGTGGGTAGCCATTCCCTTCTCCAGGGGATCTTCCTGACCCAGAGATTGAACCTGGGTCTCCTGCATTGCAGGCAGATTCTTTACTGTCTGAGCCACCAGGGAAGCCCTCTGGATGTACAATAACCATGGCATGATGCACCAGGAGATGACCAGAAACGCGAGTAGGTGAGGGTGATTATAGGTGAGTAGGCGATTGTCTGAATTAGTGCTAAAGACAAAAGCCTGTATGCTTCTATATGCTTTCCTGGGGGAAAATGGCTCCATTTAAAGGTTTGATGTCAGTTTCCCTTTGGCTTTGGCCACCAGAGTTGGGCTTATACACTGTGCCCTACCTTGGTACCTCCCATCGGGCCTGCTTCATTCATAAGCCTGGCTATTCCTCTGCCGCTTCTCTTCCAACAGAAACCTGATTTTAGTATCTCGTCCATGTTCTTCTGCTCACCCTCTGGTCTCAGCTTTGGGCAGCCTCATTGTGCTGATTTAGCAAAGTTGGCCTACCTGCACACTCTTCCCCTTTTCCTCCTCCTTTTCCTCCCCACCTCCATCTCCTTCTTTTTGGGGGGCTGTTCAAAGAGTAGTACTGGCAGCTCACAAAGCTCTCATTGATCTTTCTCAATGCTGCCTCCTCTTGTCACAGCTAAGATCCCTTTGAGAAAACCCAGGCAATCAGGGAGGGATATTTATCTACAGTAGCACTGCCCAGGGGCATCTCCTGAGCAGCTCAGAACCCTCCCTTCCAGGTTGACTCCAATCTTAAAAGAAGAGAGGAGGGTCCACTCCCCACTGTGAAGCCCGTCTCTTCTCTCACACCTTCTGGGAGCCTGTCTCCTGACTCATGGACCAGGAATATGCCGCAGAGCAGGGAGGATGACGGAGCCCACCACAGAGGCTCGGCACCCCTCTTATCAGTCCTCCTCAGCAGGTGAAGGCTTCTTTTCTGACACCCCTTTTGTAGGTGGAAAAGTCCTGATCTTAACGTTGTGTGCATGTACTCAATCGTGTCCGACTCTTTGTGACCCCATGGAGTAGCTCATCAGGCTCCTCTGTCCATGGAATTTTCCAGGCAAGAAATACTGGAGTGGGTTTTTATTTCCTTCTCCAAGGGATCTTCCTGACCCAGGGATCAAACCCACATCTCTTGCATCAGCAGACAGATTCTTTACCACTGCACCCCCTGGGAAGTCTGGATCTTAACATTACAGCCCTATTTTATTTTCCTTCAATTCTTTCCCACATGTGGTTTGGTTTTCAAAATATTCAGGACTTTTCTAAAAGCTGAGTTCCCAAAATTGTGTCCATTTTATACCTGTTTCTTCAGTTTAGTTCAGTTCAGTCGCTCAGTTGGGCCTGACTCTTTGTGACCTCATGAACCGCAGCACACCAGGCCTCCCTGTGCATCACCAACTCTCGGAGTTCACCCAAACCTGTAACCTGTTTCTTAATGAGTTTGACACCATGATATTCCTGAATGTGATAATCTCCCGGCTTCATTTCCTCTTTCCTGAAAGCCCACTTCCTGTTTCCCGTTCCCTGTCTCTCATGGGAGTTCACAGTGCATCAGGAACTCTTGGTCGCCTTTCTTTATTCCCTTTGAATAATGAGAGGTTATTTAGCAAACATCCCTGAAATGTTGCTAACCTCTGTAGAGGAGTTAGTCAAAACTCCTCCTTGGAGTTTCTGACCCAACAGAGAGGAAAGAATAGACAAAAACTCTGCTGGCATTTATCAATAAAATCAGATTCCAAATTGATCTGTTCTTTCCTTTAGGAAGATATCAGCTGCTCTTGATTGAGTCAATTAAGAATCTCTGACAAGATGTACATTTAAAATAATTATTATTCACTTATTTTTGGCTGTGCTGGGTCTTTTTGCTGCAGGGGGACTGGTCTCTAGTTGCAGTGTATGAGCTTCTCATTGTGGTGGCAATTATTGTGGAGCATGGGCTCTAGGGCCCGCAGGCTTCAGTCGTTGTGGTCCTGGGGCTCCAGAGCACGGCTCAATAGTTATGGTGCACCAGCTTATTTGCTCCTTGTCATGTTGAATCTTCTCATGACAGGGATCAAACCTGTGTCTCTGGCATTGGCAGGTGGATTCTTTATCGCTGAACCACCAAGGAAGCCCAAGATGTACATTTTTATGCTCTTTCAAAGCCTCTGTCTCCTCAGCTGTAAACTAATGACTTGAATAGATTTAAACAAGATGTCATATGTAAAGTACAACCATTGCATGGCACTCAGTTCTCAAGAAATGCTGCTTTATTATTCATTGCTCCCCTAAGGACACCCCCACCCCTTCTCTGGAGGCCTTGAAGTATCCTTGACTGTTCATCTGAAACATTCTAAATGACTAAAACTTACATTCTAAGCACTGAGTTTCAGCTTTCACTTTGGGTAGGGTGACATGAGGGTGTGACATCAGACTGGGTCTGTTGTCAAAGACTGATAGAAAAATGACCTGGTTTAGCTCCCAGAATAGGTCGAGGGACACTTTTCCATCTTCCTCCCTGTTGATGGGCTCCTGTTAACCTTGTGCGAGTCTCTGACTTAGGTGGTGTCAGCAGATTTATCAGGGCCGTGTTGGAGGTGCACGAGAATCAGCAGTTTTGCTTCACTGGGGTTTCCACGAGAGTCTGCTTTTGCCTCACTTCATCTGAGTTCACCAGAATGGAGTAATTTCAAGGAAACAGCAATTTAGACCTTTGAATTTCTCATGGCCCTTGAACTAAATTGTAAGTCAACTCTTGCTCACTTGAAGTGGAGTCCCCACCTTGATCTTCCAGAAAATTGTGAAGAGTGTAACAGACATTTCGGATAGGACATTTCCAGACAGATTGCTGGCTTTCTGCTTCTCTTTGCTTATTTAACCTTGCTACTAAAGGCTGAGAATAATGAAGCGTTTATATATTTTCATTTCAGAGGTCAGAAAACTGAGGCTAAAGGAAAGGAAGTAACTTAAAAGATATTCTGCTTGTGCAGTTGTCTGGACCACAGCTCAGATCGCTCAATTTGCTGTTCCAGTGCCTTTTCACCTTCATGCTTCCGTTCTTTTAGTAAAAATAGTTAACACCGCAAATTATGTATCAGGTACAAGGATATGAAGAGTGGATTTGTCAGAATGCAAAAACCAGAACGGAAAACTGTATGTGAGTGAAGCGAAAGTTGCTCAGTCGTGTCAGACTCTTTGCGACCCCATGGACTATAGTCCACCAGGCTCCTCTGTCTATGGAATTCTCCAAGCAAGAATACTGAAGTAGGCTGCCATTCCCTTCTCCAGAGCATGTTCCCGACCCAGGGATCAAACCCAGGTCTCTTGTATTGCAAGCAGATTCTTTACTCTCTGAGCTACCAGGGAAGCCCTGAAACTGTATGTAGACCCATATAGTTAAATAATCCATATTTGAGAAAAGAACTGCATCTAGGCAGGATGGAGATTTGCAGGTTCTCTGTTCAAGTATTTAGGTGTGGCGTCTTCTGGATGGAGGACAGGAAGGGAACTGAACTGTGGGGTTGATCATTCAAATGGCACAACATGAGCCATTTCATCACTAATAAATTATGAAACTCTTAATGTCAGGGCATTGTGATCATTTTAATGCTTATTTCCAGTAAAATGACAATCAGCCCATGTGACTGATAGTCGCTGCCCCTGCAAAGTACCTTTCTGTTACTACAGTCCCTCCCCTGGGTCACCTAACAGTTGCCCTACTTCTAGCAGCTAAAATAGTTAACATCTGGCACAGGAGGAGACTCCCAGGAACACTTCTGTGCCAAGACTAGCATCTTATCTGAATATTACATTTTAGTTTATTATCTTAATGTGTATTATAGTTATGCATGTCTAAGTTCCTTGCAGAATGGNCATTCAAATGGCACAACAAGAGCCATTTCATCACTAATAAATTATGAAACTCTTAATGTCAGGGCATTATGATCATTTTAATGCTTATTTCCAGTAAAATGACAATCAGCCCATGTGACTGATAGTCGCTGCCCCTGCAAAGTACCTTTCTGTTACTACAGTCCCTCCCCTGGGTCACCTAACAGTTGCCCTACTTCTAGCAGCTAAAACAGTTAACACCTGGCACAGGAGGAGACTCCCAGGAACCCTTCTGTGCCAAGACTAGCATCTTATCTGAATATTACACTTTAGTTTATTATCTTAATGTGTATTATAGTTATGCATGTCTAAGTTCCTTGCAGAATGGGGTTGTATACTAATGTAAGTGAAAGTGTTAGTAGCTCAGTTGTCCCTGACTCCTTGAGAACCCATGGACTGCAGTCCACCAGGCTCCTCTGTCCATGGGATTTTCCAGGCAAGGATACTGGAGTGGTTTGCCATTTCCTTCTCCAGAGGATCTTCCTGACCTGGGGATCGAACCCGGGACTCCTGCACTACAGGAAGATTCTTTACTGACCTAGCTACCAGGAATAATGAAAATGAAAACATATTGATATGTTATGTGCCTTAGTGTAAAGTATAGAATTATGAAAGCCTGTGATAGCCATCATTTTGCCAAAGATGAAGAAACAGATTCCTGTGATGTGAGTTTGGCATAGGGCTACTGTTTTTTTAACAGTGATTGATAATGGAATAGCCAACCACGCTGCCTTCTGTCCATTTTGCTCCATTTAACTGATAATAAGGATCTGAAGACTCGGAAATATTCATTGTGTATATTAGACTCCAGATAGCATCTATGATTGAAACACAATGTAATTTAGGAGGAAAACATCAGACTCTTTTCATTTCAGACTCCATCTATCCATTAGGAAAGGCAGGGGTCTTAGTGCATTTGTTCAGCAACTCTAATTTTTAGAAGGCTACAACCATTGGCCCTCCTTCCTTTTTAAAATGAATCTCAAATCTGAATGGGCATCAAAATCACCTGGATGACTTATTAGACCACAGTTTTCTGTTCCCCACCCCCAGAGTTTCTGACTCTATGGATCTGGGCTGGGACCCAAGAATTTGTATTTTAAGCATCTTTTGATGCTGGTGCTGCCGGTCCTGGGACCACACTTTGAGAACCACTGACTTATAGCCATGTGACTGTTAGGTGAGTGCTTGGATTAGAAATAGGAAGATCAGATCCTTACCTTAGGAGATAAGGCCTTTATTGTGGAAGAGTCTGAAGGCTCCTTTACTAAGGTTTAAGCAGAGGACCAAAGCCCAAAGGAGTTGTTGTTCAGCCGCTAAGTCATGTCTGACACTTTGCAACCCCATGGACTTCAGCATACCAGGCCTCTCTGTCCTCCACCATCTCCTGGAGTTTGCTTGATGCCATGTCCATTGAGTTGGTGATGATATCTAACCATCTCATCCTCTGATGCCCCCTTCTCCATTTGCCTTTAATCTTTCCTAGCACCAGAATCTTTTCCAATGAGCGGGCTCTTTGCATCAGTTGGCCAAAGTATTAGAGCTTCAGCATCAGTCCTTCCAATGAATATTCAAGGTTGACTTCCTTTAGGATTGACTGGTTTGATCTCCTTGCAGTCCAAGGGACTCTGAGGAGTCTTCTCCAGCACCACAATTCAAAAAGCATTAGTGCTCAGCCTTTTTTATGGTCCAAATTTCACAACCTTACATGATTACTGGAAAAATCATAGCTTTGACTATATAGACCTTTGTTAGCAAGGTGACGTCTCTGCTTTCTGGGTTGGTCATAGGTTTCCTTCCAAGGAGCAAGCATCTTTTAATTTCATGGCTGCAGTCAATGGCCACAATGATTTTCAAGCCCAAGAAAATGAAATCCCTCACTGCTTCCACTTTTTCCTTTTCTATGTGCCATGGAGTGATGGGACCAGATGCCGTGATCTTAACAGACCTAAAAATGTCAGGCCACTTCTGGCCCAAGGAAAGTGAAGTTTGACTTCAGTAAAGGAAAATCTGGAGATCTAAACTGCTCTCAGGGGTGATCTGTGGAAAATGGTCATGTGTGGAAAGCAGCAGAGCTGTGGGCACTTGGCCCTCCTTGTTGGGCATCACCACCATCCTTGTAATCAATATATTCTGGTTACTCCTTCTACTCCACCTGGGGTGATACCTTCTCCATCTTGTTTTTGGGTTCATTCTTTTTTAACCATTCTTGAAATAGGTATTTCCATGGTTTAAATCAATAGTCTCTCTTGGGTCATCTTGTTCTCTCATGCTTTCTTTCTTTTTTTTTTTTGTTCAGTCACTATGTCATGTCTGACTCTTTGTGACCCCATGAATTGCAGCATGCCAGGCTTCCCTGTCCTTCACTATCTTCTAGAGTTTGCTTAAATTCATGCCCATTGAGTTGGTGATTCCAATTATAATCTACTGGCAACCTCTCTCTTAAACTTCAGAACTGCCTTTTCTAAATTCTTCAAACATGTATCTTCTAGGCTCCAAATATTCAGCATTCCAATATTAAAATGCTGAGTCCACAATGAACCTACCACGCAGTTCAGTTAACAATTTAATCCACCTAATTGCCCAAGCAAAATCCCTAGACATCCTCCAAATCCTTCTTTCTCCTTCATTCTGCTCCATCCACCAATTCTCCAGACCCTGACAACTCTACAACCCAACCATCTTCTCTTCTCCATTTCCACTGCCTTGCCTGGCAGCCAGGCCCTCATTAATGACTTCCAAGACTACTGAAATAACCCCTCTGTTTCCTGAGTCAACCTGCCACCCTGTCTTCTGCCAAGCAACTTATATTCCTATCATAATTTTAGTTCTTCCAGCTCAAAAATTTCAAATGTGCCACACCTCCTCCATTATTTACCCCAAACTCCTTAACAAGGCATCTAAGGCCTTGCATGACATAAACCCTACCTACTTTATCAGCCTCCTCTTCCTCTTCTTACTCACTTGACCCTAAATTTCAATCAAAATGAACTAACATTGTTGCTGAATTTGCTGTGTTCTTTCACTCTACTGGCCTTGACTAGTTGCTTTTTCTGCATGAAGTGTCTTTCCTACCCTTATCACTCCATAAATCTTATTTGACCTTTCATACCCAGCTGGCTTATCATTGCCTGGTTGAGTGGGTTACTCTCCCCTCTGTGGTTTCTGGGCCAATCAGAAGTGACTTGATGACACACACAATTAGAATCATTCTCTATCTGTGTCCTTCATGAATACCTCTAGGGCAGTGTCCACAAGTGTCCCGACCTCAGCATCTAGCACCATATCTGGCACAAAGTGGATGCCAGTATATGTTTGTTGAATGAATGCTCTCAATTTCATGCCCCAAGAAATACAACCTAAAGGGATGTCAGTACTACACCACGATGTGTCTTTGTGTAAGTAAGAGACAATTCACTATATAATTTTCACATTTTTCAGCAGCATAAAATAAGCAATGTTTGGGCATTACCTAGGAAATGTATTCAATGTTCCTCCTGTCTGGATCACTTCCAGCATGTATTCATGTCAACTAGTCTCTTGTCTGTAATCCTCCTCTTGGAATAAGATGTTCATTTCATACTTTTATTGCATTCTTGTCAGGAGTTGTAAGCTCTATAAAAGCAGCTCCCCACATTTATCATAAAACTGGAAGCTGTAATTAGGAAATGCACAAGCACACTGGGATAGACTCCAGGCAGGTGACTGCCACCGAAGAGACAAACCAAGAATCTGCAATTTTCCAGGCAAGACTACTGGAGTGGGTTGCCATTTCCTTTTCCAAGTCCAGGAAGCTAAATAAGTTCAACTCTGTTCAGTGAGTTAAGATGCTCCCATTACTGAAAGATAGCCTAGAGCAGAGAAAAACAAATATATATTAACTCATATATATGGAGGAGGAGGCAATGGCAACCCACTCCAGTACTCTTGCCTGGAAGATAAGAGGAGCCTGGTAGGCTGCAGTCCGTGGGGTCGCCAAGAGTTGGACACGACTGAGCGACTTCCCTTTCACTTTTCACTTTCATGCATTGGAGAAGGAAATGGCAACCCACTCCAGTGTTCTTGCCTGGAGGATCCCAGGGATGGGGGAGCCTGGTGGGCTGCTGTTTATGGGGTCGCACAGAGTCGGACACGACTGGAGCGACTTAGCGGCATGTATATGGAATCTGGCAAAATGGTTACTGATGAACCTATTTACAGGTAAGAATAGAGACAGACATAGAGAACGGACTTGTGAACCTAGCAGGGAAGGAGAAAGCAGGACGAACTGAGAGAGTGGTGTTGATGTATACACACTACCACAGGTAAAATAGGTAGCTGGTGGGAAGGCACTGTATAGCTCGGTGCGCTGATGACCTAGAGGGGTGGCAGGGAGGCTCAGGAAGGAGGGAATATATATATATACTTCTAGCTGATTCATGCTGTTGTTTCACCAGAAACTAACACAGCATCGTAAACCAATTATTTTTTAAGTTCTCCAATTTAAACAATATCCTATGATAAACCATGATGGAAAAGAATATTTTTAAAAAAGAATGTGTATGTGTGTGTGTGTGTGTGTGTATAACTGAATCACTTTGCTATGTAACAGCAATTAACAATGTTGTAAATCAACTATACTTCAGTGAAAATAAGGAAATGAAGAAGTGATAGCCTGGATGGTGCTTTGCCCCACCCAGTAATAAAGATGGGGCTTCCTTGGTGGCTCAGTGGTGAAGAACCCACCTGCCAATGCAGGAGCCGCAGGAGACGTGGGTTTGATCACTGGGTCAGGAAGATCCCCAGGAGGAGGGCATGGCAACCCACTCCAGTATTCTTGCCTAGAGAATCGCATGGGCAGAGGAGCCTGGCGGGCTTTATTTAGTCTCTAGGAGTCCAATACTTTGGCCACCTGATGCGGAGAACTGACTCATTTGAAAAGACCCTGATGCTGGGAAAGATTGAAGGCAGGAGGAGAAGGGGACGACAGAGGATGAGATGGTTTGATGGCATCACCAACTCAATGGACATGAGTTTGGGTAAACTCCTGGAGTTGGTGATGGACAAGGGGGCCTGGGGGTCGCAAAGAGTTGGACATGACTGAATGATTGAACTGAACTGAACTAAGGGGTGCAAAGAGTCAGACATGACTCAAGTGACTTAGCACACACACACACAAAACATACAGATAACTTCTCTTAGGGGAAAATACACAGGAGGTGACCTGGGATTCTATGAGGCAAATCATTCTGGATAAGCCTGATCTCCTTAATTCATCTCTTGGCCTTCAGAGAAAACGCCACCATCTCTAGACTTAGAACGGTGGCTGTGCATTCTTTGGACAACCACCATCTTGAATTTGAGCTACTATGGCAAGTGTTCCCTTCTGTCTCTTATACGCAAGGATTTGAGTGGGTGTTACAAGGATGAGCCTTCTGTAAGAATTCTCCAGGCAGAGATTTGAGGGAGGTGGATTCAAATAGCAGCAGAAATGTTCAGTTTTGTCCTGATTTTCATGGCTTGTTGCACAGCCATTCACATGTTTCTTTGTATGAGCAATATAATAACCAGCTTTCAAAAGGACAGACAGCATAATGAATGGATTGTAAAACATGCTCATAAAAACAGTAGAGTGCGTCTAGAAGTGTGTGTTCTCTGCTTTTGATTTACTGTGTACCCTGTTTTGCATTTTCACATCATTTGCAAGTTTTCTATTAAAAATAAGCATCTAATGGGCATGCAATTAATTTTAATTTTTCTTTCTCTTCCCCCCAAGGTGATTAAAAAAAAAAAGTGTGTGTGTGGTGATTGGGGGGAGACATTTTACAGTCCTGACAGAACATGGATATTACAGCCACAGAGTTCATTACAGGGTAATTAATGCATGTTAAGGATCTTGTAAATATTATGTGGTAATAGCTCTAAATAAATACACACTCCACTTGGAAAGAGCTACTCCACCCCTGCCACGGGGAATGAGATGTTCCTAATTAATGCCTTTAGACGAGGAGCCTGTGTCACCTTGGACAGTCTTGGGAAATTACAGCTTTAGTTTGTGGAAGGCAACAGTGAACGGTTAATTACAGAACCTTGACATGCCTGGTGCCTGTCGCACCTGGACTAAGTGGGTTGGACAGGCCCACCTGGCTCACTCTCTTCTTCAGGAGGCTTTGTTGTTAGAAAGCGGACTGTGCAGCTATAGTGGTTCTGCTGGGAGCCTTTCCAGCTCCAGGAAGAAAAGCTTTCCAGGAGGACCTGCTGGCAAATACTTGATTATCTTGGACTCTTTACTGAGCTCTTCAGTCCAGGATGGGGGACTCTGTCTGGGAAGCGAGAGTCACTGCTGTTGTTGATGGTATTGATGAGTATGGGTTTAAATGATATTTCCTGTTTGGCTTGCTGCTCGGTTTAGAGATGGCCTCTGCCAGATGCTGGTGTGTGGTCCTTGGGATCCCTTTTTAGCACCTGGCTACAGTTATTACCATCAGGACTGCAAGTGTCTCCATGGTCATCCCCCCAGAGGCCTTCCGATTTTAGGAAAGTGACAGAAAGGCTGTTGCACCTCTGGATACATTTCTCTTTTCAAGTCAGCTGGGCTCAGACTGATGTGTCATGGACCAAGACCATGGCATCAAAATAGTCATGGGGTAAAGGTTTAGCCTAAATCAACTTTCACTCATACCTTGCCACTTCTGCACAGTACTCTGATCTACATTTTTCCAAAGTTGTTCACATATTGACTTGTCTATGCATGGCGTCTATGCTCTTCTGGGATGACAGCCTATGGCGATGAGGTTAACTGTGCAGAGTGAGCTTTTATCTGCCCTGGCAAAGTCTTCCTTTCCTACCTTTGAAACGGTACCTCCTCTTAATCTCTCACCTCTTACCTGGAATTCCTAAAGAAGAAAATCAAGTCTTAACACCCTCAAAGAGAGAAGTGCATCAAATGCCAACCTCTGGAGTTGAGAATCACACCCAGGTAAACACAGATATAGACTAGAACTTTAGCCAGAGTTTAAAAGTAGTGAGATCCCAAAGGCTTGAGGTTCCTGGGAATAATCATTCTTAGCATAGGGAACAGGGACCTGCTGGTGTGACTGAAGGAGCCAAAGACAAATTTCACCCACTTCAAGCTGAGGAAGTACTGAAACACCATGGACATGGATATTCACGTTGCTGATGATGCCAGCAAGAAAATGTGATGAATTCCCTGAGTATCAAGATAAATAGACAAACCAAACAAGGATACTGAGTTCTTGGTGTCAGTTGCCAACAGGGACTGCTAAAAGTCTGGACTGAAGTATGGGGCAAGAAGATACTTTTTATAAAGGACTTAGTGTAGAACCTCACAAAAGTTAACATTCAGTATAGGCTGTGTTGTAATTATTAAGGAATGTGCCTAGAAAAAATCACACCTCTTGTTCTGATGGAGACATAGAGGGAACCTCATGGAGACAGGTAAGGGCACACATTGTTTAGTATTGTTACAGAAAAATCATTCTGACACTTGTTCAAAGTGGCATGGAAGACTTTATTCAAAACTATTATAATATGGGAGAGAGATTGAACTCAATTCCAAATATAACAGGGACAGTGGGGATGTAAACCAGTGGGCTTGGTGATGGAGTGCATGGAAAATTACTAAGAGGAGCTTGGTTAGGTATCAAGGGTTTTGGAAGAGGAAATTGAGTGGATATCAAGAGTAAGGGAGTCTCAAAAAACTGTCTTAGCAGGATTATTTACTAAAAATAGGCTCAGCAGGCAAGGACTAGGTCTAGTCAAGAAGCAAGCTTGGCTTGAAATGTGCTGGGGAATGGCTGCTGCTGCTGCTAAGTTGCTTCAGTCATGTCCGACTCTGTGTGACCCCACAGATGGCAGCCCGTTGGGCTCCGCCATCCCAGGGATTCTCCAGGCAAGAACACTGGAGTGGGTTGCTGGGGAATGGAGTCTGACCTAATAAAATAAACCATATTAGTTTAAAAAAGAAAGCAAGTTGTGAACTTCCCTGGTGGCCCAGTGATTAAGAATCTACCTGCCAGTATAGGAGATATGAGTTCTGTCTCTGGTCTGGGAAGATCCTACATGCTGTGGAACAACTAAGTCCATGGACCACAACTGCTGTACTCTAGAGCCCAGGCTCTGCAACGAGAGAAGTCACCACAAAGAGAAGCCTGCGCATCACAACTAGAGAAAGCCCCTGTGCAGCAACAAAGACCCGACACTGCCAAAAATGAACGTATAAATAAAATAAAATAAAATAAAGCCTCTTTAAAAAAGCAAGCTTAAGGGACCAGGACTAAAGTTTGGTCAAGGAGGAAGACTTTGTTAATTCGTCTTCTTAGTCAAGGAAAGAAGAGTCATTATTCTTTCCTCTGGACAATATAAGTCTATTTGTGTTTGACCAGCTTTTATTCATTAAGGGCCAACTGACCCATCTTTTGAGACTTGCTGGTAGAGGATATTTCCTGGTTACTTTGAGCCATCAGACATGTAAAGAGTACCTACGTTTTGGAAGAAACTTGGTTCCACCTTGTGAAGATGAGAATTTGCTCTTAGCACAATAGTTTACATCACATGCACGTCAAAATGTATCAGCCAGGATTCAGCCAGAGAAACATAACCAGTAGGGAGGATATATTTTAATTAACTTATTGCAAGAAATGGGCTTACGTGATTGTGGGGGCTGGCCAAGTCCCAAATCTATTAGACATGCATGCCAGCAGGGAGGGAAAGCCATGGACAGGCTGAAACTGTAGTTCACAGGAGGGATTTTTTCTCTCCTGGGGAAGCCCCAACCCTGTATTTACATCCTTCCAATGGATTGACTCAGGCTCCATCCAAATTATCCAAAATAACCTCCCTTACATCAAGTCAGCTGATTAGCAACACTTAGATTAGGGTTTGTAGCTGGGGACAGTGGTTGAGTCAGAATGGCAAATCAAAAAAAAAAAAGTCACCTCTAGTAAAGCTTTTTTCAAAAAAATGAAAAACTTGGCAATCAGGCGAAAAAGCTGGATATTCTGACCTTTGCACACTATCTTGGGACACTTTCCTAATATATCCACAATGGGGTTATCTAACTCTCTTGGGTTTGTAATTGGATTTGATCAATAACTGATAAGACCTAGGTATTTCACAGTCTTATTCAGTAAAGGCCAATTTGTGTAAAACTGGTGAGGCATGTTGATTTTCCTTTTTTTTTTCTTGGAAAAGGATGAAATAAGCCCAAACGTTTTATTACCCTGAAGGACATTAACTAGTTTGGCACCTAACCTGTCATTCTTATTTCAGCCTTCTCTTGCCCATGGTTTGTATAAATCCTAATTTCTCATATTCCATCAAATCAGTCCTGTCATTCTGCTGGCTTCCTCAGTAAAGAGTTAAATAAAACTCTGACATATATTCATTATCTGTCTGTATGAAAATTGTGTTTGTAATGATTTGAGAATTATGCTCTGACAGATTCAGAAGGTGGGTAAAGGTAGGGATGGGGCTGCTGGGGAAGGAACGAGACTGGGGAGAGAGGAAAGAGAATGGGTGTCTGTGTATAATGAGCTGTGTTTCAGTCCAAGGGAAACAGAACAAGTGTCACTGGTGGGATGGAGACAGACCCTTGATTTAGTCATTCAGAGGAAAGGACAGGGCCTGTTAAGACTGACTGCTGGGACTTCCCTGGTGATCCAGGGCTCCCAATGCAGGCGACCCAGGTTTGATCCCTAGTCAGGGAACTAGACCCCACATTCGGCAACTAAGAGTTCATATGCCACAACTAAAGATCCCGTGTGCCAGAGCCAAGACCCAGTGTAGCCAAAATAAATAAACAAATATTTTATCAGAAAGACTGATTTTTGTTGAATTAGCCAGCAGTAAATGCCCATAAAATTCCCTTCCTACCAACCCAGAAATCAGAGAGAGAGAGGGAGGGGAAAATACTCTCATATAATTTATATATAAACAAAAGAGTGGACCTCTGCAGTGGTACAGTGACAGTGGTATGATGGTGTAATTGAAGGTCAAAGACAAAACATACTCTGGACTGTAGATTCTAATGCTTGTGAAATTTCTACTGCTAATTTTTCCTTTGACTTCAGGCTTTGACACACTTGATTAAAAGCATGGGATTATCAGCCACTCAGGGCTAAATCCTAACTGTTTTTTCTTTTTTTCCAATCATGTGAACTAACCTCATATTGGGCTTCCCAGATGGCACTCATGGTAAAGAACCTGCCTACCAGTGCAGGAGACTTAAGAGACTCAGGTTCAATCCATGGACTGGGAAGATCCCCTGGAGGAGGGCATGGCAACCCAATCTAGCATTCTTGCCTGGAAAATCCCATGAATAGAGGAGCCCAGCGAGCTACAGTCCATAGGGTTGCAAAGAGTCAAACATGACTGAAGCAGTTTAGCATGCATACACACACAAGCCCATTTCAACACAAGTGTTTTTGTGGTGGTGAAAGTGTAAGTTGCTCAGCTGGGTCCAACTCTTTGTGACCCCATGCACTATAGCCCACCAGGCTCCTCCATACATGGAATTCTCTGGGCAAGAATATTGGAGGGGGTAGCCATTCCCTTCTGCAGGGGATCTTCCAGACTCAGGGATCAAACCAGGGTCTCCTGCACTGCAGGCAGATTTTTTATCAATTGAGAGACCAGGGAAGCCCTTTTATGGTGGTGGTAATGGTAAAACACACACAACAGAATTTACTTTTTAATCATTTTAAGTATATGATTCCGCAGCATTAAGTACAGTCACCATGATACACAAATTTTGTCTCTAATTTTTTCCAGAAGGTTACTTTTACCCCCAGAGGAAACTTTTTACTCTTTAAAAATCTCCTAATCCTTCCCCCAGTTCCTAGCCACAACTAAATTGCTTTGTCTGTCTCTGCTGTGGATTGTTTTTTTGTGCCCTCCTAAAATGTATAGGCTGAAACCCCAACCCTCAAAGGGATGATATTAGGAGGTGGGGCCTTTAGGATATAATTCAGCTTAGATAAGGTCACGAGGGACTTCCCAGGGGGCTCAGATGGTTAAAAATCTGCCTGCAGTGGAGGAGACCTGGGTTTGATCCTTGGGTCAGGAAGATCCCCTGGAGAAGGGAATGGCTACCCACTCCAGTAGTCTTGCTTGGAGAATTCTACGGACATGAGGGTCATGCCCCGTAATGGAGGTAGTATCCTTGTAAGATGAGAAAAAGAAGAGAGCTCTCCGATATCTTGGCCATGAGAGGACATGGCAAGAAGGCAGCTAGCTATCTACAAGCTAAGAAGGCAGCTCTCATCGGACATGGAATCTGCTAGCGCCTTGTCTTGGACTTAGCCTCCAGAATTGCGAGATATGCATTTGTTGTCAAAGCTGCCAGCCCTATGGTGTTCTGTTATAGTGGGCTGAGCTGACTGAGGCACTATGCTTGTGTGTAACCTGATTATTTCATATGAATGTGTGGCCTTCTGTGTAGCACACAGATTTTTTTCAATTTATTTTTTTATTGTAGTAGAGTTGATTTACAATGTTAATTTCTGTTGCATAGAAAAGTGATCATATGTATATATGTATACATATACACACAGATATATATATCTGAAGGAAGGCATGGCAACCCACTCCAGTCTTCTTACCTGGAGAATCCCATGGACAGAGGAGCCTGGAAGGTTACAGTCCATGATGTCGCCGAGTCAGAAACAACCGAAGTGACTTAGCACGTATGCATATACAGGCACATATTCCCTAGTGACTCAGACAGTAAAGAATCTGCCTGCAATGCAGGAGACCCAGGTTTGATCCCTGGGTTGGAAAGATCCCCTGGAGACAGGAATGGCTACCCACTCCAGTATTCTTGCCTGGAGAATTCCATGAACAGCAGAGCCTAGTGAGCTACAGTCCATGGGGGTCGAAAAGAGTCAGACATAACTGAACGACTAACAGTTTCACTTTCACTTTTATACATTCTTTTAAAAAACTTCTTTCCCATTATGATTTATCACTGTTGTGCTGCTGCTGCTAAGTCGCTTCAGTCGTGTCCGACTCTGTGCGACCCCATAGACGGCAGCCCACCAGGCTCCCCCGTCCCTGGGATTCTCCAGGCAAGAATACTGGAGTGGGTTGACATTTCCTTCTCCAATGCATGAAGGTGAAAAGAGAAAGTGAAGTCGCTCAGTCGTGTCTAACTCTTAGCGACCCCATGGACTTCAGCCTACCAGGCTCCTCCACCCACGGGATTTTCCAGGCAAGAGTACTGGAGTGGGGTGCCATTGCCTTCTCCGTGATTTATCACAGGATATTGAATATAGTTCCCAGGGCTATATGGTAGGACCTCATTGTTTATCCATCCTGTGTATGTTTGCAACTGCTAATTCCAAACTCCCACTCCATTTCTCCCCTACTCCCCTCCCCCTTTGCTACCACATGTCTGTTCTCTGTGTCTGTGAGTCTGTTTCTGTTTTGTGGATACGTTCATTTGCATCCTATTTTAGATTTCAGATATAAATGATATCATATGGTATTGGTCTTTCTCTTTCTGACTTAACTTCACTTAATATGGTAATCTCTAGGTTTAATCTAGATAATCTCCCATCTATGTTGCTGCAAATGGCATTAATTCATTTTTTATGGCTGAGTAGTATTCCATTGTATATATGTACCACATCTTCTTTACCCATTCATTTGTCAATGGACATTTAAGTGGTTTCTATGTCTTGGCTCTTGTGAACAGTGCTGCTATGAATGTAGGAGCAGCACACGTGTTTTGGATGGAAGGAAACGTGAGCATTGGAGAGCAGAATCCATGTCAGAGGAAGAGCAAAGAGGGAGTGAATGAGCTGGAAGAAAAAGATGTGGTCAGAGGTAGCTTACAGAGCCCATCTACAGGAAGGAGAGGTGTGTTGGTGAAAGCCCGGGTGACCTTAGCTAATTTCCCTGGTCTACCTCCATTTGTTATTTCTGAAAAGAGATGCAAATCTCCAGTGGGAATATCTTGGGCTGCAGGTGTTATTTTTCTGAATGATGCAGAATAAAAGTGACCCATCTCTGAGTCCACTGGGAAGGCGTTGTTAGTGATCTGGGCAGGTACCTGCAAGGTGGGTCCACACACAGGCTCTGAGCTCAAGATAAGAGGCTCCTGAAGCCTCCTTGACACTACAGACATCTCTTCCCTTTCTCTGACCCAAGTAAAGAAAGTATTCCAGGGAATTTTCTGGCCATCCAGTGGTAAAGAATCTGCCTGCAATGCAGGAGATGCAAGAGACTTGGGTTTGATCCCTGGGTCGGGAAGATTCCCTAGAGGAGGAAATGGAAACCCATCCCAGTATTTTTTTTTAATTAATTTATTTTTTATTGAAGGATAATTGTTTTACAGAATTTTGCTGTTTTCTGTCAAACCTCAACATGAATCAGCCATAGGTATACATATATCCCCTCCCTTTTGAAACTCCCTCCCATCTCCCTCCCCATCCCACACTTCTAGGTTGATATAGAGCCCCTGTTTGAATTTCCTGAGCCATACAGCAAATTCCTGTTGGCTATCTAGTAATGTAAGTTTCCATGTTACTCTTTCCATACATTTCACCCTCTCCTCCCATCTCCCCATGTCCATAAGTTGACAGATGAATGGATAAAGAAGTTGTGGTATATATACCCAATGAAATATTACTCAGCCATAAAAAGGAACACATTTGAGTCAGTTCTAATGAGGTGGATGTGTCTAGAACCTATTATACAGAGTGAAGTGAGTCAGAAAGAGAAAGATAAATACTGTGTTCTAACACATATATTGGAGAAGGCAATGGCACCACACTCCAGTATTCTTGCCTGGAAAATCCCATGGATGGAGAAGCCTGGTAGGCTGCAGTCCATGGGGTCGCTAAGAGTCAGACATGACTGAGCGACTTCACTTTCACTTTTCACTTTCATGCATTGGAGAAGGAAATGGCAACCCACTCCAGCGTTCTTGCCTGGAGAATCCCAGGGACGGGGGAGCCTGGTGGGCTGCCGTTTATGGGGTTGTGCAGAGTCAGACACGATTGAAGTGACTTAGCAGGAGCAGCAGCAGCTGCAACACATATATACAGAATCTAGAAAAGTGGTACTGAAGAATTTACTTACAGGGCAACAGTGGAGAAACAGACATTCCAGCATTCTTGCCTGGCGAACCCCATGGACAGAGGAGCCTGGTGGGCTACAGTCCATGGGGTCACAAAAGAGTTGGACACGACTTGGTTTAGCGACTTAAGTCACCACCACCACCACCACCAGTGCTTTAGACTTTGCCTTTCAATGCAAGGGCTTCCCTAGTAGCTGGTAAGGAATCTGCCTGCAGCACAGGAGACATAGGTTCGATTCCTAGGTCAAGAAGATCTGCTGGAGAAGGGATAGGCTACCCATTCCAGTATTCTTGGGCTTCCCTGGTGGCTAAGCTGGTAAGGAATTCTCCCACAGTGCAGGAGACCTGGGTTTGATCCCTGGGTTAGGAATATCCCTGGAGAAGGGAACAACTACCCACTCCAATATTCTGGCCTGGAGAATTCCATAGAGTGTATAGTCCATGGGGTTGCAAAGAGTTGAACATGACTTTCAGTTTTCAATACAGGGATTGGGGTTCAATCCCTATTTGGGGAGCTAAGGCCCCGTGTGCCTTGTGGCCAAAAAGCCAAAACAGAACTTTTTTTTTTTATGTAGACCATTTTTAAAGTTTTTATTGAATTTATTACAATATTGCTTCCGTTTTATATTTTGTCTTTTTGGCCACAGGCATATGGGATCTTAGCTCCCCAAACAGGGATTGAACTTGCACCTCCTTCATTGAAAGACAAAGTCTTAATCACTGGACCACCAGGGAAGTCTCCACACAAAATCAAGCAAGCACAAAGAAAGCATTCCTTTCAATGATGCACATCTTCATCCCTCAACCCACAAGTACGAAATCCCACGACTGAATCGCCAGGCAATCTGAAGCCCTGCTGCTTCCCCATGATTCAGGCAGAGCACGTGGGGGCCCTTTCAGAGCCAGGCATGCTCCAATCAAGCCACTCCACGCACAAGTCTCTGATAGTACAGTAATCAGTGGTAATCACCCATACAGTTTATGTACAGGAGGGCCTAATAGGATTCATGCCTCTGTGGTGAATACATTTTCATTTATAGGACTAAATGCAGGCATACATTACCTGTTTAATTAAAAACAAAATTCTCCAGCCAATAATTTGCTCCCTCTCCTGGGTACACGCTATATACATTTCTATATACATTACTGATGTCTCCTTTAAATCTACTGGTTACCTCTTCCTTCCATCACTTGTCATTGTATTTGACTGCCTACCATTTGAGAAGGCAAACCACTGAGAAACCAAGGTCCCTGCCTGTTGCTTGTGTGCATGGATGACACCGGTTCAGGTCCCTCGGAAGGGCAGGATGTGAACACCGGATGCCAGAGGGCAGTGCCTGGCCAAGTGAAGCCAGAGGAGTAATCACGTGCAGCTCATGATTTATAGGAGTGGTTTTTTTAAAAGATTTTTTTGACATGGACCATTTGTAAAGTCTTTATTGAATTTGCTAGAATACTGCTTCTGTTTTATGTTTTGGTTTTGCTTTATGTTCTGGTATGCCACGAGGCACGTGGCATCGTAGCTCCCTAGCCAAGTATTGAGCCTGTCCCACAGGCATTGGAAGATGATGTCGTAACCAGTGGCCTACCAGAGAAGTCCCTATAGGAGTCTTTTAATAATTCTTTCCTTTCTTTTTTTCCAGGTTCTCTTCTCTTTTGCTCCTGTCATGGATGCAGGCAGCTGCTGATCAATGCATATACATTTGGGATGCTTAAGGAAAAGAGACTCTCAAAGAAATAGATGACTTAACGGGTAGTTTTGCTGAGCCCCACATCCAAGATGGACCAGGGCTGAAGGGACTAAACTGAACGCTGGGTCCGGTGGAGAAAGTAATATCACCTGCTGTCACCGGGCCCTGATGACAGCCAGGGATGCTCTTCCGTGTCCTCGGTGCTCTCAGAGGTACTGTGTTTCCGATCTTGAACTTCTTCCTTTCACAAATGCTCTGGCTCATTTACTTTGGATGGTGGGGTGGAAGAGGGCAGAAAGAAGCTTAAAAGGAACAGTCAAGTCATTCAGTGTGTTTCCTATAGAAAATGTTGAAGGTGATGTAGAAGAATGGTTAACGTACAAGGTAATAAAGTTGATGCAGGATGAGATGTAAGAGTAAAAAAGATGAGGGCCATGGCCTGGAAGTAGGAATGCTGAGCAATTAGGAATTTTAAATCCAAGCTTTACTGCTTTTCTTGTTTGTTTGTTTTTAACAGTTGCTTAACTTCTAGCTTCTGTTTGCTTACCCATAAACTGGAAGTAATAAATTTTTGGCAAGATAATATTTTGAAATATCAACTCAGGTTTATCCCCTGGTCTTCCTCCCAGCCTACTCACAAGGCTTGGCCCTTGGCCACTGGTCTGGTAACTTGGATTTGGGGAGGTTCTCACCACTTTTGCCAAAAAAAGAGTGGTCTCACTGTGTCTAAACTGTTCGGATGAGCAACGTGGTTTATACCAAACACGTGCTTTCTTTCTGGGAGTCTGGGATTTTGGGGCACGTGAGGCAGAGGGTGCCTGCCTGACCAGCCCCCAACAAAATCCTCCAGCACTGATTCTCTAACAAACTTCCCTGGTAGACAGCACTTCACGTGTGTATTTGCAACTCATTGTTGGGGGGATTAAGCACATCTTGTGTGACTCCCCTGAGAAAACACTCTTGGATACTTGCACTTGATTTCCTTGGACTTGACACCAGGCCCGTTTTGCTTTGTATGTATCCTTTTATTTTAACATATCACAGCCATGATTGTGAATATATGAAGATTCCTATTGCAAATCATTGAGTTTGGGAGTGGTGTTGGGGACCCTTCTCCATCACTCAGTCAGCTAAAATAGTGGTATTTGCTCTGAAAAGGGATGGCACAGTGGGTATCACTCAACTATTGAAAGTATCACTCAGCTATTTACTTTTAAGTCTCAAAAGCCTAGGATGAGAGCCCCAGATGTTCTCTGGTCCTCATGAGCACTCACAATCAGCCCCTCCTTCCCCTCGAAACCAAGACTCAAAAGTATTCCCAAGAAGAGAGAAGAGAAGGAGGGAAGGAAGAGCAGACACTGAGAGTGGAGGGCTTGACGTTGATCAGTGCCCTTCTCTCCCTGGAGCTGAGCCCTCGGTGGCAGCAATAGGAAAACATGACAGTTCAAGGGGATCTGGAAGCAAAGGACTTGGATCGCCTTTGATGGACTCTGAGGAGGTCCCAAGACTCAGGGTGGACTTGGGAGAAGAGGTCTTAGGCAGACTGGCCTGACACAGCCTTGCCGGTGGATTAGACAGAAGACCATGCAGAAACAGTTTCTTTTAATGTATTTATTTGGCTGTGCTGGGTCTTTGTTGCTGCCCATGGGCTTTCTCTTGTTGCGGTGAATGGGGCTACTCTCTAGTTGTTGAGTGAGGATTTCTCACTGTGATGGCGTCTCTTGCTCTGGAGCACAGGTTCTTGGGCCTGTGGCTTCAGTAGTTGCAGCTTGCAGTAGTTATCACAGGTGGGCTTAGTTGCCCTGTGGCATGTGGAATCTTCCCCGACCAGAGATCGAACTGGTATCCTCTGCACTGGCAGAAGCACTGGACCACCAAGGAAGTCCAGAAACAAAGGCTCTTTAATGGGATGCCAGTCAGGACAGATAGACTCACCCAGGAGCTGAGCCCACCCTTTTCCTGCCAGCCCGGGCTGTCTGCTGACACTTTGGTACCAAGGAAGCCCTTCGCAGCACAGACACTGCCCTGGGAATCCGAGAAGACATAGAAATATAGGACGCTGTAGCTTGTGCACCTGAGTCTGTGACCTGCAGCTGGTAGGAAGTGACAGAGCCAGAATTCAAAAGCAGGTCGGTAGGCGACCAAAGCCAATTAGATCCAAGTGTGAACCTCTTTACCCACAACCACAGCTGCTCGTGTCTAAATATGTATTGCCTTCAACCTCAGCCGAGGTGTGTGAATGTTATTCCACATCTTTCTCAGTGTCTACTCAACTGCCTCTCTCAGCCCTAACAGCAGATACTCAGCATCTGTACCTCTCTCTTGAAAAGCATTTGCGGGCTGATGGATTGCATGAATATAGGCTGAAAGGATTGGAATGTGTTGTCAAGAGTGGGTGTAAACCAGTGGCCCCTTGAGTTTGGGCAGGTTAGAGACTGCAGCATAGCCATAAGAAGATGGAGGCAGTGTAGACTTCGGTTGTAGTCAAGCTGATCAAGGCTTTTTAGAGGAGACAGGATTCAGTTGAACCATGAAGTATAGATAGGATGTTGCTGGAAGGTGATTAGGCAGCTCTTAGAACAGGAGGGGAAGTCTGGAGCAAAAATTTTTAAACTTTATTTTTAAAAAAATATTTAGTTAGTTATTTTGGTTGTGCTGGGTCTTAGTTGCATCATGTGGGATCTTTAAATTTCATTGTGGCCTCCTTAGTTGCAGCTTGCAGGATCTAGTTCTATGATAAGATATTTGACCTGGGCACCCTGCATTGGGACCACGCAATCTTAAGCCACTGGACCACCAGGGAAGTCTCTAAACTTTAAATTAATGCTTAAATTGTGTACAAATCTACCTTAGTTGTTCATATTCTATTTAAATTTCTCTAAAGTGCTCATCCATTCATTATTTTGCTACATCTCCATCTTTGTCATTTGTAATCTCCTTTTTATCCCTATTCCAACCCTACACCTGTCTCCTACACCCTACCTAGCCTGCCCATAGCTTTAAATACAAGGACATTTCTATTTCGACCCTCTAGCTTCAATAAGAATCAGTAAGAAGTATCCCCAGGACTCCACCAGAATGACTGGTACAAATTTATCTCTCTGTTTATCTGGAGATAAACAGATACATAAATATAGCCTCTTTACATTTTGACTTTATTTAAATACAACTTTATCCCAGTAGAAAAATACTGGAAATACTGAAAAAAGAAACTACTCAAAATTTATTTTCTTTTCTGACTTTGTTACTGTTTTAAGTTAAAGCATTCTTTTTTAAAATTAATTTAGTTTTTATTGAAGGATGATTGCTTTACCGAATTTTGCTGTTTTCTGTCAAACCTCAACATGAATCAGCCATAGGCATACATATATCCTCTCCCTTTTGAACCTCCCTCCCCATCCCATCCCTCTAGGTTGATACAGAGCCCCTGTTTGAGTTTCCTGAGCCATACAGCAAATTCCCGTTGGCTATTTTACGTATGGTAAGTTTCCATGTTACTCTTTCCATACATCTTACCCTCTCTTCCCCTCTCCCCATGTCCATATTGATCAGTTTTAGAAAACATCTTTTGATCTCCCAACATAAAAGATGAAGAAACCAGGGTAACAATATTACCTTTCAACTGATGTCTCCTTTTTGCTTTTAATTTGGCTAATTATATGCTTTCTAAGTTGTCATTATTTATAACATTTCCCATTGTTTTATGCTCAATTCTGTTGAAAATTGGATTCGATTCCAGTGTTTTTGCTAACATTTCTTCACTACTCACTTCTTGGCTGAAGTTTATTTGGTAGCTTATTCAAGAAAGGCTCATGCGGAATGTATTACCTAAGCTCCTGTAGGATCAAAACGTTTGTGTTTGTGTACTTGAGTGACAGTTTAGTTGGGTATGACATTCTTAAATTAAACTCTATTGATATTTCTCAAGTGTGTTCTAGTGATGAACCTTGGTATAAAGTGATGAGCACAAGTACAAGTGAAGTCACTCAGTTGTGTCCAACTCTGCGACCCCATAGACTGTAGCCCACCAGGCTCCTCTGTCCATGGGATCCTCCGGGCAAGAATACTGGAGTGGGTTGTCATTTCCTTCTCCAGGGGATCTTCCCGACCCAGGATGATGAGAGGCCATCTAATTTTTCTCTCTTTATAAAATTTGATATATATATTTTTAAAACTGTTTTGCTTTTATCTGCTTTCTTTTTCTTTGAAGCCTAGTAACTTTATTATCTTAGTAATATTGATTCTCTAGCAAGTTTTTCCTGGGACACAGTGTGTATTTTCCATTCATAAGTTTTCAAAGCTTTTGTTTCTCAAAGTTTTCCTTGAATCATTCCTTTAAATATATTTTATGTTCTTTGCTTTAATTCTTTTCTCTAGATTACAAATCATATTTATGCTGACAAGCAATGTATTAATAGCTACTTAATGGCTATATAAACTTAGGCAAGTTGCCTAACCTCTTAGTGTCTCAGTCTTTTTCTAAAAGTTGAAGAATAATCCTCAGAATGTTGTTGTGGAGACTGCACGCATGCATGCTCAGTTGTGTCTGACTCTTTCCAACCCCACGGACTCCTGCTAGGCTTCTCTGTCCGTGGGATTCTCCAGGCAAGAATACTGGAGCAGGTAGCCATTTCCTCCTCCAGGGGATCTTCCCAACCCAGGGATCAAACCCATGTCTCTTTCGTCTCTTCAGTTGGCAGGCAGATTCTTTATCACTGTGTCACCTGGGAAGCTATTACAGGCTAACAAGCCCAAGTCTTATTTTCTCTTTTTAAAACAGCCAGTTTGACCACACATAAAATTTCGTTCCCAAGATTCCTTTTTCACAAAACTTCCACAACGGTTTGGCATTCATGCAGATTTTGTTCTATTTTTGTTTCCTCTTTCTCATTCTGGAATAAGCAATCATCTTACTTTTCTTTCCTACTTTTCTCTCAGTTGTTCCCTTTCACCCTTACTATTTTTAAGTAGTTTTAATGACCTACAATGTAATTAAAGATTACAAATCTTAATTTTAAAGATTAGAAATCTTAACCCTTAGAATCTTTAATTCCTAGTGAAAACTAAGAATATTACCCTAGCCTTCTGTGGACTGATA